>LPNX010991039.1:8403-50328 GCA_001517045.1 Pseudotsuga menziesii | reverse complement strand
ACACACACACACACACACACACACACACACACACACACACACACACACACACACACACACACACACACACAGATATATATATATATCTGAGTACAAAATTGGTAGGTGGTGGGAGGCAAGATTTACAAAATCTGAAGTACTAGTTAGATGGAGTGTTTGGAGAGAATTTCAAAGAACGAGATAATATAATACAATCTAGATTAAGTCTCATAGTCTCATAGAAATTGCGACATTACCACTGAATCCTGATAATTGTTTGTTGGTGTATCCTTGTTCTTCTTGTGTAGTCTGCACTCATATTTTGATGGATAATTTGAAAAAAAAAGATGTAAGAAAATTTTAAATGGAGCGTGTAGCAACATAATAGGTGGATAAATGGGGGTTCAGCTTCATGTAAAAACTAAACAGGCACCTCCAGAGTTTTGTTCCAAGGAACAGCAGCCATAATCTCACTTGGGTCTCTACAGCAACAAAGAGGAGGCCTCCCTTTTGCATTTTCAATGATCTTCCTGGCTTTTTGTTATTCAAACATGTGACATACATATACTCTATAGGTAGTTATAGGCTCTTTTTACTGATGAATCATTGAGTCCCAAATGGTGGAGTGCATAAACTCTAGCCTTTGTCTGTACATGGCTATTTTTATTTGTGCACAACTTTGTAATGAATACTGTTCTGAGGTACACTGCAATTTGTCCCTTATTTCAGTCGTCACTTGGTTGTCATTGTTTGCTGTACTTTTGAGTCCATCTGTTATATTTTGATCATCTGTGAATGTTAATATACTTTCATTGCAAATGGGGCCTTGGTTCATTGGTGAATCTGGGTTCAAGTTCTGAGTGAATTTGGAAGAATAGATACCTTTCAGACATAGCATCTAAGCTGAAGAAAGTCTGTATTATGCAGTGCAACCTCAAGGCTCAGGGCATGTTTCTTGGACTTCCAAGGTATTTCATCTCTATAGGTGTTATTATGCAGTGTAACATGCAATCAATTTAATGGACCCTGTTCATTTTCTGACCATTCCAATTACACTTGTATATACTCATTGTCTGTAGCAGCATCTGCAGTTCAAGCTGTAATCCTATTACGTGCACTCTTGTTAGGACTGTTTAGAGCCTCCTCAAGCAGGAGTGTCTATGCTAACACCCAATGCCAATGTTCCAGCTATGGTTGCAGAGTATCTGGAGACTAGGCCCTGTTTGAATCTCTGGATTGTATGCTAGCTCTAAGAGCTCTTGGCAGTGCCTGTTGTGGGTGTGTGGAGGGGTCAGTTAGTATCAGAGGACATTGACAGCTAACTTTATTGATCATTCTAGGAGATCAAAGGTTGCCTAGTTTTGAATAGTAATAGTTGTTACCAGCTACAAAAAATGATTTGATACTGTCTCCTCACTGTTGGAAAAAGGACACTGATTTCTTTCCTGGGATGGTCCTCAGCTCTGCTCGGGGGAGCGTGGATTGGTTGCATAAGCCACTTGATTGTATTTTTTTCCCATTTTAGTCATTCAATACGATGGTGACTTTGTAAATCTGGCAAAAAATTAGATTGTACTTCCCCCCCTTTATATAAGTTTCAACACAAAATTTCAAATATGGGTATGCTGTATGCATAGGAAACTTTGTTTAACTCTTGATTTTGTGATCAAGGCAGGCCCAGCGAATAATGTTGGTTCCTGTTTGATGATTTTTTTCTCATGCTCCCGTTGTGTATTGGCACTATTTACTCAGCAGTGTCGATTCCCATTGGTGTACTTTTGTGATCATTAATAAAATGATCTAATCTTATTTCATGAGCATTCTACTACTTACGAGCATGAAATGGGAATTTGATTTCTTCATCAATACTTTTTGCAAGTAGTGATGAACATGGAGTTATATTTTCTTCTGAGTTAACTGTGATATGAACCTTTCACCTAGAATGGTGTTATATTTTTGATTTCATGGCACACATCAGATACTTGGTGTATCAAATCTAACTCATTGTACTAAGCACACTTCAAAGCTCAAAAATGTTCAGGCATTATTAATTCCATGGTTCCAATCTACTTTGTTGTACAATGCTTTTTGTATCCTTTCAGCCTGTATTTGATATTTCATTCTTGCAATTTTTATACATCTTTAGTGCGTAGTAATTGTGTTTGAAAAATAGGATAATAGTAGGAGTCAGAACCACAGTATGTGTAAATTTTATTCAATTCCAAAAGTGAAGAAGGATAGATTTTCCAAAAACTTGCTGGACTCAATGTACCTGGTAACTTGCACCTTTTTCCTTCATTTTGAAGTTTATGTAGTGGCTGGATCATTTCTCTGACATGTCTTATTTTATTTGTTGCTTGGTGCATTCTATTAAATATCTTGCCTTTTTTGCCTTTTTTTCCTTTTCCACTTGCTTTCTTGGTCTATTTAATCAGATTTGGGCTTTTTGTGTTGTTTTTCTCACTTGCTGGTCGATTTTTATTGATAAACTAGTTCCTTGTTTCTTTGTTTAATCTTTAATTTCTTGCACGTTTGACCTTCTTTTGCTATATGATTTCCTTGTTGCTGGTTGTTGGTTTAAAAAGGTGAATTGATCTGTGATTGGGTGGTAGATATTATAGTTTAAGTGTTCAAACATTGAGGGTCCATGTAGTAATGGAGTTGACCATGGCCTCCCTTAGCTTAGAATTGCCCCCTAAATCTTTATAACCAGGAGAAAGTATTAATTAAAGATAGCCTTTTTAGTTTCTATAATTAACATGGCTGGCTTTTTTAAAAGCTGTGGCATTCATACACCCAAACATTCAGATTTTGTGGCATTTGTTCTATTCCTCTTGAAGATTTGAACTGATATGATCTATAGTCAAATGCTCAAATATCTTTTAATTCATATGAATTACTCTTTTTGATTTGAGGTTTGAAAAATTTATAAGCATTATTGTTTGTTATCAATGCCAGAAGAACTCTCAATTATTGGCAAGCTGTTACTTGCGTGACAATCAAGCTTATCATGCATACAACATCTTAAAAGGTATGGCTTGGAGACTTTGTTATTATTTCCAGGTTAATTATAATTTCATGGATGAATTTTTTATGCAGTTTATAATTTTTTAGTAAATTTTAAACTTATTTAAGTTCTTGATTTCATGGGCTCTATTGCTGAAGGGACTCAATCTGCACAATCCCCTTATTTATTTGCACTAGTATGCTTTGACGTGGGCCTTCTTCGTGAAGCAGAAGTAGCATTATGTCCTCTCAATGAGCGTAGCACAGAGGTTATTACATAAAAGCTCTCAAATAGTTATTTTTTGTGGTTAACATGTGTTGCAGTGTTCCATCATTTTGGTAGTTTTTGTATCTATCAGGATATTAATGAATTCTATCCTTATCAGGATATTTCTTATATAGTATGAAAGATTAAATTATATTACTTGCCAAATGAATGTATGTTCTATGAAAGTCTATAGTCGTAGTCTTCTTTATCTGTTGAGTGATGAAATGAAAATTTATGATTTTTATGTTTTGTATGTGAAGATGTTTTGAGACAAGTGGCATGAGGCATTTATTCTTGTTTTATAGGTTCCAAATGGTGCAGCTGGTCATTATCTCCTTGGTAAAATATACAGGTTAGTCCTTCAACATTTTGTTAAATTAGATAACTTGGAAACCATTGCATTCATTTAGATTTTCTACAAAACGTTTAAGGTTTAAACTAAAATTCATGAGTTTCGTGTAACCAGAGATGTTCATGGGGGTGGGTTTTGATATTTCAGGCTTGGCATTTTAAAAAATCCTAGATTCCATGGCCTGTGGTACATAAATGTACACTCATGCATTTAGATAAATATATATACAGACACATGTATGTTTTGAAATGTTAAATTACAGTAGTAATATTTCACTTCCCTTCAACCAAATTTACCTTGAGATCCCAAGAGAATAAATACCACATGAGTGTACTTCAATACCACAGTGTTACAGCCTTTAGGGCACACTTCTCAAGACATATACCAAATATTAAATGTCTTATTACAGCCGATTATAACATCAACAAATTTGCACCTTTATCTTCTTGATGTGTTAAATCACCTAACCAATTCAACAATATGTTATGTCAAATAAACATGAACAAGTGCTGAAATATGTCTTATAGAGTGTCTTTGGCTAAGCTGCTGCACTATGGGGCGTTCATCTATGCCATCAAAACCACCCAGGACTTGAACCTGGCCTCATCCGCACCCACTCTGGGGGTTTTAAAAATTTAAACCTGGGTCTCTGTGTTAATATAAGCCTGATCACCTTGCTGCTTGCTGCTCAACCAGTCTCCTGTGGGCTAAGTGTTACAACTTAACGATGAACATATTTAAATATGATATGAAAAGCATGACACATGATTTATGATTTGAATCAGATTCATAAACATGAATGATGTCATGGAAACGTGGAATAAGTTAATAAATATTTGCATTGGCAGACAAGTTGTAGCGAACATGAATTATCCATCACCATTGTATTTCTTGTTGAATCTATAATATTCAAGGGATACTAATTAGTGATATAGGATCGCTAAATGGCAAAATCACTCTAATGCTCACATGCAAATGAAAAATCACTTGGGGGAGGTTTATTAGGTAAGACAACTTAGAAATGCATTTTAGTTTTTTTTTAAATACATTTATAAATTCCAAAAGTTGAATTTTGGGGAAACACCCATGTGTCTCTGATTTCAAGGCATTGGGGGAATGAATGGCCTAGTGTTCCCCACACATTCACATTTCACTGAGTTTTGTAAAAGTAGAGATATGGAAACTCATTCTGGCCATCCCATCAAATCTGAATCTGCAATGTACAATTTCTTATGTATACATTCAACAGATATGATACCTACATGTGACGGTTGGTTCCTACTATATCAAATTAAAATATCAAACACAGTTCCAACCCACATTCACAGTTCAAACATGGTTGGAACTTTGTAGTAATGGTTTCAACTTGCCATCCAAAGTTTAAAACATGTTCAAAATTTGAAGTAATAGGTTGGAGGTTGATTAATTCGTAATACCATATAACTTACATGATTCCAATTTGCACAACTTGTTATTCAAAATGGTAGATGAGATTTTTGATAGGTGAATGATTTTGTGGAAACTTTTTCCTATTCTTTTATGCTGAGGCTTCCACAGTGTGTTGGTTTGCTACTCATTTCTGGATTCATTCACTGTTAGGCTGAGGATTCTACATTGTGTTGGTTTGCTAATCATTTCTGGATTCATTCATTGTGTTGCAGGTTAAATCATCGACCTTTGGACCTACCATAGGTAGTTCATCATCAAGATCATAATGAATCTAGATATGCAGAAACTTTTGCCAAGAAGAGAGAGCCATCCATCACTCTTCTTCTTGACAAAAAGTTTCTGCATCTCTGAATTCACTCTGATTATGATGATGGAGAGAGTATCCTAAATGTAAATGATTTAACCTATAACACATGATGATGGACAGAGTATCCCATATCCAAAATGTAAATGATTATAAGTGACTTGGAGCTATTGTTTATAAAACACAACTGTGACCAACAAGAATACTGTTGATGAATCTGATGGCTCTCTTTGCTTTTCCTTCTATACTAGTCATTTTTTCATTCACCCAAAAAATTCAGAGTAAATCCATGTTTATGTTCTCTTTGAAATTTCTCTCTTGCTGGAATCCATCTCTGCATTCAATCAATGCCTTCTATAATCTTGTCATTTCAAAGGACAAAATAGAGTTAGAAGTGCCAGTTTTTAAACAGATAAATACCCTCCAGCAAAGTAATAGATTGTAATGACTTGCTTATCAGCCTGAATGAGCAATCAAAGGACCCCAGAAGAAGTTTGATCTCATTGAAGCCACGCTGGCCCTAAATCTATAAAATGCTATGTCGTGCAATTTAGATCATGTGACGGATATTATTCCCACAGTCCTAGAGATAGAGAAGCACACATGGAGCTAATTTGCTGTGCATCAACCAAAATATAGTGGACCCAATTTGAGATGAGTTCAAAAACTATTATGCATTTGATACTTACTGACTGTCCACTACATCTCAATTTGTAACCTTCATCTATGTGCATTTTAATCTTCATGCAGGTGTTCACAGGATAAATTGTTCTAAAGTTGCACTTAACAAAATTACTCAATTCTGGGAAGTTTCCCTGTTTAACTTTATTTAAGACAAGCTCCTCTGTAATAGTAATAGTTCATCTCTACCTCATTTAGGATGCTAATGTCCTTTAATTTTACAGATACAAGAGTATTAAGAACAATGCTCAATTTTTTTATTAGTCGGCAATAAACAGCAATTCTCAAGATTGAAATACTATTCATCAGGTATGTCGACTTTTCTGCATGAAGTGAGGACATACCTCAATCCTGAGAATTTTGAACACTCTTCCTGAAACACTAGGAAAAGGCTTACTTTTACCGAAACCAATTATTCAGGCATTGAAAGTGGGGAGTTAGTTGAAAACATCTCTGCAACTTTCCTGACTTCAACACAGGCCCTGCGTATAATAAATTCCAAGATAAATATGTATAAGCAAACTGCTAAGTTAAGAGATCGGTTCTCATGAGTAGACATCAATTGAATGTCATCAACATCCCAACACATTCAAACAGCAAAAGGTGCTGATCGATAAACAAGGTAAAGCAATATCTTTCTGATGTCACACAATAATCTGTGGAAGAGCCTTGCCCTCTTCCCTAGTGCAGAAGAAGATCTCAACAGTGATGGTGAGGATGATGTTATGGAGTTGGATACTATAGCAACCTGCTTTCCTAATTTGAAATATCTATCCTTGTGTTATGATCTGAGGGATGGGTTGCTCCAATGTGGCATAAGAGGATCATCTCTGCTGGAAAATGTGGTGGTTATGGAGTTGGGATCAACAGTGAGTAATGACCTCTTTACTCAATGGATAGCAGCAATTCTTGAAACTAGAGGTATTTTGTGCATATTAATACACGTGAATCAAATTAATACACGTGTGATTAAGTCCTAAGTTATAAATATGACCATGATGTCTAAGATAACGTTTTACTAAACTGATAAGAGAACTTCAATACAAGGATTTTGGTTTCCAGCTGGAGATTGCTAGTTTGATTTCCAGATATAAATGTTATAAGCACAAATGTTATAAATTTATAAGCAGGCTTACATGATCCAAAGATGAAGCCTATACCTCAGTTTCTTTCATGTTCAGGGTACACCCTGGTGTTTCCTTTTCCTTCCTGAATAAATTGTTCACTTCATGCATTCACTTGAGAGAGGACATATCAAGTACATGCATTTTTGTAAGCATTGTTGTTTTCAATAAGATATAACCAAATGCTTGCCATAAGGTTATTAACAGTGCAGTATAATCATTTGGGAGTGCATTCATTTCTCCTACAATTGATTCCCTCTTGTCTCTTGTTTAGCAAGGTTCTGTTATATCCACCTTTATTTTGAATACATTCAACATCACTCTACTCATCTTCAATCTTAAGTATCAACATATTCTTGATTAGAGTGGATTTCCCAACATCTAGATAACCTGTTACAATTGTCACCTTTGCTAGATCAAGGGTAAGGTTGTCCTCTTAGAAATAGGAAATTCTAATGGAGGGACCTCCAGTCTCTGCCACTAATTGATTCTATCTTGCTTTATGTTTCTTATTTTCATCATTCACAACTATATGTTCTACGATTTCACTAGTAATGTAGGGGAAATTTTATGAAGTATTCAAATTTGAAGTTTATGTATCTTATATTACTACCTCTTTCCAAAATTGATGCAACTAAGTTTTTACCATACTGTAATTTGTTTTTCAGTTGTTGCATGATATCACCAATTTAGTAACCAATAAGAATATTGACCCCAATTCCAGAATCTTGAGTCACAATATATCTACATTATAGCCAAACTTAACTTCTTGATAGAAAATGGTACACATATATTTATAATTCTTAGTCTGTTGTAAAATATGGTTTAGAAAAACAAGTGTATTTTACAGCCAAAAGCTTGACAGTGATTTAACTGTTAAATCCTAAGCATTGTTAGAAATATTTCAATGTAATTACTATAATGTTTAAACAAAACAAAATGCCTCACACCCAGAAGAAGCTTTTGCAATTCTTAGTCTGTTGTAAAATATGGTTTAGAAAAACAAGTGTATTTTACAGCCAAAAGTTTGACAGTGATTTAGCTGTTAAATCCTAAGCATTGTTAGAAATATTTAAATTTAATTACTATAAGGTTTAAATAAAACAAAATGCCTCACACCTAGAAGAAGCTTTTTTGCAATGACAGAAAGAAACCAAATCGTGCTGCTCCAGTAAATGATAATTATCTTGTGATCTTCCCTAATGAATTCAGTAATTTTTTTTTCTTTTCATACTGGAGGAAGATAGCCTATTGTGTTGTTACAAACCAGGAGTACCAAAAGATCTTCTAGAAAACATAGAAAAGGAAGTAAAGTAGAGAAGAGAAGAGAGGAGAAATCTATGCAGAGGCATGGAAAGCTATTAACCCCAAGTACAAGAGACTGGATGAGCTTATTGTGAGATATCTTGGTAAACCTTTTCGTGTGGACCTCTCTCCAATGACCATGTGGTATTGGTTCCTAGAGAGACTACATTGTAAGATTTTGTTTTAGTGGTGCAAAGATATCTTTCTTGCTAGGAAGCTCCTACATAAATTACGTTTCGTGGAAGCTCATAAATAAATTTCACATTCAGAACTCTTATTTGTACAAAATCACTCATTTTCAATCCCCAAAGAGAACTCACTCCGTTATACTTGTTATCGTTTATTTCAAAAGACGTAAAGAATGTTGTTTCTTATGATGGGCATTGGAAATTCCCAAACATGGTGTAAAAACTAATTAGATCTAATAATAGGTATACAAAAAGGGGAAGTTGACAATCAACAAATATATTGAACAATTTTGAATATTTGAATAGATCAAAGAGTAAGAAACCTTAAAAAATATGAATACATTCATATTTGCTATGGATAACTAGTTTTTGTGTATATAATTTGAATACAACCAGATTCAAGGCCATGATGCTGATGCAATGATTGAAGATAAGAATTGTGTGTTTTTTCTTCCACATCGACCTAGGGGTGTAATATCCTACTACCAAGTTTTGTTTTGTGCATAAAGGGCATAGGTAAGCTTTGGATTATATAGGATTTTCCTTTTTCTACTTTGCAAGTGAAAACATGATTTAGTTGTATGTAAGCTTAGTTGTTGCCTTTAAAAAAATAGTGAAAATCTAAGAATGTCATTGGTAACTCTGGTTAGTTTTATTTGGGAGTTGATATTTTGCAATTGGAAATCTAGGCACACTTTTGGTATCCTCCAAGCAAATCTAGGCATGCCGCACACTTTTGGTATCTTGGGCTAATTATGGACAAATATCATTAGGAAGCAAGTTGGTTTTTGTCCAGTCTAGGCCTATTTCAAGTATTTTTGGGCATGCTGGAGTAATTCTGGCATCTTTACCCACCTCTCGACAACCCATTTATCAATCATAAGCAGAAATATCAAGTTTTGTTGTCCTGGGCACCTTTGGCAACATTTCTGGGCACTCATCTGCCCCAAAACAACGGTTAAAAGGAAAAATGTTAGATCTGGCTGTGTGCAAGCAATTCTGGGAGGTCAACAATTATGAAATCAACATTAGCAATAGACTTGGGCACTGTTCCACCATCCAACAACAATAAACATCATGGTTTCCAAATCTAGGATAATTCATGGCAGGTATTAGGACCAAAACAACTGTTTGAGACATAATGGGTGCATTCTGGCATGATCTTAACATATTGTGGCCAAATTCAGATCTTCAACTAGCAGCAATAGCCCTAAAACTTAGTTCTGGGCAAATTTATTAGCTGAAATCAGTGAAGAGAAGCCTCAAAACTCAAATTTGGATGCAATTTGGAAGGTTCTATACATTCCTACAACATTCCGGGCATGGTTGGAGAAATTCTGGGAACTTTTCATTATGAAAGGTGTAAATAGAAGTAAAAATTAAATTTGGGTTGAATATGAGCTTGTTCTAGGCATTGGTGGACATGTCTCAACCTCAAACCATGGAGCAGAAATAAGAGCCAATTTCGGTCACTGTTGAGTAGTGTTACCCCATTTTGGCACATGTATCCTTAAATCTGGAAGAGAGGGTCAAATTGCCCTCTTTGAGGCAAAGAGTACTATGTTGAAGTTTGGAATATTTTGAGCAGACAAAACAATCAGCTACAACAATTAACATGATTTACGGGGACTTTGGGGTTGTTTTGAGTGGTGTAACAATCACTTCTAGTTAAAGAAACAACATCAGGACAAATATTTGCGCTTAATTAGTCATGGAACATGCCTAAATGTAGTCCTGGGCATAAAAGAGGCACCTAACAGTAGTTTGAGACAGTTTTTGATGCAGGAAACCCATAAGGATGGAAGGGTATTTTATGTATCCTCTAAGCCGGGTTATCCATCATATGAAGGACTGGTAGGGATGATTCCATAAGATAAATGGACACTGATTGCAAGTGATAATCAGCCCACAAATAGAGTTTTAAAATTTACATAAAGAAAGCCGGAGACAAAAGAGTGAACCTACTAATCTCAGAGGAAGTAGTAGTAATCTCAATATACAAGCTAAATCTCATGCTAGATAATGTTCAAATCAAAGTATTGTATAGGAACATTGTAATTATTGCAGAAAAGGTGGACAAACTGAAGATGAATCTTATAAGAAACAAAGGGAATGGAAAAGGAATTAAAAGTAATACAAATATACAAAGACGAATAGGAGGGACTAGGGAGTTATATAGATAAATTTCGTATAGAAGATATAAATAATTTTTGGTTTTCAAGTATTCATTTGGATGCATCCAAAAGTGTTCTCTAGAGAGACTTAATCCAAAAGAGTTACGGGAAGAACCCTTTTTGCAGGCGTGTGCATGGAAGCCTTGTGCAGATGAACACAACATAAACTTTCGAGGTAACATGGTATCCTCTTGATTCTCAGTTCTGGTTTATTGAATTTGAATTTCTGGCATCTGAAGCATTGTTGTATATTGTCATTTTTTACTGCCTTGTGATAACAATTTCTACTGCTTGGATATGCTTCTCAATCAGCAAAGGGGCTTTCTGGAACTATGTTCAGTATTTTGTTCATATTATTCTTTGAATTTTTTCTTTTTTTTAATTTTTAAACTTTATGTGGCTCAGAACTTTGACATTCTAGTTATTTATTACATGTTTTTTTGATAGAACCTCCATCTCCGGAAAATAGCACAAGATATATTTTGGTTAGTGAAAATGGAGGTCTAAATCGGTAGCGACTAGCGGTGAGGCACTTCTCTGATTCTATTTTCATGATTCGTTCTATAAGTGCATAATTCAATGATGGATGCATCTTTTCTCCAGTTGCACATGCATATGCCAATTTGTCAGAATTTTATCATCTATTGTTGCAGAATAGCTGAACATGATACTAATTATCATATGATTTTTTGAATTATACATCCTTCTTTCAACCATTGAAAAACTATAATATAGATAATTATATGGCTAAACTAGATATTTAAATAATAAATCTCAAATACCAGTCAACAAAGTACCGATCAAGGAACATTCATTTAAAATGTGAAGTCAATCTGAGGAAGCAAGGCGACTGTTGGAGGAAAAGATAAATTGTTCCCAGGAAATTCTATTGCCTCGTCAAAGAAAGAGCATAGATTAACATGGCAAGCCTATAGAATCAGATACCATACTTCATCCATGATAAAGTACAAAGCAATTAAACATTTCATCCTTTCTGAAATCCATACTTGAGCTGAGGCAAGGATGACCTAATGAGGACTAGATATCTAGCACTTCCCTTGCTAGGAATATCTTGAATAAGACTTTTGACTTTGTAATGAACCATCTCTAGTATTAGACTTGACAAGTGAGCCACCTCTCTATGACAAACACTTTCCTCGCCCAAATTTGGATCATGACCCATCAGTAGATATGAACTGTCAATAAATCAAAAGTCCAATTGCTGTGGGAAAACATTAGGGCTGTGCCATGAGCGGGGAAAAGAGCAGATGCTATCTGTTACTTATTTAGGGTAAAACCCATCTCTACAAATGGAAATGTGTAGAAATTCAGATATGCAATGATAATCCATATCATAACCAGCTATGGTATGAAAGCAAGAGTTAAATTTGTAGTCCTAAAACTTCAGCAGAAACATGTTTTGCATAGTTTTGTAAAATGTGAATGCTAAACAAAATGCCTAGACATACATGTTTTTTATTTAGGGAGCAGAAATTCCGATATGCAATGATAATCCATATCATAACCAAAAAAATAATAGGATTTATAGAAATATTAAAGACAAAGTCCCACAATATAAAGAGCCATTTAGCATCACTATATGGTCTTACTTTGTTGCCTTGTGCATTTATCTTAGTAAAGAATTCTACTATGCAAGATGGGGCCATAAATAAGTAGGAAAATGTTCTCTAATTTTCTCTAATATAAAGATCCATTTAGCATCACTATATGGTCTTACTTTGCTGCCTTGTGCATTTACCTTAGTAAATTTAATCCTGAGAATTTTGAACACTCTTCCTGAAACACTAGGAAAAGGCTTACTTTTACCGAAACCAATTATTCAGGCATTGAAAGTGGGGAGTTAGTTGAAAACATCTCTGCAAGTTTGGCACTAGCCCCTTTTTAATCATTTCATCATAAACCATCAATGCATCTTGCATTCTACCTTCCTTACAAAGCCTGATGATAGATTCCATATCCTGTGAACTGACATGAGTGGCCAAAACCTCCTTCGGAATTTCTTCATATGTATTAGCTGTCAGCATGGAAGTTGTATCAATGCCATCATCATTGACTGATCTATCAAGTTGCACAGTACAACTTGAAATACCAGAAGCTGGATTCTTTAATTCCAATTCCCTAAATATAGTTGTTGCTTCCTGTATCTTTCCTTCATGGTAAAGCCTTTTGATGAAATCAACAAACGAGATATCAAGCTCTGGCCCAACAAACAAATTATCAGTTCCCATAGAATTCAATCTTCTAAAATATTCAGAGTATAATCTACTGTTAGTATTGATTCCAAGAAGGAAATCCCTCTCAAGCAGTTCTTCTACAAGTTTACTTGCTTCTTCCATCCTGCCTTTACTGCAAAGCCCATTAATAAGGTTGGTGTAGCAAAAGAGATTTGCTGCAATTCCTTTACATTTCATGAAACAGCGTCAGAGCTGCCTCCATATTGCATATTTTACAATGCCTTTTAATCAGTGACTCGAACATAAAACCATCTGGAAGAATACTCCACTTCTCCATTTCAAAGAGAAGAGTTGATGCCTCCTCAATTTTTCCTTGCTTACAGTATCCAGAAATCAAGACATTGTAAATATTGATGTTTGGGACAAGGCCCATGGCTAACAATTTCTTCAATAGCTCCTCTGCATCCTCTAAATAGCCTTCCTTACAGAGACCACGTATGAGCTCCTCTGCTTTGATACCAGGCTATTAATTGAACAGACATCTTACCCCTTGGCTAACAGGTTTCTCTACTACTAAGCTGCATGCTCCTTTCATGAAAGGCACCTCCAAAGGTATGAATTGTTACTCCAACACCTCCCTCAAGCCACACTTCAGGTTAGGCCTCGTAGCTACGTAAGGCCTACCTGCTCTCATACCGGCCTAGGAATTGAGCACAGGACCTTACCCTTGCTGATGGACTACTCTGCCACTAAGCCACATTCCCCTTTTATGATGGGCTCATTTAACAGTTTGATCTAAAGGTGTGAATGGCGACCTCCAACACTTTCATAACCCAAACCCAAATTTTTATATTCCCCCTTTTCTTCAGCAAATCACCCTAAGCCTTAATTTCACCTTTAAATGCAGACAGATTATGCTCCTAGGAACATCAAACCTTAAATAAAAGCAACACCAAGATGGATTTAATGGCCTGGAAATCTTTGTGTGCAAATCAATTGGAATGACTTTATATTTTAACAGAAATATTCTCTCTTGAACACATAATGAGGATAATAATTACTGGTGTTGGATGGATTCCGAGTGTACTCGGGATTGTAAATGTGACAATGGAAAATTATGTCTAAATTGTTTTCTCCCTACTATAGTGGCATATCTTTATAATGTGGTTTTGTTCCACATTAACAGTCTCCTTCCTAACATACATATCCTTATCTGATTCATGCGAGTCTGAAAAACCATAATTGATATTCATAATGGTGTTTCATAAATTCATAGTAGCCCTCTAGGATTCATAAACTCAGGGCTCTTTATCACTCGAAACAAGGGAAACATTGGTCTTGCTCCATCATTGATGCTATCTATCTTTGGAAACTAACATCTTGATCCTTATGATTCAGGTATGAACAGGAAGATATGAAGAAATATGTCCTCCATTTATTAGTACTTTCACATGTGCTTTCAGTACCATCCTTAAAACTAGTGTGCACACAAAATTTGGAGCATGGATTGCTCACAACAGATAATGTTATTGATGTATTACAACTGGAAAGATTATGTGATGCACCGCACTTGAATCTGTTATGCATGCGCCTTATTGTGAAGAGCTTCAAAACTGTTGCCAAGTCAGAGGGATGGAAAGTGATGAGACAGTCCAATCCTAAGCTGGAGCAAGAGCTTCTGGAATTTGTCGTTGAGGCTGATTCTGTGAGTAGCTATACCTAAAAATAAAATTGGACTGAAATAGATAATTAGAAAGACTTAAACTTATAGCTCTGATTAATAATTTGGGTTTCCATTTTTACATTAACAGAGAAAGCAAGAGAGGCTTCGGAAGATAGAGGAGAAGAAGATATACCTACAACTATACGATGCCATGGAAGCACTTGTTCACATATGCAGAGATGGCTGTCGAACAATAGGGCCTCATGACAAGGATTTAGATGAAAACCAAGGGCCTTGCAATTTCCCAGCTTGCAAAGGGCTCGAATCCTTAGTCCGACATTTTGCTGTCTGTAAAACTAGAGTCCTTGGTGGATGTGTACACTGCAAAAGAATGTGGCAACTACTTGAACTACATTCAAGGATGTGTTCTGAACCAGACATCTGCAAGGTTCCTCTTTGCAGGTATAATCAAACATACATGTTTAAGTGCTTGTCATTACATTCTATTGGCATTTTATTCCTTAGAAAAGATTCTTATTATTGATTCATGGGGAAGCGATTGTAGATGTAACTTTCTATTAGAAGGCTCATCTACCCAACCACCTTTGGAAGTGCCAAGATGTGTGGATGAATATTCAAATGCTGTGTGTGGTAGAAAAACATAGTTCCTATTAAAAGTGGTGTCATTCCAATAGATGCAACAAACCAAGTAAGAGGATATGCAATTTCTGGTCTCCTTATGACTCCTAAAATATCTGAGATTTGATTCTTGATGCTTCTCATTATAGACCTCTTCCTCCACTCTAGACCAATTATACCATTCATAGATGCACCAGTAACTGATTTGTAAAAAGATGGTACATCCTGTGACTTAATCTCGATTGGGCTTGGATATTGTGCAACCTTAGCTTGATTCATACTACAAAGGCCAAAGGAGTCCTCCCTGAAAATCAAGGAAGTCCCAATTTGAATGCTCAAAGGTAAAAGAAAAATTATGAACATAGTACTTGCATCAACTTGGCTCACAAAAATCCTGCCAAGTAAGTTCCCCAGGACACTCCCTGTAGCCAATGCCATCCATGCAAAGGATTGAAGCTCGCCTAATGAAATACCCTGGTCCTTTTTACCACATTCTGTCACCAAAGAATTGGTAGCTACCTCCACAACTGAGGCACCAAGATTGCTAAAAAGGAGAAAGGCTGTCATAATAGCAATTGACGAACCTGAAGCTGGAATAATTGCAATTGATCCCCATGAAATCGCTTGTAATAAGCCTGGAAAGTCAACAACCAGGGATATTTTTAGGGCTATATTTTGCCAATGATTATTTTGCTAAATAAAAATATGATATTTTATTGATCTCCATGAATGACCAACAAGTGAAAGAAATACATGTGAAATAAAAATAAAAATGATGAGTTAGAGAGTATAAACCAAGAAAGTAAAATCTTAACATACAAAAAAATATCACAATTTTATGTACAGTTGCAGACATGATTGACAGCATGGAGAGCAATGTAAAGGGTGAAGAATGACTTAGTTACTATTTCAGTATTGTCACATACAGGGAAGTGCTTGAAATTTCTGACAAAACTTTTCCATCTAAAACAAAGGTGTGTCATTATGAAATAAAACTAAAAAATTAAAAATGGTGATTAAGGGAGTGCACACCAAGAAGGTAAACCCTAACATAGAGAAAAATTAAAATATCACAAATTTATGTAAAGTTGCAGACATGACTGTGAAACATGGGGAGTAATGTAAATGGTGAAGGATGATTCAGTTATTATTTTAGTATTGTCACATACAGGGAAGTGCTTTACATTTCTAACAAAACTTTTCTATCTAAAATAAAGGTGTGCCATTATATTGATTTAAGTGATAAGCCAGCCATGTGCACTTTTGACTAACATCTAAACTTCCCAAGACAATACTAAAATTCCATTGGAATTCAAACAAGGAAAATAACTGAGCCACCACCTCGCAGGAACATATGCACCAGGTACAAGCAAGGGATATGAAAGCTATGCAAATAGAGATTAAGTAGAAGGAAAACATAACAACACAATGTTTTATAGAGATAAGGAAGGGATAAGCCTTAAGAAGAACAGTCCTAAGTCCCAAACATGATCCATACCCATACAAGAGGATATTATCCTCTCTTCAAGGCACATAGAAGTGGATTAATGAGCTTTCACCATTCACCCCTTGTTTGAGATGACTTTCTTGGATCCTCTTGTACGATGTGATTTAGAGAGGGGCACCCTAGAGACAAGCTTCTAAACTCTGTGAGTACTACTGAGCAAAGTCATAGGACACATCCAAGTCTTATCATACCCAATTTATCCTCAAAATAGGTTGGTTCAAAGTCTTCAGACCAGCCCGGACCTGGGCAGACTTTGCCTGATTCGGTCTGACCAAGCAAACCAGGATTTGACCTCGGCAGAGTCGGCCAACTCTCAGAAGGATCCGTTAAACCAATTGAATCTCAGTCAAACTCAGCCATGTATGATGGGTTAACCTAGGTAAGACAATGAACCAATGTTATAAAACCCCAAAAAGGCTATTTTCCCCTCATAACCTCATGCTAGGCCCATGGAATTTTTCTACGTATGGTGTAGTTAGTATAAAATTTTGGGATTCCAAATGTGTTATTTTTCATTTCTTTGTTGGGTTGATCCTCGAGTCTTTGCCGAGTCATGATTCAAGTTTAACCCTGTAGCCAAAAAGGGTCTTCTGCTGAGTCCAGTATGGTGACTTTGTTCTGGAGTTGACTGTGATCTCTAAAAGCGAGCTAGTTAAATCTCCCTTAAAACTCTTGGTCTAAATTGGTCAGATTTGGTTTTGGTTTTGGTTAATAAGTTTTGAGTTTTGCTGAGTTTATACTTCTTCAACTTCAGGATTGAGAGAAACAAAGATCCAATGCTAATAGGTTGCTCACCAGCAGAAGAAGGAATCCTTGTATTTTGCCTTACTTCTGCAACTTCCAAAGAATAATTCCTGTCTAAAAGTGTTTCATTTCTAGATATTGAATCCTTTGATTCTAAAATTTTTGTGTTGTTAGAGTTCAAACAACATGGTCCTTTTGAAATAGAACCAACTGAAGAAGGAAGAGATTGATTTTCCTTTAGAAGGAGGAAATTTTTAAATCTCTTGATACTTACCAGAATGATAAAGAGAGTTAGAAATAGTTATTTGTTTCTTGTATACTGTGCCCTTCTAGGAAGAGCCTTGAAGGCAGTTTTTTTTTGCTTGAAGTTTTTTTACTGTACTATTCTTTGCACATTTGCAATCCAAAGCATTCATTCCACAAATAATTATAAACGATATGTTTCTTTCTCCTGTTATGCTATAATAGTTTCTATCTGTTGTAGGCGATAGCCCCACGGGAATTGGCACTGCAGACCGGGCTAAGTATGAACATGTCACAACTACAGAACGTGGATAGTGAAGGACTTGGTGGTTATGGTTGGGTTGGACACTTTCTTGTGATTTCTGAGCTCCAAAAACAAGTGTTCAGTTTATGAGAGGCCTTAAAGCTCCCTCCTTGCAATGCATCAACAGATTTAGATGAGGTATATTAGTGCTCTCCTATGTCAAACAATATAAATTGGTAATGTTGGTCTCTAGATATTTGGAAGCTATGATTGCTTGGACTTGGCCTAAGAATTTGTTGCAGTAGTGTAATTTTGTTTTTCATCTTGATTAGAAGAGTTGTAAGTTGTTTCCACTAAAAATATATATTGATTTTTATTATAACACTTGTTAACATGTTTATTGTAGCTATTATTGAGCGCCACAGAAGCACTCCATAAAAGACAATTCTTCTTTTCAGTTCACCTTCTCTTGTTCCAACAAGGCCAGCTCATCAAGCGGCTTCCCCTAAGGTTTCAATTCCCTCTTCTCGTTTGATTTATGTTTATTGCATGTTTGGGAAAGTAGGTTTATACAGCTTTTCTCACATACACAAGTCATACATTTTACTTTTTTGTTTCACCAGCATTTCCAACTTGTGTTTGAGTGCATTTGTTACACTTTTGCACCAAATCATATATAACAGAATGGTGACTCCAAAGGTAAAGAAATCTATTATTTATTCTTTTGGGCATTGGATTTGAGACTTTCTTAAATCATTCATCAATTTCCATAGTTGTCATGTCATTCATTAACCACGTGACATATAGGGGTGAACTCATTCACAGATTGCACTATGTATATAGGTTTCTACTTGTGCAGTCGAGCATAATTGTTTAGTGGATTCGTTGATTATATTTCCTGTTGAAATCCATTTCCTGGTTTAGAGCTGAGTTTTACTTTTCTTAGGTACTAAATAGTTGCATATTTAGCCATTCAAGTTTAATTTTAATCAATTCTTAAATTGAATTTGTTAGATTAGATTTTCCTATTTTCCACATGATCATGGTTATTGTTGTTAGTTGTTGAACAAGATAAATAATTTGCTTCATTGTTTTTCTAATTTACAGTTCATTGTTTTTCTATTTTACAAGTGATTGTTTTTTATTGGATTTTGTAGGAGTGAGCTTAACTTATAAGTGGGCCATTGAATATGAAGAGCTCGCTACTGAGGATTTTCCATTCCATATGAAGAGCTTGATGTTGAGGCTTTCAAGCTGCTAAGTGTGGTTTTGAAGCTGCTCACGTGGGATTTAAGTATGGTTTTGAAGCTGTTGATGTGGGATCTAAGTATGGTTTTGCAACCAAGTTCAAGTATGATGGTTTAGCCATTGTAATATTTTGAAAAGTGATGGTTTTCCCATAAAGTTATATGGAAATTAATATGTGTTTTTGAAAAAACTCATATTTATTGTAATACTTTTGACATTTCATATAATATAATTTGTGGTTTAAAACTTATATATATGGTTGTACTTTATATTATGTATCAATGTTGTTATTATTAACTAATTAATGTGACATTACATGATTTGCATGTGTATTAGATTTTATTTACAAGTGTTGTAATTAATTATAATGTGACTGCATAATTCGCATGTGTATTAGATGAGAATAAATGTATGATTTTTTTTTTTAATTTAAACATAATATCATATTAAAAATTTATATTGATTAATAATGGACACCATTCAAACTACTAAAATATAATGACCATACATAAAGCGACTAAAAATGACTAAATTAGTGACCAATAAATGAGATTAATGAGCAAAATTCGCAAATAAAATGACCAATAATTGAGAGATACACGACCAAACAATGAGATACAAATGACCAGAAAAATGACCAAAATTTGCATATCAATGACCAAAAATCAGTTTTGGTGGCTAATTTATGGTCTTTTATTACGCGACCAAATTTGGTCATATTCTAGCTTGTCATGTGGTCATTAATTTGGTCACAAATGTGGTCATATATTTTGTCATTGATTCAAATATATGACCAAATTAATGACCAAATATATGACCAAATTAATGACCAACCGACAAGCTATAAATAATCAAAATAAAAATGACCAATTTTGGTCATGTAATAAAAGACCGCAAATTAGCCACCAACGATCGCCAAACCAAAAGTGGTCATTGATATGCGGATTTTGGTCATTTTTTTGGTTACTAATCTCTCATTTTCCACTAGTGATTTGTGCAACTATTTTAGTAAAATTTTCAATAAAGTGGCGGTAATAGCCTACATGACCAAGGAATATTCTTACCTCTTTTTGACTTTTGGGAGAGGGAAGGCCAACAATTACTTCGATCTTTGTAGGGTCTACCTTGATTCCTTGAGAAGAAACATGGTGTCCCAAAAATATACATTTTGTTAGTAATATTTTACATTTTTTGTGACTGAGAGATAAATTTGTTTCTTAACATTGGATCAAGGCCTTCTCGAGCTTGTCAAGAGATTCTTGAAAAGTATTACCATACGCCGTAAATTTATCCATGTATACCTCCACACAATCATGTATAATATCGAAAAATATTCCTAAGAACGCTCGCAGGAAAGTGGCAGGTGCATTACTTAAGCCAAACGAAAAAACTCGATAAGCATATGTTCCCCAAGGGCATGTAAAAGTGGTTTTGTCTTGATCTTTTGGTGCTATTAAAATCTAGCTGTAACCACTATACTCGTCAAGAAAGGAAAAATACTATTTACCTAACAAAGTATTTAATACTTCATCGATAGAAGGTAAAGGAAAGTAGTCTTTAAGTGTAGCTTTGTTTAACTCTCTAAGATCAACACAAATACACCATTTCCCTGTAACTTTCTTCGGAACTACCACTAAAGGAGATACCCATTTGTTGTCGGAAATAGGATAGATGAAACCAACAGTGAGTAGTTTTTGTAATTCTTCTTTTACTATATCCTTTAGACCAGGATTCATCCTCCTATGTGGATTCCTTACAGGTGACATGCTTGGATCCATATAAATATGGTGAATACAGGTATCAGGGTGTATACCCTTCATATCGTTGTATTCCCATGCAACTGCTCCATCTTATTTCTTAAGACGTTTAAGCAGTTGTGCTTGTTGGTTTTCACTTAATCGTGCGTTTATATGTACGAATTTTTCAGGGCCAACCTCGCAAGGTATGGTGTATGGTCTTGTATTCTCTTTAATTATGAAGACACAAGGTGTTCCTGTAAACATTGAGAGAGCCATATTCTCTTGAAACTCATCTCCAAAAATATGATCGAGTTGAGCAAAGGACTGAGGGAAATATGTACAGGTTGTCGAAGAAACAAACTAGTTTAATACATTCTCAGTGGTCTTCTCCTGAAGTGCTAAAGAAAAATCACTAAGAAGGGAGAGATCATCAAAGTTTTCATCCCCAAAAGAACAATTTAACCACCATGAATTTTCAGTTATGGGTTGTGCTGGGGGGTATAAAATAAGTATTTGTGTGGAAAACCCATTTGAAATAGTCATATCCCCATCCCTACACCCTATAAAAGCATTTGTAGTAGTTGACCATGGTCTTCCCAAGATAATAGGATGTCCTTTAGAAGGATCCTTTGATTCTACGACCATAAAGTCGACAGGGTATTCCAATGAAGCTACTGATACAACAATGTCATCCATGACTCCAACGGTTTTTACCGTTGTGCGATCTGTTAGTTCTAGGATGGAACAGATAGGTTGAAGGAATTGTCCTAACTGTAAAACTTCTAAAACTGCAGTGGTCATCATATTAATAGAGGATCCTAAATCGATTAATGTATTCTCTATGGAGGTGTTGTTTATAATTAAAGTCACTACTGGGGCTCTTGAATTTGTATATTTTGCAATCCGAGATTGACCTGTCATACATTTAGACATTTCGACATGAATTGTAAGAAGGTCTTTTTGCTACTTTCCTCGACATTTAATACAGAGCTCTTTTAGTACCTTACTATAGATTGGGATATATTTGATAGCTTGTAATAGAGGGATTTTAATACAGATGTTTTTTAATTCATTCAAAATGTTATACTTCGGATGAACTATAGGTCTTTCTATTACTAATAGTTCTAGAAATGGAGGAATTATTTGCTCCTTAATAGTTTCTTGTGGAGGATGGGTGTGTACTGAAACCTTTGGAATGTACACATTCTCCAAAATAACATCATTCATAGGTTCACTTGAATCTTCTTCTTCTTTTTTTCATTCCTGAATGATGACCGATGACTTGGGTTTATTATTCACAGCTCTTCTTGATCGTAATTGAATTTCATGTACAGGTACAGTCGAGATAAGGTAGGAGGGAAGAGTTTGAAACTCAATGCATTTAAGAGCTTGATTTGGTTTATTGTTAGGGTTAGGTATTGGCTATGTAGGTAACAATGTCGATCGAGGAGGATTTGCATTCTGAAAGTGATGAGGTTGTTTTGCGATAAAAGGAACTAAAGGTACAAATCTAGATGACATTTGCTAGAAATTTGTTTGATTATGAGGATAAGAATTATTAGGTGTAGGAATAGGTTGTGACTGGCGATATGGTTGTCCTCTCCATCCTTCTGACCAATATTGTTGTTGTGGAAATTGAGGAGGATGATACTGAGGTGGCCAATTCTATGAGCTATAATTGTTCCATTGTTGAGGTGGTTGATACAAAGGATAATAGAGTGGAGGTTGTGGTGGAAAGTTTGGATATGCTGGTTGGTCTCTAGGTTTCCACGGAGGCCTCCTATTTGTGTCATTCAAATCCCCACTCTTATATATGGCTTGTAACCCAGGCAAGGATGGGCAGTTATCTATTGGATGCTCTTCTATACATATGTGACATACATAGATGTTGTTTAATGGACATTTCCATTGGAGATATTTAGTTCTACATCTTGGACAAACAATGCTCATTTCTGTACTCCTTCTTCATCCTACCTCTTTTTGTCTTGTAAAGCATCTAGTTGGGAACCCATTGCTCCTAAGAGATGAGTCTTAAAATTATCCAACAGGTTTCCTAAAATGCTCTTCAAATTCTTTCATAACTTTTCCCATACTCCTAGAATAATTTCTACACATCTCACCGATATGTGCAAAATTTTTATGGAAAATATCGCTAGCTACCATGAGATTAAGACTTTCTAGAAAGTCCTCAGAGATTCCCTTAAGGAAAAGTGTGCGTACTGCATCTTTTTGGATGTCATTATATTTAGACTTATGTAATATATAAATAAACGTCTCAAGATAATCCTCCAAGCTCTCGTCTTCAAGTTGTTGTATCTTGAATATATCATGTCAAGAGTCCTTAGGTTTGCAGTATTCTTGATATTTTCGTAAGAATGAGGTTTTCATATCATCCCAAGTTATGATAGTGGATTGTCCTAATCCCATGAACCATCTCAAGGTGGAATCCTCGAGTGTAGCGGGAAAGAGTTTTAGTTTGTGAGAGTCTTGTAGATAATTGTAACTCCTACAAAGGATATCGAATTTGAACATGAATGTGTCTCGGTCCTCATTACTTTTTCCATAGAATGTAGGTAAAGAGAAAGGAGGGATGTTTTTCATGGTTACATCCTGCATTGTATCTAAGATAGCGAACTGAAAAGTAGCCTCGGTTCGATTTTCCACTTATTCTTCTTCATTGCTAACTTCATCATGATCTTCATTTTCTCCCCGTCTCTCCATATAAGCTGGATTCTTAACGTAAATATATGTAGGAGGCTCCTTTTGAGGTGATAATGGGGCATCCTAACATTCTTTTTCGGAAAATATCTTCCTCTCATCAACCCTGTTTTTATTCAATCCTAGAGGGATAGTAGGTTCTACTATAGAAGTTTCAATTTGTGAAATAACTGGATCTACTGAGGTTCCAAAGAGAGCTTTTAATTGAGCAGGATCAACAAACTCAACAAAATCCGTGTCTCCTACTAGTGAAAAAGTTGTGTTAATTGGATTTGAAACTAGTGGAGGACTAGGGGTTTCTAATGGCTGATCTTATTGTACTTCCTCAGGAATGGGGTCCTTAGGATCTTCTCTCAAGGCTCCTTCTCCTTCTATGGCTTCTCCAGTAAGATATTCTAAGGGAATTTCTTTAGGTTTCAGGGTATAACTACTTCCTACACGCGTCTTTCGATACCTTTCTGGTGAGTTAGTAGTTGCGAAATTACGTCCCCTATGGTACTTAGTATAGACTTCAGTAACTTTTTCGGTCTTGTCAAATCTACCGTGAGGATCTCTAATTCTACTCATGAAAGGATTTTAAACTAAAGAAAACCTATGCTATAACTGTTGATGGATTTGGGGGCGCCTGTTATAACACATGCAAGGGTTCTTACCTCTTGTCTTACTGCCACCTCGCTACCAATTTATGACTAAATTTCATAAATAATTCTATTCTACCTTACAGAACAACTCCTCGACAACGGTGCCAAAAGTGTTGGGTGTTTTATTATGTCTAAATTAATCCATCTATTCTTTAATCATCAACCGGGGTTGGTAAGATTAGAGTTGACACAAAATATATGCAAAGGTAGAGGGTGTTGTGTAAATATTTTAACAAACAAAAGATCGAAAGATCTTTCAAAATGAAAAACTGAATCAAAATCCCAAAATGCAATTATTAAATTAATTAAACTCACGTAGACTAATAAGCTAAACAATTGATAATAGACTTTAAATTTAAATACAATCAACAATTAACTATTCAAATGGAAAACTATGGTACAATGAGAACTTAACTAATAAGCAACTAGAAAACTTAATAAAATAAGCAAGTAGAAAACTTAATAAATAAAACTTTAGGTTCTATCCTACAAGTTATATCAACATTAACACAACATAAAAAGACAACTTAAAAACATACTAAATAAAACACTAAATCTCACACAAAACCATAAAACAATAAAACAAAATGAGAAACAAAAATTAAGAAACAAAACTTAAGAATAACTTAACTTTGTTAAGGTAAAAGAAGTAGGGAAAATGATAAAACTTAAATAAATAATTTAAAACAACTCAACTTTATCTTTAATATGAAACAAAATTGTCATATAAATAGTACACTCAAAACATAATTCAGACATTCACAAAACAAAACTAAAAGCAATCTTAAAACACATAAAAACACTAAAAACAGAACTAAGGGATAAATGACACACTCAAGGCTATCCGAATGATAGGATGCACAGTTAAAATAGTAAAAAACTCACCTAAATGAAGTAATCTTCAGCTCAAGCCATGCAGATATAATTCTAATGCATCAGAACAAGAAATAAATCTATTTAACAACAAATTAACCTTAAACTAATTCATGAATAAAAGGGATCATTGCATATTAAACTAATAAATCAACTTGAAATTAAATTAGATAAATTCAAAACATGAAAAGAAATAACAGAATTGAATCTATTCTAAATTCATGAAAACAAGTTATTCTATATTCTTGAAAACAAAAACTGAAAGTAATGTTGGAAATGAAATAAATGAAAACCAAATGACTGAAATAAAATAACTAAAAGCAAGCTATGCCCGCATCTAACTAATTAACTTTCGAAATAAAACTAATTTAATGTATTATACAAAACGAAGAGAATATCATTTACTATAATCTAATGGAACCAAACTAGAAATTAAACTAGACTAGCTAAACCAAAAAATAAACTAAGCTAAACAAATAAAATGAACCTCTCGTTGATGAGGGGCCCTCTCAGGAATGAGTGGTGATGCGTGGCTAACTTCTACTTAAACGCAATCTTCAACAACAATGCATACAACTCTTTATTCAGATGGTGGAACATAAATACAAAGTTCAAGAGTAAATCACAGTAAGAACTCTTCTCCTAGCTCTCTTAACTCACTAATTTTTTAGCTAACTAAGCTCTCTCACAAGGGCTGCTTTATATAATGATTTACATGGATGAGCAAGTTGACCCTTTAGTGTTCGACTGCTCTCTAAATTTAGTCAACTATAATGGCATTTAACTAATCACACGCCAACACATAATCATCTCCCTTCTTCAGTGTGAGTCTTGTTCTTTTCACTCGACACCATATGCACACGTTTTTTTTTCCACCTCAGCAGTTCTTCAGATGTGGTGCACGACTCCTTCTTCAGTGCAAGTGTGGAGTCGTGGCAAGCAAGCGCAACATACAGGGTGGGTCTTCTAGAACACAGGCCATTCTATTCTTTAAAAGTGCAGACTGGTGGTAGTTTGGAGTGAGGGAGAGGAGGCAACGAGCGATCCTTCTAGACTCAAGACGCTCCCTCCTTTGAATGCGTGGGAAGTGAACAGCTTGCTGTTGGGCCAAATCAACGCACCGACGATCCTTCTAGACTGATGAGCATGCTATCACATTGGTGCGTGGACAACAAAATGGTTTGCAGTTGTTTCACATTCTAAATGTGCGGAGTTAATTCTCAGCAGCGTTTAGTGTGATGGCCGATTTGGACAGAGTGTTGAACGGAAGGCTGGGCTGAGAGGTGAGATAGATACAGTGGGCGTCGATCTAGGGCGAACGGAGTGGCCGATTTGGATGGAGTGTTGAACAGAAGGGTGAGACGTGAGCTGGATACGCTGGGCGTCGATCTAGGGCGAACGAAGTGTCTATCTGCTGCTTGCTTCATGACTTGAGTCTAGAACAACACCTTTCAACATTTCGGAAATCACGAGTGAGTTTCACGCAACGGGCTGAATGATGAGCTGGACATGCTATGTGAAAAGCAGGCTTAAATCGACCCAATGACATTATTAAAGCTACAAACAATTTTATAAACCAATTAATACATCAAATATGTTTTAATAATGTTATTTTTAATTAATAAAAAGATAAAAATAATAGTAATAAAATAATTTTATATAAACCTTCAAAACACTCATAGGTGAGGTTGAATAATGATGTGCTTGTCATAATGAGTAATTTATCTGCCAAAAATGATAACAAATCTAGCCAAAAATGATAAAACATGTAAGATGAACAAACACCGAGGAGACAACAAAAGCAAATGAAAAACATGAGATGAGATGTAGAGAAAACCACAACTAGTAGAGTAGAAAGCTTATTCATAAACAGATTGCAGAGACACGATCTCTTGATCTACGAGACCGCTCATAAAGTATTTGCTAAAATTTGTAGTCATGTAAATCCATTTGGGTTACGATCACATGCTTTGTATTCTATCTATGTGAGTAGATTTTACAAGTCAATACGCAAAATAAATAATTCAAGTTTGTTTCTTATAGTCTGGATATCTGGGTTCCTGTTTTGGCTAGCAAGATTCAATGTTTCATCTAATTTTTCGACATCCTGCAGAAAAAGAAACGTTTGCCATCTGCTTGTGTCCATTTACAAAATATCAATATCATATTTCTATTTACAAAATATCAATATCTCTATCACGATGTGCATTGGCACTGCCACTATGTGGCTTTTGTTTTTAATTGCCACGCTTCTTGTATTTTAAAGATACTCACATTTATTCATAGCTAACCTAGTAATAACACATCTCGGGGCTGACCTCAGGCGGCCACACCAAAGTATCTAGATGAAGTCAAGTCTCTTTCATCTTTCGTTTCAACTCTTATATGTCATCAAAGAATAATTTTATGACGGACAATCGTCTAGAAGGATTTAGACCATTCGGGCGAAGCATGCCAATAATTTAATTAATTATCGATATTGTAGGTTCAACCATATCCTACCAAGATGCGATCAGATTGTTCATGGTCTAAGTATGACATGTGAGTATTACCAATCAAACTCTCTACAGTCACATTCAGTGCCTTTAATCTAGAAGTCCAAAATGAATAGTGTCTAGTACTATAGAAAAATGAAAACAATATGGATTTTGCCTATAAATTTGCATGGGTACCCGGTGCAAACATATGAAACTAAATCTGTTTATGGCTATTTGTGGTGTTCTATATACATAGAAAGAGGGAGAGTAGATCAGATCGTCGTGGAGAATAGGAGGCAGTGCTGTGTTTCTGGCGCAGAAGAGATGACACTGTTTTTCATATATCCTCTTAATCTTCATTAAGTTAATGTATATATAAAGACAGTGTCAACTCTCTGCGCCTGAAACCCCCTGTTCCTATATATATATATATATTACATTTAGCATTTCTATAATTTCTAATAGCAATCATGTCTTGATTTCCTTACAGTTTCATGCATATTTCTCTCGATTCCTTTAGCATTAGTTGCCATGTTATGATGATGTTATTTTAAATCATTCCCAATATTGCGGTAGCTTTGTAACTGGAATTCCGTTTTAGCAGTAATTTAATTGATTAAAACTTCATTTAGTATTTGATCACCAACACTGGTGATTAACATTAATTTTATATGCGCACTGCTGTGATTTGTTTTTTGTTTTTTAAATATTGCGAGATTTGCTTTTCTTTAAAGAAATTTACAGAATAGATGTCTAAAAACGCATAGAAAATTTTGTAAATGGTAGAGGTCACTTGTGGAGTTGTACATTAGCAGCAGTGTACTTTGATGGATTTTTTCATATATTTTCATTAACTTTTATATAACTTTAATATGGTAATGGAGAGCCAGGTCACTTCTATTTTTTAGAGAGCATATGGAATGAATATCTGAGTGATGTGTGAAAGAAGCCCATGGGAATAGTTTCAAAAGAATTTAAAGTAGAATTGTAAGTTGGGTTGATCAAGTAGATAGGAATCAAATAGTTAAGAGATAGTTATAGTATATTCATATAGTTTGTGGGTTGATCTGGTAGATAGTAATCAAATGGTTAAGACATAGTTATGGAATGGAAGACAGTTTGGAAAAAAATTATTCCTCATATTCTTCTAGTTAAAACTGGTTTAAATATCCATGCCTAGCTACATGTTATCACTAACATTTTTAGTGGTATCTATTTATCAACTACCAATTATTTTTTATATTCTTTTTTCTTTTTATTTCACATTCTTCTAGTTATCTGCCATCAACTGTTAGTTATCCATTCATCAGCTGAGTTATCCATACATTGCTAGCAATCATAAGTTAATGAGCATGGACAAATTCATCATAAAAGTATTCATCATCAAAGATAACGAAGATAACAAAGGGTAACAATTCCAAAGGCATTGACAAGCTCATTATGCTTCATGTAATGAAGCATATGTTATTATTTGATGCAACAATAGACTGACGGAATGTTTCAATGTATGGAACTTATTTTACAGCGAAGAGAAGAAAATGCAGTTACCAAAGGATTAAAAGTATTTTAGTTAGAACGAAATGGGCGCCGTGGTGATGATGATTAAATAATGAGTAATAGCAGAAATCTACCATAATCAGGTGATCTGGTTCAACCATCAACACTAAAACACAAACAACGAAGGTACCATCAGCTCTGAATGTGCTTCTGTTTTCCCAAAATATTTTTGCAAAAGCTTCAGCTACATCTGTGTAATATTACAGTCTTTGAGTTGAATAACATCATGAGAAAGCGACTCCATTTCAAATCCTGTTGGAGGCTTCTGTTTGTTCCCTGGATGTTGTGATGATCGCCTTAGTGACCAACCAGAAGACGAAAAAAAGACGAGGACAGAACTATTCATAGCCGCCACGAAACGAACAAACGCGGCAGAAAATTGTTTTGATCAGAAATGACAGTCATCTTGTAAAGAGGTTTTATTTTTATTTATTTTTACTTTGATCAGAAATGACATCAAAAGAAAACTATTCCTTTGGTATGGATTGGCAGTTGGAACTTTATTCCAATGTTGGAGAATTACTCTGATCGTTTCGGAATATTGACATTTTTAAGGTTGATTTGTGCAATGCAAAACCAACGGGACCCCTTTCTATTTTATGTCAAATGCATTATTTTCAAACTTTGAAGTCTTTAAAGTGTTTTTAGGCTTTTATATCTTTTTAAATCGAAAGGTATCATGATTAAGAAGGAACTAGACAGTAAATAAATAAGTATTAAGAATATGTGCTTTCCTTTAAAAAAAAAGCCATAAGTTTAAATTTAAAAATATAAGGTATCTAATAGGGTCTATTGTTCCATAAACAAGGGGGAGAGAGAGGAATATGTTTACTTATAAATATAGGATTGCAATTTTAAACTTTTGATTTTAATCTGGTATAAGGGAAATATATCTTATGTCTAAATATGTATGTTTTAATAATTATACATTTGTAACTTAAATATTTCACTCAATTTTGTTTAATTTAAAATATAATCTATGTTTTTTATATATACATGGAAGAGGTTTGAGATATGTGCTTAAATTCAATAGTATAAAACTTTCTCATATTACTAATGGTGGATAAAAAGTCTCATTTTTCTCAAAATTTTGGAAATTTTTGGTGTTGTCCAAAGTGGTATTAGAGTGTTAGGATTTTCACACGGATTTATGGTGTCCATTCACTTGTTAAGCAAAGTAATGATGTTTTAAATTTTGTTCTTCAAGAAAATTGTTTTACTAAATTTGACTCAGAAACGATCCCCTACCAAAAAAAATTATAAAGATAACTTGAATCAAATTCAACAAACTTTACATACTCAACTTGTAAACTTTAAAAGTGAACATGAGAGAGTGATGAGAGAAGCTTTATTTTTTAAATTAAATGAAATATATAAGGATAAGGGAAAAAATAAATGTAAACGAGTTGACTCATGTTCTAGCTATCCTTCATCTAAGTCCCTATAAATAGTGAACTAGAAGATTCTATTAGTTACTCTGAGGGTAGACTAAGGAAAGAGAGGAAATATAAAGATGAGGTAACTAAGGATTCAAAAAAATAAAACCTCCTACTTTTGATGGAGAAGTCAAGAATGGGGAATAAGCGGACCGTTGGTTATGTGGGTTGAAGAAAATTTTTACTATGTATAACTATTCAAATTTTATGAAGGTAAAAATGAGCATCTTCAATCTAGTCGAGAAGGCTGATATTTGGTGGAAAGACTTAAAAAGATCAAAAGAAATTAATTATAGGAAGGTTAATTGGAATTTGTTTAAAAAAGAGCTTAAAAAAGAGTATCTTTAGAGTATTACTATGAGGAAAAAACAAAAGAGTTCCATGAGTTGATATTAGCTTCACTGTCCATGCATGATTTCTATACCAAATTCTTATCCTTGTTAAAATATTAGCCTTACCTAAATGAAAAAAAATCCAAAATTTTAAAAGTTCCTAGGTTGTTCTCCTATCTTCTATAAAGACATATTAGAGTTTCATAACCCAAAAATTTTCTAAATATATATTAGAGTTTGATAAACAAAAAACCTTATAAAGGCATATTAGAGTTTGATAACCCAAAACCCTTATATGAAGCAATGATGAAGGAGAAATAACATACGATCATGACCAATACAAAAGTAGACATGAAAATTCTTATAATTTCAAGAAAAGAGAAGGGGTTAATTTTAAAGGAAAAGAGTTCAAGACTTTTAATAAACATAAGAATTTTCATAGGAACACTTTTAGATATAAACCACAACCAATCAAAACCAAATATAAAGACGATCTATTTAATAAGAACAAGGAAGAAATAGAAAGAGAACCCTTAAAGTGTTGGGGATGTGGGGAGAGTCACTTTTATCACGATTATCCTCATAAAAAGAATAATCAAAATGCTCATGATATTCATGAAGAAGCCACAGTTGGATAAGTTGCTCGGACCATACCAAAGATAAGCGCAACATTGGACAATTGTCAAGCAGGTTACGAACCTTCAATTATCGAAGTAGATGCTAAGATATTTAACAAACCTATTTCTATATTAATTGATTGTGGATCTACTTAACTTTACATATCTCCTAAGTTAGTATATTTATACAAAAACGAAAAAAGATGAATTTGAAAAGTTGTGGTTACTACAATTAGCCATAGGGACAAAAGGAAAGTAGCTAACTTTATTTCTAGTGATGAATTTTTAATGCAAGATCTGGTTACAAAAGTAGATTTAAACATTCTTCCATTGGGATTGTATGATGTATTAATTGGAATGTATTGGTAAGAAAGAAAAATATGCGTATTGAATTGGTTTGAGAAAACTTTCACTTGTGTTGATGAAAAGGGTGAAAATAAACTTGTTAAAGTGATTCCTAAAAAAGTTCTTACTAGGAATATACCTGCTTTCCAATTGAAAAAGTATGCTAGGAAAGGATGTAAATTTATTGTTGTGCATATTACGGAGAATAATGGGGATCAACCAAAACCATGTTTGGAATATTTTCCTCTTTTAAATGAATTTAAAGATATTTTTCGAAAGGAGATCCCTTGATTACCTCCAAGGATGGATACTGATTTTACCATTGAGTTGGTACTGGGAGTGGTATCTGCCTCAAAGGAATTGTATAGAATTAATACACATGATTTGGTGGACTTAAAATTTCAATTACAAGAACTAATAGATTAAGAATATATACGAAGTAGTGTGTCTCCACGGGGAGTGTAATGTCCCCAAAAATTAAAAAAAAATAAAATTTATAGGCTAGTGAAAACCACCCAAAATGGATCATTAGTACTCATGCAGAAACATAGATGCTCCTTAATAAAAATTTATAGGCTAGTGAAAACCACCCAAAATGGATCATTAGTACTCATGCAGAAACATAGATGCTCCTTAAAATTTCAACCTCTTCGGATTCTACCCATTGTCTTGTAAATCTCTTATCCATTCCATGATTCTTAGTTCATTTACTTCTTATGTCTTAATTCTATTATTTAAAATGTCGATCTATCATAGTTACTACTGTCGGTGAATTAATGAGTTATTTAGATCATTGTTTTACTCCTACATGTGTTTACTTTGTTTATTTAATGAAAAATCACTTAACTTTATTGATGGGAACAAAGTGATGGAGTGGCGTGACTCCTTCTCCCATGACGATCTGAGAGGTAAGATTATTCTTCGTTATGCAGGCTTACTTAGTTCATTCGAACTAAGGCACCTTATTCATTGATTCACAAGTTACTCTTGTGACACTAGTATTATTGGTTACTTGACACAACTCAGTTCTTAGTTGTACTTCCCGTTCTGTCTTGCACTTTTTTTACTGATCTATTTTACGACTGAGGTACGCCCTATGTTTGTTATCTATCTTTATTTGTTAATTTACTAAATGCTTATGAATTTGTATTATTGTCCTTTCATTGTTATTGTCTATCTCTTGTTTAGTTACTTACTCGTCTTTTATGGCTATTCTACAGGTTTTACCTCGGGTGACAAGCTTGTAGACTTATGCTTGTTCTTCCTTGTAACAACCCCATTCCTCTTATTTGGAGACATGATTGGACATAATGTATTTATAATTTCAATACCAACTTTTGTGCTATATTTCTTTAATGTAATTCTAAAAATTGTACTAAAATCTTGGTACTACACTTTACTATGCATTTCACTTCAGAAAATAAAAAAACATTCATCAATCACACCTTTTGAACACCTTTTTAAATAACATACAAGATTACACCATAGGAATGATCTCCCAAACTTGCAATGCTTAGATACTAAACTATGAAATTGTTTTCCATTTAAAAAAAAACAAAGAGTAGCTTCAGAATTAAATGACAAGGCCAATTTTACCTAGACTGAACTATATCTGAACATTTAAGGAAACATAAATTGGTCATATGCCTTGTATCAAAAGAAAGAAAAAAAAAATATTTTCAGGTAGTTTACATATGGTATCAGAGCACAGGATTCAGCCCTGTAACCTATTGGGTGCACTTTGTTTCCTACTTAATTGCAGAAATATATAAATATACAGATTGATAGCACTCTAACATTTTTTTTTGGCATGTTGTGTTGCTTACTTGTGAATCTATAGGTTGTTGTTATTGATAAACTGCAGGAATTATCATGGCATCTCTAGTGGAGAATGAGTACCAACCTGAAAACCTGAAACAGGTACCACCGACCACACAACTGGCAGTGGAACATTCTGAAGCCAGTGAAGTACTGGAAACAATGAGGCACCTTATTGTGGAAATACAAAGCTATAAGGAAGAAAATGAAAAGTTAAAGAAAGCACAGGAAAAACAATAGGAGATCAATGAAATCCTATAACAAATTCTGCACGAGAAAAACAATGGTAAGGAGCCTCAAACTGAGACCAGGAAGGGTCCCGAAAAAGAAGAAAGTGCAGAAAGAAAGAGTAGTTCCTCTAACGACACCCAAAACTTTGAAAATGAGGTCAAGACTAGCATAAAGAGAAAGGTCAATCACCTAGAAGGTGAGTTCGAGAAGATCAAACCCAATAGTTTCGACAGGGAATCTAAGATAGGGGAAGAAGTGGAGGCATGGCTGCTGGACATCGATAAATATTTCCATATCTACAACTATTCAAGTAACATGCAAGTTCGAATGGAAATTTATAATCTTAAGGGAAAGGCTAGTATCTAGTGGCAGGACCTCAAGATCTCGCAAGGACTCAAGGAGAAGAATTTGGAGTGGGTAGAATTCAAAAGACTGTTCAAAAAATAGTATCTATCTGAGAATTACTATGAAAGGAAAACCAAGGAATTCTATGAGTTAAGACTCGACTCGATGACCATGGGAGAGCTCATTAACAGGTTCTTAGACATGCCGAGCTTGGTACCCTATATCAAGGAAGAAAAGGTGAAGATACAGAGATTCATGAGCTGTTTTCCATAGGCTTACAAGGACAGAATTGAATTTGACAACCCAAAGACTCTAGATGAGGTGCTGAGGAAATATAGGCTAGGTTATGAGTAGTACAAACAACGAAACGACCCATCCATAACATGGAGAGAAAGGAGACCAGAAAGGTTCAGTCAACAAAGGAAGGGCTTTAGACCACCGCCATATAGGAACACATCGAGAAATGCTGACGAGGCTAACAGGGCTCCCAGGGAGCCTCTGACCTGTTTGGAATGTGGTGAAACCCATGTGAAGAGATATTTCCCATGCCTAACTAGGGAAAACAATACCTTGCAAAGAATTCAAGAAGCATCAACAATTGGGGAAATTGGCAGGAGTTTCCACTACATAAATGCGGCCTTAGAGGATCGGCAAGCCGACCATCAGTCTACCATAGTAGAAATCTAAGGTATTGTTTCGAACCATGCTATATCTATGTTAATTGATCCAGGAGCTACGTTGAGCTACATTTCTCCAAGCACAGTGGAGCTGTTCCAACTAACTAGGTTCAATCATGCAAAACCAAGGTTGGTCCAGTTAGCCACAGGGGCAAAAAGAAAGGTAACCGATTTTATTATTAACTGTGAAGTTTAGCTGAAAGATCATGAAACCAAGATCGACCTAAATATTTTACCCTTGGGATAGTATGACACGATAATTGGCATGGATTGGTTAGAGAAGAATAAAGTAGTGCTGAGCTGTTTTTAAAAGACCTTTACTTGCATTGCTGAAGACCAAGTCCTTCGGACGGTAAGAGGTTTTCCCAAACCCATCCCGATAAGACAAATTTCCACTATGCAACTAAAGAAATGCTTGAGAAAGGGCTGTAAACTATTTTCTGTTAGGGTTGCTAACTTGCTCCTAAATGAGAACTAGACCTCTTTAAAACAACACCCTGTCCTAGAAGAGTTTCCTGATATATTTCCCGAGGAGATACCAGGTCTACCCCCTCAACGGGAGATCGACTTCTCCAATGAGCTACTACCTGGGTCTGCACCGGTGTCAAAGGTGCATGATCGGATGAGCATTCTAGAACTAACTGAACTGAAAATTTAGTTGTAGGAACTACTAGAAAAAGGATATATCAGGCCTAGTGTGTCCCCCTGGGGTGTACTAGTTTTGTTCTTTAAAAAGAAGGACGGTACCTTAAGACTCTGTATCGATTACCAACATCTAAACAAAGTAACCATAAAGAATAATTAATCGTTTCCCAGAATCAATGACCTGTTCAATCAAGTAGGAGGGGTGAGAGTCTTTTCCAAGTTGAACTTACGATTTGGCTATCACCAGATCCGAATAAAAAGTGAGGACATAAAAAAAACCACCTTCAGAACCTGCTATGGACACTACAAATTCATAGTAATCCCTTTTGGCTTAACTAATGCCCCTGCCACTTTTATGTTCTTGATGAACGACATTTTTAACAAATACCTAGATCAGTTTGTACTAATCTTCATCGATGACATCCTGATTTACTCAAAAACCCAAGAAGAACATCAACATCACTTAAGGCCATTGTTGGAAACTTTAAGGGAACACAAACTATATGCCAAGTTGGAAAACTGTGAATTCTTTAAGACTGAAATTCAGTACTTGGGACATGTTATATCCAAGGAGGGGATTGTAGTAGATCCCAAGAAAGTACAAGCCATATTTGATTTCCCAGTGCCCAAGGACATGGATGACGTTCGGTCATTTATGGGACTCACTAGCTACTATAGAAGATTTATCGAGGGATTTTCCAAAATTGCATACCCCATTACCTCCTTACAAAAGAAGGGGGTAAATTTTGCTTGGTCATCAAGAATCCAAGAAAGCTTCGACAAACTTAAAGAGTTGCTAACCAGGGCCCCACTCCTAAAGGTAGCCGATCCCCTTAAAAACTACACGGTCTGTATTGATGCCAGTTTAGAAGGTGTAGGAGGGGTATTATCCCAAGACAAACATGTGGTTTGTTACGAGTCACGTAAGTTGAAAGACAATGAATGTAACTATGTAGTCCATGACTTAGAACTGGCAGCCATGGTGCACACCCTAAAAATGTGGTGGCACTACTTACTGGGAAATAAATTTCTGTTACTTACCGATAACCCTTGTGTGAAAAATTTATTTACACAGTCCGATCTAAACGCCCGACAAGCGAGATCGTTAGCCTTCCTCAGTGAGTTCGACTTCAAGGTGAGGCATATAAAAGGTAAGGAAAACAAGGTAGAGGATGCATTGAGTCGAAGGGCTCATGGTATGAGTGAGATAATATCAAGCCAGCACAAGAGTGACCTCTTGGACAGGGTCAAGGAAGCAAGCACTCAAGATGTTAAATATAATAAACTACTCAGTAAAATACAAAATCATGAGATAAATCTGGATAGAGCAGCTTTTAAGGTTGACCAGAAAGGTTTTATTTGGTTTAAGGATAGGTTGTACGTACCTAATGTTTTGGAAATCAAGCTGTTTATTATGAATGAGATGCACAAACCTCCCTTTGCAGGCCATCCAGGCTACCAAAAGATGGTAACTGCTCTAAGGAAGCAGTTCTTTTGCCCCGGTTTAAAATCTGATGTAATTGAATAACTGTCCAAATGCATAGAATGCCAACAATTTAGGATAGAACATGGGCACCCGTCCAGTTTGTTACAACCTCTACCAATACCCCAGTGGAAATGGGAGATCCTATCCCTGGATTTCATCACTATTTTACCAAAAACAGAGAAACAACATGACTCTGTCATGGTGGTAGTGGACAAGTTAAGCAAATTTGCTCATTTTATTCCAGTAAAATCAACACATAAGGCGGTTGATCTTGCAGAAATATTTCTAAAAGAGATATTCTGACTGCATGGTGTACCAAAATTTTTAATATCTGACAGGGATGTGAAATTTACATCAAATTTCTAGAAATCTCTATTTGCATATTTAGAAACCAGAATTAACTTTAGCACCAGTTATGATCCGGAAACGGATGGGCAAACAGAACATGCCAACCAGACCATCGAAAACATGTTAAGGATGTATGCCATGAAAAGACCCACTCAGTGGGAGAACTATTTGCACCTAGTGGAGTTCTCTTATAATAATGGTTATCAAGCCTCAGTAAAAATGAGTGTGTTTGAAATACTATACGGGAAAAAGTGCAATACCCCTGTGAGTTGGGATAATTCTGGGGATCGTGTACTAATTGGACCTGAGCTATTACAGGAGATGGAGCAAACAGTTCGTGAACTATAGAAGAATCTAAAGGCGGATCAAGATCGACAAAACTGTTACGCTGATTTAAAAAGAAAACACAAGTAGTTTTGTGTTGGTGACCATGTGTACCTACGGGTCAAACCTAAGAAGAGTTCCCTCAAACTGGGGAGCTGCAAGAAAATCTATTCAAGATTTTTTGGACCTTTCCAAGTCCTAGAAAGAATCGGGCCTTTAGCTTACAAGCTGGCATTACCTATTCATTTAAAGATTCATAATGTTTTTCACGTTTCATTGTTAAAAAAATATGTATATGACTCATCTCACATTATCGATTGGAATGTGGTACAGGTGGAACCCGAAGGAGAGTTCCATGTTGAACCTGCATGCATTCTGGACAGGAAAGAGATAGTACTTCGGAACTGAGTCATCGTTCAGGTAAAACTACAATGGAATCACTTTAGCCCCGAGGAGGCAACTTGGGAACTAAAGGATGAAATGCGAATAAAGTACCCTAGCTTGTTTATTGAGCCAATGGGAGAAAATGAACATTGAGGACAATGTTTAAAATAAGTGGGTGTGGATGTAATGCCCCGAGACTATGTTTTATTTATTATTATTATTATTAATTACTGACTATCTATGCATGATGAATTATGGCTGCTAATGACTCAGCCAAAGACTACAGGGAGGACTGCTGTAATAATTACCCTTGGGGGGATTAATGACAATGAATAATAATAATATTATTGATGCAGAAAATATGGTGGAAGCAGCCAGGTTAAAAGAGGAAACCTGTGGGAGACATTAAGGAACAGGGACCAACTAACTTCAAGGACTGAAAATAATAAAGTGTCAGATGTACAGAAGAAACACAGACACATTCCTGAAAATAGGGGATACCATTAATCCCTGTGAATTCTGGTGAGGAAGGGGAGAGCGCTAATGGGGAAAGACCTAGGCAAAGAAAATAGGATCCAAAAAAAAATAGACAAAAAGAGCATATGGTGTAGGAAACACGCTACTAAGTATGTTGGGGCAAGATGACTCTGCTGAGAGAGTGCTTGCTGTTGGGCATGATCGCCTGTGAATGTTCTGATATTTGAATATGAAGTTAGGCTTCCCTACTGTCTCCTGGGAGGTTTGGCTCGGGGCTGACTAGAAGGAAAAGGAGCCAATCCTAGTCTACGGTTGGGTGGAACATGGCTGCTTCCACTATAATTGGTGCAGCATATCTATAGGTTTTTAGTATGAGTTGATGATTTTTACTTTCTGTATACTGAAAAGTGTAATTTTAATTATCTCAGATTTACTTTTTGTTAAATATAAATTATCCCGGTTATGCCGCAAGTAAGATCCTATCTGGTAGAATGCTCTAAGACAAAATAAAAACGAAGTTATACAATGTATATATATGTTTTTATGCATGTTATTATAACTGACAGATCTAGTCTTGTTCACTTGGCTGGGTATGTCAGGAGGGATTGGTGACTTAAGCCTTAATTTTATTAAAGTATACATATTTTATTTCCTTTTCTCGCGCATGCAAGTAGTAGTTTTGATCCAAATTGCTATGGTGAATATTTTCTTTCCTCTCCCAAATATCGTTTTAGTTCTTCTTTGAATTATATCCCTTACAAACCAACATGCAAAATTCCCATTAAAGGCACCCTACCGATGATGCTATCAGACAAGATCTTCTTGCTCAACCAAGCCACATACATCCAACTTTCTGTAGGATTTGATTTCCATTGGAAGGGGTTTCGACTGAGACCAAAAGGACTTCGACATTGTCGTGCCTTCCTCTCAGATGTCTAGTGCTTAGTTTTATTCTTATGAGGAATGTTGTTGGGAGTTAGCGATAATCTAAGAACCAAAACCCTATGCCGCATGGCCCAAACACCTCCTTTCTCACTGACCACGCTTGTAACCCAATCTAGAAACCCTAATCCTCTTCACTGGGATAAGTGACGACTGGAGAACTTTTGGCCTCGGAGAGGGAATCCTTTTGTTGTTCGAAGAGGAATCGATGAAACCCTTATGGCACAATTTCCCTCACCTCGCTCACTCTGAAAGAACTAAACAAGTGTAGGTACTAATGTCTCTTTCTTTTAAAACCTTTGCCACTGTCAAACTAGGGTATCGACCCAATCCGCTTGTCTAATTTTCGATCAAGACTTAAGGTGGGTCTAACACCACCCTGTCAAGCTGAGTGGAAGAACCAATGGATGGCACAGCCATCACAAGGTCGAGGGAAGGCATGTTTGGGGTAGGAGCCCTTTTCTAATGTTTGTTATATAGACTCTTTTGGGTAATCATGATAAACTACCAACAACGAAACTTCAACTACACACAATGAAAATTGCAGACTGACTCTAACTTTAAAAATTTACAGTAAACCTTTAAACGGAGAAATGCATAGATGGGTCATCATTCCACACAAGAGCCACAACATAAAATCCATTAAAAGAAAACAAAAGAAATAATTGCAAACAGTCCTTTTTTACATAGCAACATTAAAAAGTCCAGGAATTTAGCCGAGCCACATTATCACGGCTTAAATCCTTTTGCTATCAAAAGGAGTGCATTCCAGCCTTTAAGAGGACTGATAGTATGATCATAACTTATATATATATTTACACAGAGAAAACAAAAATACCATAACTCGCTCTTGACTCAGAGTCTTCCATGCCACGACTTCAGAGCCTTACTCCTTTGAAAGACCCATCAACATGACAGTTGAAACATTGGAAACCCTCAGTTTCCTTTACATACGCAGACCACGAAGATCCCCAATCCTCTGGATTGGTGAGCCCACAGCCAACAATCTACACCATAGGTTCAATAAAACCACTTACCAGAGAAGATGCCTTGCTTGCATGCATCAATCCAAACCGATCCTGCTTTAGGCAGCTGTAACCAAAGGGGGGGGTTTATGATCTGCAGACATCATAAGTCATGACTAAGAACAAATAAATGGCCAAGTAGCAGAGGAAACTCGTTACCTATGGTGAATTGGTTCGTGACTGACCACTAGCACTGCTACCTCCTCCAAACCCTCGTTTTAACCTCGTCACCAAACACGAAACCCCGGGAATGTGACTGATCTATTGGAGCCTTTGAGAAGTCCTTTTTATTCCCCAAAGGCCGCAAGTACTATAGCTTTAAACAACATACTAATAATGTGATCATTGTTCCAGAGGACGACAACTCACCACGACCCATGTGATCATTGGGATCATAATAATCACTTCCTGCTGTGAAATCAATAATAGGTGACAGCTACGAGGTCAAATTTGGACATGCTAGACACCCCATCGTGGACCTCTCAACCCATAGGTGGAAATTCCATAATCCATCCCTGTGGCCTATGGAAACAGGATCGTGAGCCACGTGGATCTTACCTTGGAACCTTGCGACTGCCATCATTAAACTATGCTTCATTACAAAACTTTGGATTAAAGCCAAAAATTGCAGCTTCTCCTCCGGAGGGAGGATGCCACTTATAAAATTTGGATAACCCTTGTTACCATAAGTCAAATGGGTGGTATTCCCCATTGTGCTAGCTTAGTGCATGAACGTTGCTTTGGAACCTTGGTTTCTGTTTATAGGCCTCGTTAAGCTTTTCATGGTGATATGGAAGCTCTCAGTGTGACTATGGGATTGGCCCTTAAATTTTTCCAAGAGGTATTTTGATCCAAGATTTCGGATAGGGAGTAGGAGTATCCTTAACGAGGAATGACTTTTCAATTTTATTAGAGTACCTACCATCGAAAAATGGATGGTTAGACGAAGCTTAGTAAATTATTTTATCAACCATGCAGTCCAATCTTCCATCAATGGAACCTGCAAGAAAAACAATCCAAACTTGCAATGCTTAGATACTAAACTACCAAATTGTTTGCCATTTAAAAAAAAATAGAGAGTAGCTTCAGAATTAAATGACAAGCCCAATTTTACCTAGACTGAACTATATATTTAAGATTTAAGGAAACATAAATTGGTCATATGCCTTGTATCA
>LPNX010990983.1:327235-369204 GCA_001517045.1 Pseudotsuga menziesii | reverse complement strand
GTAGCACCAATCCACTCTCAAAGATATTTAGCATTTGCAAGTGAAGTGGAAAGCGCGGCAATAATACGGATACGATTTTCAATTTAAAACTAAGCGTCGGATATGCGATGGTTACTTAAAATCAGACCTTTTCCTTAAAGAAAAAACCGCTTTGCTTTGATAAAAAGTATTGTGCTTGGATGTAAAGTATTTATCCTAAGCGTCAGATATGCGACGGTTATGGGAATATCCATCGCTAAACCGACGGTTATGAGAATATCCTTCGCTTAAGTGACGCTGGTGGTTACATTTACAAAAAAAAAATTAACTTTGTGATTTTTGGTAGGTTTAAAAAGAGAAATCCACGCGCCGTCGGAAGTAACCGTCGGATTTTGGATCGAAATGTAGTAGTGATCTAATATAGTGGGTAGGAAATTAATCAAATAATGATTAATTATTTTATGAGTGGGTTTATTATATTCCAACACTTTCATTTTGTTCTCACAAAAATCTAAATCATTAAATTAAACAATGAAGGACCCTTTCTATAAATGAACCCCTCCTTTCTCAGGTTGATAAAATGTATGAGAATGGACCCATCACTTAGTGAGCTATATCAAGCGTTTGTTATCATTTTCAAGATCATTAAAAAGAAAATATGTACTCATCCTTCATTATGGGGAAATTAAGGGAAATGGTAACATTTTTCATTTGTATCAATGGAAACTCATAGTCCACCCTTGAGCATGTCACATGTCTGCATTTTCATTTCAAACAGTTGGGTATTCAACTTTTCACCGAGTCGATCTTCTTTCATGAGTCATTTAACTCATTTGAGTCAATTCAAAGAATGCATCATCTTACCCTTGCATTACATCTGGTCTCTTCTTCATCTTGTCAATGCTTCTAAGTCATTTATCATGCCATTCAATGTGCAAGGGAAACCTCCTCTGCAATCTACCTCTATAGTTGTATTACCTTCCTTCGATTCGGTCATATATGAATCAATCCAATCGTTGTTTTTGTCACTTAAACATCATATGTTCCAAGTTTCATGTCAATGTTGGAATATATTAAACCCACTCACAACTTAGGATAAAATAATTAATCACTATTTGATTAAATATTCACCCACTAGCTTAATTAATTGGCATCCACTTGCACCTTAAAGTCAATACATGCCATCTATATCCTCAGAATGATTTATTTCCAATTCTAGGTTGATCTTGACCACCTTTTGACCATCTAGAATTAGTATACATGACTTTACAGCAGATTCTGCTTTATTATGCTTTATTCTGCTTTTTCTACTTTTCCTACTTTTCTATGGATAAGATAAAAGCTAGTCAACTAGGAAACTGGGAGCTTTTGTTTCCAACCCATCCTCCATTATTTTTTCTCCATTTTCTAGGATTATCATGTTATTTCCATCTCCTTGAAAACTCACTCATGCTTTTTCCAACTCGTGAGGTCCTTGATAGATTTAGCAAGTGCTTTATCCACCTATGGAGGTTTTGCTATATTTTGGTAAGTCAGCCTTTTTGAGCTTTATGAGTTGTTTCCATACAATTCGATTTTCCTATGAGGGATGTACTATTTATGTGCACTATTATTCATCATTATTCAATGGAAGGATACACACCAATACTCATCTCTTCATTCATGTGATTCAGTCTCTTTTCTTCTCTCTATTTTTCCTATGTACGCTTGTGAGAATTCTTAGTAGCAAGATCTATTTCCTGTGCTTCTTCTTAGAATCATTGCTCATAGAATTTATATATTATTTCTACATGGTATCAGAGCTACAAGGTTGATCAAGTTCTACAGAGTTGAGGAGCGCTTCCAGTCTCCTATCCCTTTCTAAAGAAGAGCTTGTCTAGCTTACAAGATTTTCTCCTAGTTTGTTTTGCAGGTTGCAGAGAGTATCTCTTAGAGCATATCAACAACTCCAATATGGATTCAAAATATCCTCTACTATCTCCTTTCAACTATGCTGATTGGAAGCCAAAGATGAGTGCATACTTGAAGAGGCAATGTCTCTTTGATGTCTCCATTGGTGCATTGAGTGAACCTGAGTCTTATGAAGAGAAGATTGATTGGATAAATAATTGTGATAAATCTTATGGAATTATGTGTTTGGCAATGTCTCCAAATATATATCATCTCATAGATTCTACTAAATTTTTATTTGAGCTTTGGAAAATTTTGGACAAAGCTTTTGGTTTGCAGGAAATTGAAGATGAAGCATTGAGCGAACATAGCATCTCCTCTTGTTCTCTCTCTCAATATTTCTTGGCCTCTACATTCTCTTATGAAGTTGATCATGATGAAGAAGCTTCTCATATATTTCATTTTGCTGCTTCCCTCTTTGATTTGAATGCTTCCTCCTTCAATGAAGAAGCAAATATTGAAGAGCCATCTTTTTCTGTGTCTCTTGAAGGTGATTTTTCTTCTTGTGATACTATTGATGAAAAATAACATATGGAGCTGCTGCTGATATTGATTATGATCCTATAACCCATTCATTGTTATATAAATCTCCTATCTTAGATTCTGATATCTACGTGCCATATTATTTACACCTCTTGCATACCTCTCTCATTGATGGTGTGCAACCCAGTGACTTACAGGATGTTTGCTTAGACACATCAAGCCTTATTTGTGTCATACCACTTACCTTACTTGATATCATGTGCTTCATCATATCCTCCTTTTTTATTGGCATCAATACTTAGAGCCTTCTTGAAGATTGTGAACATCTCATTCTTTCCTCCTTTCATACAGAGGATTCATTACCAGTGTATTCCCATGAGTCTATTGATATGCTTATATGTGATCCTTTGGATTCTGATTTAGAAGCATATTTTTAGTTTAATACACATATAATACCACCATACATACCATCCACCATAACTCTGAATAATCCAAAGACTATACAAATCCCAAGCTCACTAGTTGATTCCTCATTGGTCTCTTATGCAGTGATATTTATCTTACATGATTTGAAGTCTTTCCTAACTTTCAGTGGCTGGTTATCCATGACCTTATTCATATATGGATTGATATTAAACATGTTTGTATCTATTCTAAACACTTATGGTTCAGATCTTATGCCCATCCATCATTCATATTTTTACACCTATCAGTTTTCCCCAGTTGCTCATAATTTTCCTAGTCTATCCCTATATCCTCATGGAGCCATTGAAGTCTTTGTCCTTGCTGTTCCATATGATAATATTTCTGATATATCAGATTTTTATCAGCCTCATATCATATCTATATAGGTTCTACATCAGATTGGAATATTGACATGTGATCTACATCACAATTTTGCAGCTATTCAGGGAATTGGGTGTGAAATAAATTGCCTTATTTTTTGTACTCTTTAGGAAGGAGTATGCACAGATCTCTTTTCCATTTTAAATTATGTTTGCAGATAAGAGTTTGAAAGCATCAAGAAACATTCATATAATACTCCTACTTCATCACTTGATGAGATACAAGGAGTCTCTCATCTTCCTTCTTCCAGGTTCTACACTCCAGCGCATGATCATGGAGTTCATGATTTCTTCAACAAGTCCTTCATCCAGAAGCAGTTTAGTTAGCTCATTAAAGTGAAGATGAAGATATGTTGAAGACACATTTCAAATTCTGTGCCTTGTCCTATCTTGAGGGAGGATTTTCCCCATGTGGTTTTGCCTCTTTCCTCATTTTTGTGGACATAATAATTGTTAAAGGGTGACCATAGCCTTGTTGCTGGGCCCTATATGCATCCATATGTATCCATATTTTTTTTCTTCATACCATCATAAAGTCAGACTTATAGGGGGGTGTTGGAATATATTAAACCCACTCACAACTTAGGATAAAATAATTAATCATTATTTGATTAATTATTCACCCACTAGCTTAATTAATTGGCATCCACTTGCACCTTAAAGTCAATACATGCCATATATATCCTAGGAATGATTTATTTCCAATTCTGGGTTGATCTTGACCACCTTTTGACCATCCAAAATTAGTATATAGGACTTTACAGTAGATTCTACTTTATTCTTCTTTTTCTGCTTTTCCTGCTTTTCTATGGATAAGATACAAGCTAGTGAACTAGGAAACTAGGAGCTTTTATTTCCAACCCATCCTCCATTATTTTTTCTCCATTTTCTAGGATTAGCATGTTATTTCCATATCCTTGACAACTCACTCATGTGTTTTCCAACTTGTGAGGTCGTTGATAGATTTAGCAAGTGCTTTATCCACCTATGGGGGTTTTGCTATATTTTGGTAAGTCAGCCTTTTTGAGCTTTATGAGTTGTTTCCATACAATTATATTTTCCTATGAGGGATGTACTATTTATGTACACTATTATTCATCATTATTCAATGGAAGGATACACACCAATATTCATCTCTTCATTCATGTGATTCAATCTCTTTTCTTCTCTCTATTTTTCCTGTGTATGCTTGTGAGAATTCTTCGTAGCAAGATCTATTTCCTGTGCTTCTTCTTAGGATCATTGCTCATAGCATTGATATATTATTTCTACAGTAAAATATGGGGGAAACATCATGGGCCTCCTTTGATGAGTCTATTCATGTCGAAATCAACACATCATATGGGAATTAGTCTTAGAAACCAAGTTAAGTACCTTGAAGCTTGCATTCCTCAATGACAGGTTTCCTTGCTTTCAACAATGGGTTTTCATGGGTGGCCTCTGATTGAAGGATTCCATAGAGTGTTGGACTACAAGGATTTTATTCACATTTGAAGGAATGTACTAGGATACCTTGAAAATATTTCATCATTGATGATCTCCCTCACACTTGTTAATGTTATACATCAATGACCAATAATCAAGTGGTTTCTACCATGTTCGACATCAAAAAATTTATTCTCGTGGATAGAATTGTATCATTTAGGATTGGAATGAATACCTTGAATGGTTAGGTCACTTGAATATGTTCCTATGTTCATGTTGTGATGCAGTATTGTTTGGAGTTCTGACATGGATCCACATTATATGTTAGGTGGCTATGTTCTGGTTTTAATTCAGGATGACATGGATCTACTTTGTATGTTCCATAGCCATATTTTGATTTGAGTCTTGTTTATCACTGATCTAAAATGTATTTTTAGTATCCATAAAATGGTCATTATACGTGGATCTGTAGTGTATTGGTCTGCAGCCATGATTGAGTCAGATAGTTGGTAATTGGTCTTGTGTCATTCTTCACTCACCACTCTTTGGCCTCGTATACTGGAACCATATCTATCAAAGAATTTCACATATCACATTAATCCATATTCATACTTTTGGGGGCATTCTGTTACACCCAAAAAATTTCCTAATTCTTAAATCCCTTGAAGTCCCTGACCAAAACAACTTTTTGGAAGTATTAATTCTCAATCCTAGGTAGTCAAATGCACCTTTCCTCCTAGTAAAAATCATCAGGAATTCTTGGAACCTTTTTTCTATTGACAATGTGCACTGATTTCTCTTATCACCTAACCACAAGAAGCACCAATTCACCTAGCATGTTGGAATATATCATTAGCAGTCCAAAAAAGGAAAAAAAGAGAAGATTCGAGAAGCTTCTAGAAAACATATATTGTGGTGGATGATCCTAACTACTTGGGATAGCTGGCACTTAGGATCCTAACACCTAGGGTTCATTCCCTACCTTCCTACCAAAATATCTCAACCCATCTGGAATTCCTTTGGCCTATGACAGCGAGCTACATGGACCAAGTGAGGGAGAGACCAAGATAACACCTTTATGATGTTGGATTCAAATATGGTAAGGAGGAAAAGAGAGAGTGGTTGTGAGTGAGATATTGCATAGTTTGTAGTGTTTGTGTGAGTGATTCAAATGATCTTGTAAAATAAAACCTTCGGAATCAAGGATTTGGTTGTATCTTTCTTTTCTCATATTTAATACGAATGTGTTTCCCTTTCCCATAAATGATTAATGTTGATATTAATTATTTATTACTAGTTTCCTTGATCGTTAGTATAGATGACTAATTTATCTTATTACTCTCATATCTTGTCTTGTTTTTTGTGTTCTTTGTAGGTACAATCGACCGCACAAGGATCTACAAAAAAATGAAAACCTTACACACTGATGCAAGAGCATCTTGCTCTCCATCCAAATTTAAGGTCAATGTCTGATTAGACCTAGAAGGGGTCTTCAATTCCAAATTAATGGTATTCAAACCATCACATTGTAATTAAACTTATGTAAAATATGTGATTCTAGATGGATAATGAGTCAATTAGGTGAGTCACTATGTGAGTGATGAGCCATTGATGATTCATGTAACAGAACCCTCATTTAATGGAAACGAGTCATAGGATAGGTTTGATAGTTTGAGTTAATTAAGCATGTTGTTGAGTGTATTGAGGATCTAAACTAGAATGGTTCATAAATCCTATTGTGTATAAATATGTAATCCTACAAAGAAAAAATATAGACAGTGGATAGAGAAGAGATAGAAGACACAGATAGACAGATAGGGAGGTCAGTAAGACCTGTAGGAGACAGAGGAAAGGCCAATTAAAGATGTATCAGGCCTAAGGAAATCATAACACATGTTCTAAGATTATTTTGTATGTATATTTGTTGTGTGTGAATGTAAAAGCCTATTTCGGCTAAATATCTGTGTAAATTCATCTTTGTTTGAATATGTGATTTCATGAAATGAATGTTTGATTTATTCCCTGTTAATAGTTGATAATCCCGTATGTGAAAGATGGATTCTAAGAGATTGGAAACAGAGATTGATTGATTGAGCCTCTAATCAATCAAAGTGGAGAGTTAGATGAATAATCTGCTTCGGATTTCATGAATTACTAATGCGTGTTTAGATTTGTTACAAATTCGGGGTTTGCAGAGATCGATCACTGTAAGGATCAATGAGAACTAAGATCTAAACATGTGTAGGTTTGGATGGATGAGATCAAGCATAAGAAGATCAGATAGCTGGGAGAGGTTTCGCTGGAGAGTAGTGGAAGGAAGAACATTCCACAAATGAATTTAGATTGATGATGGATATTGGATCTGTAAAGATATAATGGTCAGAGATTAGATCCGCAACGGAAAATAGATCAATGGTCTAGATCCGCCCCATAGAAGATCAACGGTTCGGAAAGAATTTGAGCAAGAATATTTGCAGGAGCCACACTTCGAAAAATGAAAAATTTTGTCTACAAACCACAACCCACATGCAAAAAGACCTTTACAGGTGTGTAATTGTCAGAGGTTAATTTTAAATTGGAAAAGTGTAAGTCCGCAACCTACATTCCACAATCACAGAAAGGAATTGCGGAAAATGCATTGCGAGAGGAGTATTACGGAGGCAGCATTGAAAAAGGACTTAGCCGCACAGCTAAGTTTAGAGGTTCTGCTAAAATTAGAACCTAACTATTCCAAAGGAAGCTATTTCGAATTGGTTTACTAATTCAATTTGGTGATTTGAATCAGTTCTCTGGTTCAGGTTAGCATCATTTGGTATCAGAGTGGGAAAAAATTTCCTGTGTTTTGGAAAGTAGAAAAACTTCCAGGTATGACAAGGTAGAAGTTGTTAGGAAATTCCACAGTTGAAATTGTGGGTATAATTGTCAGAGCAAGTGAGTAGGTGCAGAAGCTAGCTGAGAGGAGAGAATGCTCAAACACTTCTATAGGAGAGAACTTATAATACGATAGGATCAAACTCTAGAAAATGATTGATGTGGTATTAATGGCAAGAAGGAGACTTGCTATGAAATCTTGAATGCAGCTCACTGACTGAGAATGAGGAGAAGCTCAATGATGCACAAGAAAGGAAGACGACCAGGTGGAAGAACAAGTATTATGCGTGAAACGTAAATCAATCTCTAATTTTCAATATTTATTTTTAAATTGAACACTAACAATTATGTGAGAAGGTTAGTCAGGTGAGAGGGTATTCAGGATTGATTGAAAATAGAGGATGTGTGGTTAAATTTGATGATTAGGCACATGAGAATGCAGAAGAATCCTTGAAAGGATTTGACAGTCTTGTGTATTGATGAGAGATTGCAGATTGTAGCAATAACAATTGGGGGATTCATGCTCAAGGATAGTTATGTTCTTGATGAAGAGGAATATATTTTGAAGATAGCAGTGGAGATATTACAACCAATTGTACAAGTGAAAAATTCTAAAGGTATGGACTGATTGATGTTTATATTTTGACTCTGGTTATGTGAATTTATAGCAGCAAGGAACATAGAAGTTCTTGAGGAAAAGGAAGCAGTGGAAGAACCTAAGAAATCCAAGAGAATTTTGTTAAGAGAGGACTAGTGTATGTTCTCAAAAATGGAGTGGATCTATAGAAGCCAATAGGAGCAAAGGAGTTGCTCAAAAGGTTCTAGTGAGAGAACCAGAGATACCAGAAGGACAAGCCCAAGGAGAGATAGCTTGTTGAGGTATAATAGACAAGTGTGGAAACTTGTTGAGGGAGGATTAGGAAATAAGTCCACAAGTAGATAGGATGAAGTTCACAAAAGAGAGGGAGATAGAAACAATGACTATTGAAATTCATTGCACGGGTTCAAAGGAAATCCATAGTAGAAGAAAGAAGAAATAAAGTCAAGAAGATGACAGAGAATTTCTAGAATTAGCAAGAGACATTTTGTTCTTTGAGAAGCATATGCAAGCTGTTGCAAAAGAAAACTAGAGGCATGGTTGGTTCATGAAAAGGAAGGTAAGATGGCATTCACTACAGGTGAAGCTGCAACAAAATATGTTTGTTGGATTGAAGAAAGAAGTCAGAGATGTTGAATCTGAGACGGAGGTTTCATATTGTAAACCTGAACAAGGTCCTTTTCTTGGGGAGGATGATAAATCAAAAAAAGAGAGGCCAATTGAAAGTTTCATGAATTCTATAAAGAATAAAGATCTACTTATGGAGAATATGACAGTGAGGCCAAATGAGACCAAAAGGTCTTATGTTTTTTAGACTGATGATTTGTTTGTGATTGCAGGTTTTGTTGCAAATGATGGGAAGTCCTTTGAAACTATCTTAAGATTTGATGAAGTCAAATATGATGAAGAAAGTCTCTCAAATGATGAAAGGTCTGAAGTATTGCAGCAAAAGAAACTCATTGATGCGTTTCTTGATGTAGGAACACAGTCAATTGAAGATGATTTGAAGATGAAGGAAGAAAAAGAAATGTGCAAAGACATTTCTATAGGGAAGAATCAGAATTGGATTCTAATGAAGGAAAAAGTTGAACAGTCACCTTGGACTATCATGGAGTCTAAAGAAGCAGAAGATGTGCTTTCCAAAAGTATGATAGACAATAGAATTTGGGCCCAATTTCTACATAATAAGCCATTTCTCAAGAAATGGGAAGTGCTTATGATGGCCATTTATATGTTCTCACAAGTTCTTGGCAGAAAGAAAAATCCCTAGTTGTAGAGACAAAGTGGCTAGACAATGGTATGAATCAGTGTCTCATTTTTGAAAAAATGCTTGTTTTAGTATTCCATATCCACAAGGATGATTTCATTTATGGTTCCAAAAGTTCCACTAGCCTTCCTAATATGGGTTCCTTCGATGGAGAATAAAGTTGAACTATTTCAGAAAATTTTGCAGCTATGTTTTATTGGGGATCCTAATACTGATGATTTGTTCAAGCAAAGAAAGGAGTATATGCAACATTTTCATTATCTTTGAAATTAGATACCATTGAGTGGTAAAAAATGTGCTTGATAGTATACTATATTAATGAGTCCTATTTAAAGGCCTTATTGAAGAAGATACACACCTACTCAATAAATCCAAATAGATAACGATCTAGGACAAGTGTAGTTCTAGGTATCTCCATGCAACCTATGGAAAATGAAAATCAATGAAAACACCTATACCTTATGATTTTAGAAATTATGGTCCTTATAACAACAAGCTATAACAATGAAAAGCTTATTTTTCATATGGATAAACCTCATTCATATTTTATGACACTTTTGGCCATGTTCTGAACATTGAATAATAATGTGCCTGACATACAAACATAGGCAGCATCTATGTGAAATTTAGGCATGCATATACCTATGTTGACCTTAAAATAACATGAAACAAGCCTAACTATTGAACCTGGACAAATTCTAGGTGATGGGAAACAAATTCCCTAGTATTGCATATAAAATTCTAGTGTTCCAAATGTATGCATGTTTTAAAAACCAATAGTTTCCTTTTTACAAACCTAAACTACTTCCATCTTAGTAAGCTTGTGTGATCGTGTCCTTATACAAATATGAAATCTTGTATAGCAATTTAATGGGTTGTTTAAACACATTTTTTTCTAAGAAATCTCTCTGTCTCTTTTGATTATGATAATGGTGTATCTAGGTATATAATAAGACATCAAATGAATCAATGGACTATGTCATCTTTATCTTTCGCAAGGTTTTTTACTATTTTTTGCTACTTAGAAATGCTTCCAATGTGCTCAAAACTTTCACACACTGTTGCATGGGTGCTCAGAATTCGGAATATTTTTAAAAATATTTGTGAAAATATTGGATTCTACAACTTACTAACTCATAAATATCAAAAGTTTCTTTCCCAAGTTATTCAAACATAGAAACAACTTGATAAATCAAACTAATATTTAAGGTAAGTTTTAAGATCAGATAGAACAAAATTCTCTTAAATGTATGGTAATCACCATCATCAACTAAATGTGCATGTGTGCACATGCATAAATACCCAATACACAGTTCAATCAAACAAAAGAAAACATAATTATACCTTGATTTGTGGAGCTTCGTACTGTCTTCTGTTTCTTTACCTTTCAAAACATCATTCAACATACTTCAAATTTTGTGCTGTTGCAATATTTCATGTTAGGATCCATCAAATAAATTTTTGTTTTTTAATGAAAATAACAAAACCAATCCAAATAAATACAATACTATTACAATGTAAATTACAATACTATTCAACTATTCAAGTAAAATAATTGTTAATAATAGATCACCTAATAAAACATGGAGAACCAAAAACACTATGTATATAAGGCCATCGATCACATCAAAACGCCATTTCTTGCCTCTTAACTATGGAAATGTTTCTCAATGCTATCTATAACAAGTTCCAATGGAGGATTCAAATAGCAATAGTGAAAAGCATACACTAAAATTATAGAAATAGCTATTTTTAATGTATTCTTCCTTACCATTCATTGAGCTCCTCTTTGTTTTGAGAATAATTTAATATTCTCTACTAAACAGGACCAACCACATGAAGGTGGAAGCTCTTATGGCCCCTTCCCCCCCCCTCCCCCCTCACATCACTCTCAATTCCCCAAACCCAATGCATCTACTTGCAAATAACAATTTACTAGAAATTATTTCACTCAATAGCTGAAAGAAGATTTCATTAAATCATTCTTTAAATCATTCATTAAACAATTCATTCATTAAACAACTGAAAAAAACATTTATTAAATCATTCATTAAACTATTCATTTAGTCAATAGCCGATAAAATAAATCAGTAAACCATTCATTAAAGCATTCATTTAACCATTCATTCATGAAACATATGAAAAACCCATGTAAATTTTTTTATTATAAATAAGAATTTCTCAACATTTCTTTATTCACTTTCTCTTTAATTTTCTTCTCTTTAAATACTTAGTCAGAAGTGCATCTTCCAGAATATGATCATCGATCTCCCTACTAGACTGCTTGCAAGGTTGAACTTGCAGCGAGGGGCGATGAATTTCTACAATAATGTCAAAACATTTCATTAAGTTATGTTTATTTTTATAAATACAATTAATTCATTTAAAAAAACATTACAAGTGTGTTTTTCTACCTGGCATGGGCACATCAGCATGTTCAGTGTTATATGCATCTACATGCTCTGCAGCTGAATTGTGTAGTATTAGAATTAATTTTCATCATCTGCAATTATCTATACAAAATAGTAGAATATTAATAAAATCATTACCAGGAATCGAAGCGTGATCTTCGTCTGGTTGGTTTACATCCATGACATGAATGGGATCATTACTTTCCTGCTCAAAAAGGAATAAATAATTTTTGTTAATTTTTTATAACGAATCATTTGCATGAAAATTAATAAATTATCATTAAACTATATAGTTTTTATATACCTGCGCACCAGATGGATCAACAGAAGATCCTGCAGTATGCCTAGAGAAGATTTTTCAGTGTTCAACAACGGTGTCAAAGCCCTGTTCGAAGCCAAGCTTCATTTCTTTCTCAGTGGAAAATTCTTTGAACTAGTCAACCTGCATATTTGCATGATGTCATTAATTTTACATTTTTTGCCAGAATGAAATGAAAACAATTTTCTCTATACTTTTTGGAAGCCATTTCAGGTTTTAGATACTTACATATCGGGCCACCAAGTTCGAATATCCACCAGGCCCAAGCTTGTGTTGATCAATTTTTTCCATTCTTTCCTTGGTTGCCTTAGATGTGTTCAACATCCTGATCAAGTGTTGAATTACATTAGTCGATGTTCCAAATTTGATATAAAAACTAATAATAATAAGGATTACCATTACATTTTGGAATGTATTGCATACCTCCCTATTCCTGGTGGTATCTTTCTTTCTTTTCTCAGAACCTTCTCTTTTCCATATTCCACCATGGATTTCCACTCCATATATGGAATCATTGGAGGGCGCTCATACCTAGGGTTATTTTCTAGGTGAACCCTAACTTATCTCGAGCAATATTTATATGTTGTCCAGCCTTCCATAGGACCTTTGATGTATCGAATGTATCTTTTTTGAACAGACCAACCAAGTGATTAGTCAGCTCATCCTTTGAAGCTTTTTCCTGCTTGTCCCACCTTGTACAGATGGTGGGCCCGAAGATATCCAAGGAAAAATCATTCATATGTTTATAAAATATCTCATTTCTTGCAAAACATTAATTCCATCATTAGTCAACATTAAAAAATATTATCGGTATATTAGACAAAAATTATAAAAACTAAATTAAACAATCTATAATCACCTTGAATTTCTCTATCTTTATTGGAACCAGTTATTTGTTCACCAAAAATGTTGTCACTATTGAACCAGTGCTAGTGACATGAGAATATCCAGGAAATGCATCCACCTCTCTATTTAACTCTACATCCACCCCTTCTTCTGCAGCATGTGTTGTGGGTCGGTCAGCATTGGTTGCACCCTCTGCTGTCCTCGAGGGTGTTGCATAGCATGTTTCCAACTATTCAGTGGAAAATAAGGGAGCAGTATGTGGTGTACGTGGAGTGGTTTAGTCATTGGGACCAACAACTCCTTGACCACCACTATAAAGATGCATAACTTGCTATAAATTTACAACCATTGCATTATAAGTTCAATAACATATAAAATTAAATATTATAAAGTTATAAATGAATTTACATTATTATTCGGGAACTTACTTGCAATTGTTGACATCTTTGTAACAACAATTGAATATTTGATTTGGTCTCTTCAGTTTGCGGAATTGTCAATGTCAGAAAAACCAGTTCCTCATTTTGTTTTTCCATGGTCTTCTGCAGCACCCTCAATGGATCTGTGGACTGACTAATTTCATTATCTTTCATCAACTAGGAGACCTCAAACTATAAATACTATTGAGATGGTGTTTCATAAACCAAATCCCTTGTCTGCAACAGAAATATATAAAACATTGCTTAGTCTTTGAAGCAATAGTGTGCGCAAAAAATTATATTAACAAAAATTTTCTATCATGATAGATTCATAGGATTACATCTAAGTTTACATGATTCCTAAATGAGGTTGTTGTCTGATCAACAGCAGGGTACTTACCCCGATGAGCCACTTGCAAAAAAAGTAGAGAACATTATCACAATGAATGCAATATGTAAAAGCTAACAAGAATAAAAATTGTGCTACATGTTTTATATGTGTACAATTTTGAAGTATTTAGAATGTGGAATTATATTTAGGTTTACAAGTTTCCTCGAGGTTCCAGTCATCTGATCAACACTTGGGGACTTTCCCGGGTCATCAACCTGCAAAACAAGTAGACAACATTATCATCATGAACGCAAATATAAAAATGGAAAAATACATAACAAAATAAACATTATGCTACATGATATACATGTGTACAATTTTAAAGTATTTCAAATGGAGAATTGCATTCATGTTTACCTATTGCCCCGATGCTGTAGTCAACTGATCAATAGCCGGTTGGCTTCCCTAATCAACACTCGGCATGGAAAATAGATAAGATTATATAAACGAACCGAATATACTAATGAAAATACATAACAATGAATATGTTTTTCCATCCTAAATTTATTACATTGGAAATATTGACGTATACCTACCACCTTGATTCGGGTCTACTAACATCTACAGAGAGGGAGGTGCCCCTGAGAGAATCCTGCATCAAAAACATACTAAAAAGTACCTAAAGAAACCATAACATTCACTAAAACAATTTTGAAACATAAAATTTTGATGTATACATGTTTACTCGCATATCGTGTACTCCTCTCCCCTTCTGCTGGGATGATGAGCCCCCTAGCACCTCCCTGCAAATTCAACATAGAAAATTCATTAGAAAATTATAATTATATGCTAACGAAAAATCCTATAGATGTTAAAATAATTAATAAAAGGTTGGGTAAACTGTTGGATGTACCACAACCATACTAACCGTGTTTGTATATACACAATTCAAATTGTAATTAATAAGAAGTTATTTGCCAATAGCTATTGACTTAATGGTACATACAAAGACATGGTTTCCTTCATGCGACTCAAATATGCAGTTGGGTTTCTTTAGTGTAGACCCCGGTTGTGTACTATTTATAAACCCCGCAATATTACCAGTTGTTTTTTGGCCTTCCGTTAATGTACAACATTTCTCTTTTATTTTGAGATTTTTGTTTTAGTTGTATATAATTTGCTGACAACCCATATCTACGCACACTTCACGTAAATTAGACCAGGCACATCCAATCACTATAGTTGTAAGAGGGTCCAACATACTCCATCAATTATGTACATCTATCGTATCCAACCTTTATTCCATCCATGAAAAACAACCCCAATCCATGTAATGACGACGGTGCAATTCTATATGTCCTCTCATTAACACAAAAATTAGTGTTTACTTGAGGAATATCCCTAGGAAGCCATTGTTTCACTAGTTGTTTGTACCTTAAGGGCACCTCGATGTCTCTTACTATCTCAACATCATACGAACATGACCCCCCTCCTTTGAGAAAAAATTCCATAAATTTATTGAATTTTATTCTGATCTTTTGACATCTAGTTGATCTAGCCCTTGTAGACCTACTGGATGTCTCACTTTCTTCTAGCCTTCCCAAACTCCCCTTGCTGGAGGAAGACGTGTCTAACAAATACCTTTTTGGTTCTACCTGCACCATGGCTGAAAAATAAGCATGACAAACGAGCATGACATAATGTTGATATCATTATCCTGAATAATATCAATAATTCCCTAGTATAACAATTCAACACATAGTCCTTTAAGACGATATAGATATCAAGTCGTTCCATATCAAATGCTTCAGTTAATTAATCTCAAAATACAAACTATGTTTTTTACAATATTGATTGGTGTACCTATTTTAAATTAGTTTGTTTCCTCACCCAAAAATATAAAAGACCCAGTTTACGGATCTCAATACATGTGATAAAAGCATTTGCAAAGATTCTGTATCTTTTTTTCAGAAGAAAAAGAGGTGTTCCAGCTTGATATTCAATAGTGAATAAAAGGTAAATTTTACATAGTCCATTAACGAGTGGAGATCATAAGTATAAAAAAAAAGCTCGTCGGGAGAGACGAAACCCACAATCCCAATATGACTGAAGTAGAAATACCACACAGAGAACATAAGGATCCCAAACAACTTATCCAAGGAGGCATCGAGGGTGGAGAAAACACACCCCTGATGGGATGAAAACAAACTCTATATCCCGAGCTAAAACAAGAAAGATGTTGATTTATCCCATAGTAGAAAGAACCAAAAAATACTATTCCGCACAAACCAAAAGGATCTTAAATAATCTGTATCATGCCTTCCTCAATGATTTCTCCTTCTAAAAATTACGAGAAGGAGAGAAGGCCAGCCTTCATATTCAATGCTTTGTTAGATAAATGGTCTACACTCATATTGTGCTCCCTATAGACATGGCTAAAGCCATATAAATGAATTTATGATGTCGGTGGTATAGCATATATGTCGGATATCCAACTAAATGCATTACTTTCTTCAACCTCTTTAGATGAGTTCACATTCTTGGAGCTTCTAACACTACACCAACCTAATCACAAAACTTCTAGGTCAGTTCTCCAGTCTACATTGGTCTGATTATTCATTTTATTAGCCACTCCTCTCTCCTTACTATATACCCGTAGGCTTACATATAACTTAGAAAAACTTCCAACTCATTATAACAAACTCCCGTTCGAATCTTGTCCCGATAGCCATTATGGTTTTGAGGTTGTATCACTTGCATCTGAATCCATCATTTAGGGTTGAATTGAATGGAATTATTCAGGTTTGGGTTTCAATTGAATGGAATTCTTCATGGGAAAACTTCCATCATTTAGGGTTACAACCAAACGTTGAGAGATATATGAGAGATAACAATAGATAAACAATACGGAAATAAGGGTTTGCAGGTTTTTGAAAGAATGAATAATGCAGTCTTGAGTTTGCAGATCTAAGGTGCAAGGATATGTCATAAATGAGAAAACATAGAGGATAGACAAAATAAATGTAGACCCAAAAAGGTCATGGAATAATTGTTCCGTTTATACTACAATGTCCATTCCACACCCTAGCTAGCCTATGGCACCACCAAGGTGAAAAAGGATGTATATAATTATCAGGAAAATTTCTATAACTGAAAGGAAAGGGTAGGATTTTCAAAGTATACCACTATTGAAATTGTATGTTGGATCAATTGTTTGAAAACCACAATACTGACTTATGCAACACAAGGAGAAAACATTCCTTCTTTGGACATCAATCCCTCATAATTCCATCTCTCCAATGTTATTAATCAACCAAACTAGTTGTTTAAATCTGAAACATGCATAAGTGTGGCCTTGAATTAGAACACATTTTCAAAAATTCACTAGAAACCATTCGAATACAGAGTTTCTTGGTCAATTTCCCTTCATAGGCCACCAAGGTTCCTTCCATAATTCGCTAAGAATGATTATATAAGGTCATAATACAATTCCCTTTAAATTTGGCCAAAGATACCCAATACTGTTGGTTTAGTGTCTGAAGGAATGTTGTAACGTCCCCGACCCTCTGACTGGCGAAGAGGACACTACTAACACCAAACATACGAGAAAACAGCCCCATGAACATGAACATGCATATAATGCTGAAATGAAAAGCTTAAACATAATACATACTAAGATGCATAATCCCTCATACACATAGCGGAAGCAAACATACATTCATTCAAGCATGCCACATGTTCATCGTATTCATTAATCAATAAATATAGTTACAGAAGTAAAATGGACAAGAATACTCATATGATAAGAACTCGTTTCACAACCAGCTACGTTGCTGCAACGTTCCACCCAACCATAGGCCAGCGTGCTCATTAATCTCTTAGCAACACTACCACCCCCGAGATGGGCATGATTCCTCAAGGAATAAGGGTCAAAGCAGGCTTACACATAGCCAAGGTACACCAAATCAGCCCAGCCCACACAGTAGGGTTTATCAGGCTATCAGAGAGCTAGGAAAGGATAAATGCTAAGCTGATGGCCTCAACCACTAATTTTCTCAAGCATGCCTAGCCTCTAATCCTACTCTCAATAGTCCAAAGACCAACCACTACATACCACAACAAAACAATAGCTCACAGCTCTGTGAAGAAGGCAAAGACAACACGGTGACAACCCAAAACCAAGAGGTGAAACACAGTTTAGGCCAACAATGCTCCAAAGTTGTCCTTGGCCCTAGCGTGGCCAAAACAACTCAGAAACCAAGAAACAACCCATAACCAGGGGAACACAACAACCCCAATATCACAAGGAAACAATGGCAACAACTACACAGTCTGCAATCGGAAAGAAGCCACACCCCCAGCATGGATAGGGGAAAACTCAGCCAATGAAAGTGAAGATCAATAGCCCACCAACATCCCCAAGCTCACAGCACACATCATTCCCAATGTAATTGCTGGAGAACTAACACAGGAAGAGAAAAGGGGGAGAATAGACTCTCAACCTGTACGCAAGGAAAGAGACACGGCTGAAGCCAAAAGTGGAATAAAACACAGGAAACAACGAGGAGAAATAAGGATCCTCCTTCAACAATGAAACCATGGCAAGCTTTCACAGCAACCACCACTCAGTGAAGAACCATAGCCAGGATTCCACAGCGAAGTGACTGGACACTACACCGTTCAGACCTAACCAACAATGCTGGATATCAATGGTCCTTTCTCAGCAAGGAACCCCAACACATTTTCACCATCGGCAAGGGGGGGGGAGGGGGGGATTAAACACATGCCCTCAGCGTGAATAGGAGGGAAACAATACACAGAGAAAACCACCATAAAAAGGGGAAACACAGCAGTCTACAGCTCACGATCCACCACGAAGGATGTAAAATAATACACAACTCAATAATGCTAAAGGGAAACTAGTTCTCTACGTGAATGGAAGGAACACCACCACAGACTGACAAACGGCATGAGAGAAGGAAAGCGAACCCCCCAAACAAGAAAATCACACCCCTTCTTAACTCAGCTCTGCGTGAGGAAGATGAACCAGACCCCCTGCGCGTCCTTGCATGAGAGTGAACCCAACCACCAAGAGAGTGGCGTAGTGATGGTTCCCTTACCCACATGAAGGTGGAGAGAGGACTGGTGGAGTGAGTGTGTGGCAAAGACTGAAAATCCTGCCACCCTCCACTTCCAGCAATAACTCCCTCAACAACTTAGCAGAACATTAAAAAGGTGGTTGGATGAGACAAGGGAAGGTGAGCAAAACAGACAGGGTGATGACACAGAAAACTCCCAATGGCCCCCATGGTTTACACAACCCCCCCCCCTCTTATCCTTTGGAATCATGCCATTTTCATTTAACGTTGCACCATCATAGATGGCTATAGGTTTAATTAAATTGATGTGCATATTTACATGATTCCAAATCTATAATGTGTTGAATAGCACGATATACCATCAGCAACGATCCCTCTTGCCGAAAAAATAACACAACCGAATCGATGGTGGGGATATTTCCTTTAGCTCCTCAGCATGATTAATTACAAAATATACATCATGTATCTTTTAATGCAAAAGGGGTCAAAACCAGGGTACTACAATCCCTTCCCCCTTGGAATAACACCATCCTCAGTGTTCCAATACATATACAATTTGCACATCAAAATTTCAAAATTTTGCAGATCTGTCCCACGTTCAATTATTTACTTTGAACATTTAGGACCAACCCCCTCGGCTTCCATGAACTTCTCTTGCTGGTTCTTAGCTTTCAGCTTATCCCGAAGCCTAGGAACTTTGTGGTTGTTTCCCTCTTTATGTTCCCTCATTGGGCAGTCTTGGCGTAAATGATGTCCTCTGCATTCCCAGCATTTCACTAGGCTGCTTCACCTTTACCTGCTCAATTTCCTTTGATTCTTCATGCCTGGACCATTTCTTAATGGGTCACTTGGATGAATGTCCCATCACTGATCCACCTTCCTTTCCTTTGTCGATTGCTCCCAGAAGGCTTTTCACCTCCCTTTGCAAACCAATAGAGTCTTGCAAAATCTGGTGGTTCATTTCATTCTACCTTTTCTGTATCTTGAGCATCTATCCAAGATTTTCTTAGGTCTTGCCAATCATTTGAAGGAGACTTCTAGCCAAATCCAGCAACTTTTGATATGCTGCCATGATCAATGTGCACCATCAGGTTTCACTTTTCTCACCTATGAAATGCACCATTGAAATTCTATTAGACCAAGCATAATATAGGCATAAATATCAGTCATTTAATTGCCCAATTGGCATGACAGTCCAAGTCTTATCAAGGAGACTTTCATATTTTTCATGCCTTTCCAAAAGGAACATGATCTCATTCATGTCCATTCTTAGGCAGGGAATTAACCATTCCAGCATTCATAATTTACTTTAAGCAATTACAAACATTCTATTTCCAATCATACATGCATTCAACAACCTTTTGTTTTCACCGTGCATAAATATATGTATATATATATATATATATATATATAGTAAAAAAGGCAAGAGAGAGCAACAAGAGTTTTTCCCCTCTTTGTCTTGTTCCATCCTGGAACCCACACCACCGCTGTGGCTTTTCATGCTCTCAGCCTCTTTCACTTCACCGTGAATGCTGGACCAATCCCTCTTGGTCATGACACTTAGTGTCTCCAATCTATTTCAGACCTCTCAACCATGGGGCCTCCCCACATGGTTTATCTCAGCTGCTAGGAACTTCACAGTCTCACTAGCACCTTTTTCATCACTGCTCATTCTAAGCTCTTTAGGACAGTCACATGTCCATATGCACCCCTAGGATGCTCTCATAGTCCTCGCTTCCAGCGATACCTATATTCAAACATTAAATAAATTCACATGTTTTGTTTATTCTCATCAAGTTTTACCTCTTAAACAAGAGCTTACAACATCATAACCAAATCATATACACATGTATATTCATAAGCAAGATATTGCAAAATAATCCAATACTTATCTATATTGCGCGTTTCCTCATCGGTCCACAGGATCTTCCTTTGCTTTGCAAGCCTTGGGATCACCGATGGACTTGGATGTCAGGTCATCATGCTGGCTACTTCACAACATCCTTTATATATATATATATATCAGGCACAGTCAAGCCAACCCTCGTTGGGTTTATCAGACCGTTAACAAATCACTTGTACTTATGTCAACAACCAATCATCAGCCAAGCCAACCCTCATTGGGCTTATCAAGACATCAACAACAACACATGCCCTTATATAAACCATAATGACCATTTCTAGGTCAAGGATCTACTATGCATACCTAGGCATATAACAACCCTATTTCATCTACACCTTCACAACATTTCATCAAATCCCCACAATCCCCACAACATCCTTTTATACACATCAACCCTTCCACCACAATCCCTCACAACAACCATTTACCTTTTCCCTTTAGTGTGCAACACCAAACTACATCTATTTAGCCTGACAACACAAGCAATATAAGCAAACTCATCAGCGTTATTGCTCTAAAAACTGTAATCATGTTTCATATCATTCTCTATCAAGTATTGAGACACCGGGAATGCATCCACTCCTTGGGGTTTAATCAATATTGAAAATCCTTTCATGATCCGACATCGGAAAAGTGTGCACCCTTGTCCGATGTGTATCATGTAGGCCCTATTCATACTCAATCAATCAGTCCTAATGGAAATAAAATCAAAACATGTTCTGCATATTGAATTTAATAATTTGGCATGCATGTCTTTAGCTAGGGTTACAGAAAACTTATCCATTTGCTGAGGTAGTATTCCTTCATTAAGGAGGAATGGGGGCTCCCTTCTCTGAGTTGACAGTCCCTTGGTTTTCCATCCCAATTCCTCTTTACATTTTGCATCCATGCATGTCTTACCAACATAACCCATACCATCTCACTCATGTTGCTTACCAAACATGTAGTGCAGACGAGACATTTCCAAAATGTCCAATGGAGTTTCCCCTGAAACCCATTTTCAAGATAAGGGAAAACCTTCCCATGAAGTTTGGCTCCTGCAGGCCATCACACATGGTCTTCCTACAGCATGTACCCAATGTGTCTTCCTGACACAGTCTTATGCAAGCCAATAGTGATTAGTAGTTGTCAGCAATTTCTTAAATCCGAAATTCACAATTCGAATTTAACAACCTATTATGCATACAACTATCTTTACAGCCATGAGACTCTTCTCATAAGGTTTGGCTCTTCCACATGGTATATTTCATCCTTTTTCATGGTCTTACCCACTTTGCCCTGCCCCAACAATCTACCTGAAACCTGAACCTCAGTCAGCCAAACACTTAGTAAGTCTTGATGTATATAACTATTTCATTGCTGCAACAATCACTGAAGCATTTTCAGAATTTATGAAATTCAAACACTTCCAGCAGTTAATCACATCAATATTACCAAAACTCATTTACTTCACGCAATCATTATCATACTAACATTTTCAAGGTATAGTCACATTATTTATGCAATTTAAATGAATTGTTTAGATAGTCCTTACTTCACAAGTGTATCATTGCACCACCTTGCTCTTCCATAGAGCATTTCCGGTAGCCAATTATCCTGACTACCCTCTTCATGCAATTATTATCCTGCATTCATAAGAGCTCTTGAAATGGTTCCAGAATTGTCATCAACTCATCATTTCAGCCATTAGTTATTCATACTTATCTCAATGCATTCATACAATGCATCACAACATTTGCACCTATACTCATGTAGTCAGTTACTCACACCCTTCATATGCATCCATTCAATGCATAACTACAAGGTTCATAAAAAAATTTAATGCATACCCACTCAATTCTATCTTGCATGGATTTCGGAATACTATGCATTCAACATACCACGCTTGGCCTAACCATGACTACTTCATATAGGATGCATTACTATAATCAAGATCATCAGTACTTACTTTCCTTGGGCTACTAAGCTCAATCAATATATATAGGCATGACACCTTTCTATATGAATGTAGTATAACATTCAAATATCCACATGGTATGAGGTCTCTTACCTTTACCACTCCTTGGAGTTTGTCATAATTAAACCATTACCTGCATGGATCCTAGTTACACCTTCGACATTACCAGTTTAGTCGGTATCTTACAGAGGACTATTGAATTTGCTCACCAACTTTTGATTATGGACTGGTTGCCTTATCCCTTCCTCCAGATGGTTGCTAGTGACATTTGTCAGAATTAGCAACATATTCAGCCAAGCCCATTTTGTCATTGGTTTTTTCACTAATGCCAACACCAATGCAATAACTATCATTAGTGGTTCATTATAGATGTATAATCCTCAATATCCTATATATGCAAGGCATATCCTCATGCATTTCATGCATAAAACTTATAAAATATAATATAGTTAGAAAGACAGGGGTTAAGGAATTTTCCCTTTCAAATCCCTCATCTTTGCATGGAACTCCTCTTCCATACAATAGCTGGTTTGTATTCATAGTCCTGCTACCTCTAGGAATGCAATTTCCTAGATTTTTCCATTTGATAGCAACGGCCATCATTAGCACTTTGCTACTCCATACTTAGATTCTGGTGATTTTCCCTTGTTCCCTACTGGATAAGCTTTCCAACGCCTATCCACATGCTTCATTCTGACCTTGGGTGTGAAAACCACACCATTTCAAAAATGATGACGAAACACACCACTGAATTTTGGTCTGGAATGTGAACTTCAGCCACCTAGAATTCTCTTCCCTTTTCAGCCCTGAAGCTACTGAAAGACTAATGAGAATTTCACTAAAAAACCCCTGAAATCTTTGAAAATCCTACTTGAAACCCCAAAAATTTCCTTCATCAAATCGGGCCTCATCCCATATACAACTCTGACACTTCAGCGATCTAAGCAACAAATTTCTCCAACGCTCATCGATGGCCCTAACAACAATGATTTCCCGCTGTATCGAAACTTCAGTTGTCTAGGATTTCGAATCGCTATCAGTGATGGAAGTGTATCGGTGATCGAAACCACTAGCCTTTATTGCATCGGAAATCGGAACCACAATTATTCTGGTGGACAGTTATTTAGGTACCCGCAACTATCGGCAACAAACCGACTATGGGTTCCACAGACCATACAACCCGTCGGTGGTCTCACCAACTTATTTTTAGCGATCTAATCCACTAGTCTTCCCCATCGCATCGACAATTCAAACAACAAATAATTTTCGCTGTGTCGGCGACCAGAACCACTATCCATCGAGTGGATAGTTCCTTAGGCATCCGCAACAATATAAAGTGTTCTTACTTCGGTTTCCACAGGAAAACGTCTAGACTTCCAATCGGCGATGTCAACTACTGCTCATTGGAATTTCGACAATTCAAACAAAAAATCCTTTCCGCTATGTCGGTGACCAGAACAACTATCCATCGGGTGGATAGTTCCTTGGGCATCCTCAACGGCGGAAAGTGTTATTACTTTGGTTTCCATGGGAAAACGTCTAGACTTCCGATCGGCGATGTCAACTACTACTCATCGGCATTTCGGCAATTCAAACAACAAATCCTTTCCGCTGCATTGGCGACCAGAACCACTATCCATCGGGTGGATAGTTCCTTAGGCATCTGCAATGGTAGAAAGTGTTCTTACTTCAGTTTCCATGGGAAAATGTCTAGAATTCCGATCGTTGATGTCAACTACTGCTCATTGGCGTTTCAGAAGTAGAAACTTCTAAGTTCTTATGTTGTATCGACGAGTTACTCATCTGATTCCTTCCACTGCATCAGCCTGCAATGGTCTATTATCCTGCATCTGATCAGCAATAGTATAACCTGTTAGTCACCCAACTTTCCACAATGGTGGCCAACAATCTCCTTAAGTCTTCCACAGCCATAAGTCTATCGACGGTCGGAGGCACTAGTTACTACGGCGTCGGAGGGCTAGTTGACTAAGCAGCCGCAACGGTGGATTATCAAACATTTAACATACCCGATCGGTGATCCGATCCTCAATAAATTTCTGATGACCTTATACTTAAACAAAATTTTCAAATTTTCTTCTCATCGACTGTTAGAAGTACTAATCACTACGGTATCGACAGTTGAAGCCTCTATTTGTCGGAAGGATAGTTCACCGACTAGCCACAATGGCGGACGTTCAATCCACTAACTTCATCCATCGTAGCTCATCGACAACTAAATTAAGTAGGTTTCAGCAATGTGTTCCACTAACCATCGCCGATGGCCGGCGACTCCAGGACTTAGAGAAATTTTTGAAATTTTCCCTTTAGTATTCCTTTTCGCTACTTGATCGGCTCAATTCTCTTCTTTTTGTTGGTGAAATAGTTCCATTAGCAGCTGCAATGATGGCCCACCATCTTCAATCTTCTTCTGATTGGCAGCCCAATCCACTAATGCTTTCCGATCGACGAACTGATTTTGACCAACATTGGGAATTGGAGCCTTTCCTTGTCGGAAGACTAGTGCTCTAGGCTTCCACAACGATGGACGCACAAAACACTATCTTCTTCTGATAGTCAACAATTCCAGGCCTTAGGAAAAATTTTAAACTTTCTTTACTGCATCGGTGGTCAGAACCACTAAGCGCTATGTGTCGGCGATCGGAGCAGCGGCGGTTGAAATTGTAATGATCGGAGTGCTAGTCCACATGGCAGCTGCAATGATAGACTGACAAACAACTAATTTCTTTCGCGGTGTCGATGAACCCAACATCTATTTTCATCCGACGGCCAATGAACACTTAGAAAAAATTTCCTGCAATTTTTCTTCCAGCTGTCCTCCGTTAAGTGTGTTTCCACCTAGCTCCCCTCTGCATTGAAAGTCCTTCCCACTAAGTTTTATGATGAACTGATAGTTCATAAACTTAAACAAATTTTGTGAATTTCCCAGTCATTCACCAATTTCTCCTAGGCAGAAGGAAACATGCCTCTACTAACTGGTCTTTCATGGCCCATAGAGGCCCAATTGCTGCAACATATGCTCTGTCACTACATCTTCATGGCCCGTTTAGGCCCATGCTGCAACCTTTTCTCTGATACCACTCTGTAACGTCCCCAACCCTCTAGCTGGCGAAGAGGATGCTACTAACACCAAACATACGGGCAAACAGCCCCATGAACATGAACAGGCATATAATGCTGAAATGAGAAAAGCTTAAACATAATACATACTAAGATGCATAATCCCTCATACACATAGCGGAAGCAAAAATACATTCATTCAAGAATGCCACATGTTCATCATATTCATTAATCAATAAATATAGTTACAGAAGTAAAATGGACAAGAATACTCATCTAATAAGAACTCATTCCGCAACCATCTACGTCACTGCAACGTTCCACCCAACCATAGGCCAGCGAGCTCATCAATCTCTCAGCAACACTGACACCCCCGAGCTGGGCATGATTCCTCAAGGAATAAGGGTCAAAGCAGGCTTACACATAGCCAAGGTACACCAAATCAGCCCATCCCACACAGTAGGGTTTATCATGCTGTCAGAGAGCTAGGAAAGGCTAAATGCTAAGTTGATGGCCTCAAACACTAGTTTTCTCAAGCATTCCCAGCCTCTAATCCTACTCTCAACAGTTCAAAGACCAACCACTGCATACTGCATCAAAAAAACAGCTCACAGCTCTATGAAGAAGGAAAAGACAACACGGTGACAACCCAAAACCAAGAGGTGAAACACAGTTCAGGCCAACAACGCTCCAAAGTTGTCCTTCGCCCTAGCATGGCCAAAACAACTCAGCAACCAAGAAACAACCCACGACCAGGGGAACACAACAGCCCCAATATCACAAGGAAACAATGGCAAAAACTACACAGTCTACAATCGAAAAGAAGTTACACCCCCAGCATGGACAAGGGAAAACTCAGCCAATGAAAGTGAAGATCAACAGCCCACCAACATCGCCAAGCTCACAGCACACACCATTCCCAATGTAATTGCTAGAGAACTTACACAGGCAAATAAAAGGGGAAGAACAGACTCACAACCTGTACACAAGGAAAGAGATACAACCAAAGCCAAAAGCTGAAGAAAACACAAGCAGCAACAAGGAGAAACAAGGATCCCCCCTCAACAATGAAACCATGGCATGCTTTCACAGCAACCACCGCTCAGTGAAGAACCACAGCCAGGATTCCATGGTGAAGTGACCGGACACTGCACCGTTCAGACCTAACCAACAACATTGGATATCAATGGTCCTTTCTCAGCAAGGAACCCGAGCACATTTTCACCGTCAGCAAGGGGGGGGGATTAAACATAGGCCCTCAGCGTGAACAGGAGGGAAACAATACATTGAGAAAACCACCATAAAAAGGGGAAACACAGTAGTCTACAGCTCACGATCCATCACGAAGGATGGAAAACAATACATAGCTCAATAATGCCAAATGGAAACTAGTTCTCTGCGTGAATGGAAGGAACACCACCACAGACCGACAAACGTCGTGAGAGAGGGAAAGTGAACCCCCCAAACAAGAAAATCACACCCCTTCTTAACTCAGCTCTATGTGAGGAAGATGAACCATCCCCCCTACGCATCCTTGCGTGAGAGTGAACCCAAACACCAAGAGAGTGGCGTAGTGATGGTTCCCTTACCCACATGAAGGTGGAGAGAGGACTGGTGGAGTGAGCGTGTGGCAAAGACTGACAATCCTGCCACCCTCCACTTCCAGCAATAACTGCCTCAACAACTCAGTAGAACATTAAAAAGGTGGTTCAATGAGACAAGGGAAGGTGAGCAAAATAGATGGGGTGATGACACGGCAAACTCCCAATGGCCCCCACAGTTTACACACCCCCCCCCCTTATCCTTTGGAATCATGCCCTTTTCATTTAACGCTGCACCATCGTAGCTGGATGTAGGTTTAATTAAATTGATGTGCGTATTTACATGATGCCAAAGCTATAATGTGCTGGATAGCACGATATACCATCGGCAACAATCCCTCTTGCCAAAAACATAACACAGCCGATTCGATGGTGGGGATTTTTCCTTTAGCTCCTCACCATGATTAATTACAAAATATACATCATGTATATTTTAATGCAAATGGGGTCAAAACCAAGGTATTACAAATTCCCTTAAACTATTGTGTTAAGGGTTCCCCAAATTTGAGTCACCATTGTTATAGGTGACAGTCAATCCAAGCCCTTAAATGACCTCCCTTTTTTAAATATTTGAGGTTAGTTACCCATCTGTTTTGACACTGCTACGATGAATAAGCATACCTTCATATTGACCTCAAATTTTTATCCCAAAAATTTACCATTACCTCTTGGTCCCTCTCTCCAAATGTAATAGCTCTGAAGGATTGATGATGTGGGTTGATAGATAAAAAGGGATATTGCAACTTAGTGCCATTGGATTTCTTCAAAATGGCCTTGTTTTCATTATCCATGCATGAAAGGGTAGATTTTTTGATGTTTTAGAAAAACAAGGGTGTTCTTGCTTGGCCTTAGGATTCTTGCCATATGGGAAAGTCAATTATTCCTTGTAGAGAACTTTGCAACTTTTAGATTTCAATTTGTACCTTTCTACAGGCCTGGGCTTCCATTTTTCGGAATTGTTGAAAAACATTAAAAAGAGTTAAAGCACTGATTTGGAGAATACATTGCGTGCATCTAGAGATTAGTTTGGAAAATCGTGTGCATGGGTTTTGCAGGAAATCTTGGATACTTAAGCCAATTCCCTTCAGAATTCACCATAAATTCTCACATATGGTATGGAATGCATTTTCTTTAGCCACTTTAGAGTGATGTTTACTCTGTTTTTCTACATAGATTTCAGTTTTAAGCTACAAGTGCCATTTTTATCAGTTTCTATGAATACCTTTAAGCTTATGGAAGTATCCTAAAAGAGGATCTCCACCATACAGAAAATAGTATATAGGATGCATCTAAAGTAGTTTCAAAACCTGTGATTTGAAAATAGAATAATAATGTTGTAGACAAACCCTACTCGTTCTCTCTGAAATGAAATAAAAATAGAATACTTAATCCCTACTCCAGGGCATTAATGGATGTTAGTGCATTAATGGATTTTAATGGTCAAAAGGAACTGGGAATGAAATAGGACATAAAACCGCATCATTCTTATGTCGTGTATACATTTACTTCAATTGTTGGTACAAAGGAGGTGGCATCCAAGCATCTTACTAGTACCAAACTTGCTCATATGAGCTTCAAGTTATTCATCAAGAATAATGTTTGCAAATTTAAAGTTAAATCTTTTAAGCGTTAAAAAAATTGCACTAATATATTTTTTCTAAATATTTTTTTAAAACATCTTATGGTTACACTTGCTAGTTTCACACATAAACTATGTTACAATGAAATGTAAATAGAGTCCAAGCCTTGGACAATGGATTTAGATTAAAAGTAATGAGATTTTATATCATATTGAAATATTATAAGAAAATCTATAAATCTAATATTGTCTAGTTAATTCTAAGCAAATAAAATTTCAATATTTCTTTCAACTTCAATTGGAAAATGGAGTTATTAAGATAGGGACCACTCTCTTATTCTTTCTTAGAAGGCTTGGAAATATTGTAATGTAACTACAAGGGATGCATAGTCACATCTAAAGGTCACTCCAAGTATCCTCTACACTTTGCAACATCTCTCATGTAATTTCTGTCTAATAAGGGGAACCTTGAACTCTATATTACACTAGTGGGAATATACCATGGGGCCTTCCAATTAACCTTTATAAAATTGTGTAAGAAAAGAAATACCAAAACATAATCTAAAGCATAAGAAACAACAATGGCTAACACACAGGGTAGAAATTATAAATTTACCTTGAAACCCTTTAACATGGTTATTTTGATAGAAACCCATTATTCCATTGTGTGTACAAAGAATGAATCAATATTTACATATTGGAAATTTGAATGACTTAGGAAGGAAATTCAAAATTCTCACTAGTGAATGAAAACCTATTTAGGGCTTAACTAGAGCTGAAATTCCCTTAATTAGACATGTAATTTACAGACATACAACTTAATGGGGTTATTACCAATTACAAGAAAAGACATTCTAGAAATCTTTGTCCCGTGACAAAGATTGCTTGTAATTGGTAAATGGATTAGAAATATTTGTCCTATGACAAAGATTACTTTATAGACAGGTCTATACCTTTTTTATAGCACTATGGACAATTCTGAGTCTATTTGTGGCCTCAAGTAGCCCTAAAACAACATTCATTTCTAATTCTGGGATGAATGTGGGAAAAGACAACATTCATACCTAATTCTGGGCTAAGTGAGCTTTATTACTTCTTAGAAAATGTGTAAGATTATTCAAGTTACGGGTTATGCTTACTCCTTCTTAGTTATGCACGATTAGTATTATACCGTATTGGTTCTAACATTCTAATTAATTAGCATGCTAATAGAACTATTTTCATTATATTGGTAACATATGAAATTATAGTACTAGTATAACCCCATGTGATTGGATTTTTCCTATGATATTGATATCAGAAGTAATAGGTTAGCTTGTTACGAATCATGTATACGTGTAATGACTCTAATATAAGGATATCATGTTCTATACATTATATACGATACTTCCCTAATATAAAAATATAGTATATCCTCCTAATATGTGTAATATTAATGTTATTCTATTCCTACATTATCCATAGGAAACTGAATCATACACTGCCCAATTAGAGAGATAAGGCTAGGTAGAGAATTCATGGTAGATCCTCTACCTCGTGATTTCTCACAAATTTGAACATCACAGTACTAATGGAAAAGCTAATGGTCATGGTTGATGACAAATATCCTAAGCTATACAATTTTCCCTATGAGTTTTTAAAATCCACATATAATTGTGTTGGGCCCGATCTATTAAGAGTTTACAAAGAAGTTGTCTAAAATAAGTCCCTTGGACTGACCACTTCTCAAAGAGGGAGGTTTCATCCAATTAATCCCCAAAGGAGAGGATCTTGTAATGATTACCAGTAGACAACAAATTCTCATTCCCGATGTTTCCTACAAAATTGAACTACATCCAACCTTATATTATTTCACCTGAGAAATTTTTTTTCATTCAAGGTCGATTTATCCTTGATGCTACAATTTTTGCTTGGGAGGGTATGAAATGGGACAAGAACCAAAGGTTTACAGCTTTGTTCATAAAGTTGGATTTTGAAGGATCCTTTGAACAAGTAGATTGGTCAAATATTCTAGCAATGCTTTGAGCTCTATTTTGGTCATTTTTTTTATCTGGATGGTGGGATGTTTAATTCGTAAATGCTTCAATATTCTTGTATATCAATCAAGCTAAATCTAAGGGAGATGAATTGTTTGAGTCAATTAGACAAGGCTAAACCTTGGCCCAACCATATATATGATGGCCACAAAATCCCTTGGCTGCCTCTTGCATCATCGATCTCATCAAGCTTTTATAAAAGGTATATTTTCCCTGGGCCCCACATTGGTCAAATGGTTATTGGTCCTTTTTCCAACAACTATTCGCTTACTATATTGGTAGACAAAGAGTCAGTGGGGAACACCCTAGATTGTATTATGGATAAAACTATCACTTGAGGTTAAAAATAAGAAATCACCTAGCTGAGATTTCAATGCAACTTGGAATTGCTACCACTATCACCATAGGAAAAAATCCTATCGTTAGGCCAGCCTATCACTAGCACAAGGGGGCTTCCCTAAGGGAAAACTAAGGCCTAGAATGACGAAAATATTGGATAACTAAATACTTAGCATAGGTCTTATTTATGAAACTACTTTTTAAGGTGTATTTTTAGTAGCTAATGCAAATTTCTAAAAGCTGATAATGGTCTATGTAAAATATGCTTTACAACTTTGCTTCTAGGCCAAAAAATGGATATAATTTTTAAGATGCATCATGACAATTTTCAGATATAATGCGGATTCAATACAATAAATTAATTTTAAGGTGTTGAAATGAATGATCGAATTCAAAATTGGGGAATTAGGCACAATCAAGCCAAATGATAAATATATCATGTTGAGAGAAAAATTGACCCAAAATACTTACGGAAAGCCTAAGTTCATAGGCTCATTGTCCATCAGTACATAAAAGGTAAACATCCTCTTTATAATCAGCTAGATCGAACCATAAATATCACCAACACATAGCATAGACCATCATCACAACAGTAATATAGAAAGGTACAAAATAATCATCACTAACTCATGCTACATCCATCATAAAAATAAGTAGATATGCTGCCAAGCTCTAAAGGGGAAGAAGGTGCAATAATAGCCAAAGTATGCAACATGAAATTCCTCTAAGCACCACACACTCACCCCAGATCTATACATTTTAATAAAGAGAAAATCTTGGGATATTTGGAATGAACCATAAGGGAAGTGTCGAGGAAACATATGCACTATAAGCCCCTATATCCACCATAATCATGTAATACCCTACCTCGTGTGGAAGTAAATAATACTGACTAATATCACATGGCATAGCTACAAAACCCCATATGAAACCTTCCTAAACAAGGTCTTCAACTAAATAAGATACCTAATAATAAATGAGGAGTGATAGATTTTATTAAGGTTTTTAATGAGGCCTTGATTTTTAAGCTTTAAATGGCCAAATATAGTGTCATAATTTATCGTAAGATGGCATCCCTAAGTTACCATCCAAGCGTGGACCTAGATTAAACTTGGGTAGGTTTTTATTTTCTTAAGGCCACCATTTTCTTTTAAAGACTCTAAAAAATCCCTCTAAGATGTAGTGCTACAACATATAGCTACGAAGGTGAAAAAATGGATTTCTTTACATATATTCTTAGCAGCCAAGTTTCAAAATTGTTCAAGGTTATATCTTCTACTCATGCCTATTATTCATCTTGTCAGGTCCTACTAGTGCAGCCTATCATTGGTTGAAGAAGCTCCTAAAATACTTGATCTAGGTCATCCTATAGGGAAAGAAGGGTTTCCATCGAGTTAATTGGGGTCTTTCTTGCAATCAAAAGGAATGGGGTGGTTTGGAGATGATCGAATCATCTCTTCAATCTCAAACCTATGCGCCAAGTGGGAAATTAAAATTGTGGAAGATAAAGAGAACTTTAAAATGCCCCTATGCAACTGTACCTTTAGAGGGCCCCCATTTGGAAAAAAGTGTAGGAATAATCTCAACCTCCAAATATTTTTTCGTTGACTCCAACTAAGGTTGATATCCAAGGCATATTTATATAACCCTCCAAAAATTTATGATGAGCAGCTGAGCCAATGTATCTCGCTTCCATGTAAAAGATGGGGATCTCCATAGAGAACCTAACCAAAGTGAGTTCTGTAACACCTGAGTATAGTAGAGTGCACCTAAAACGTAACCCCCAAACCCAAACATTGAACCTATTTCATAACCCCCAAACCCTGAACAAATATGAGTAAAATGAGAGATATAATAGGTATGACATAAAGTCACCAATTTAGGAGGAATTATGTGCCTAGCTTGATAGATTTCAGCAAATTCGGTTCCTACCCAAAGGAGGAAGAGTCCACAGTTTAGAACCAAAAGGAGGCGGAGTCCACAGTTCGCTCAACAATGAGAGTTAGAGTTATTAGTCCACACGATGGGAGAAACTTCGGTTCCTACCCAAAGGAGGCAAAGTACATAGTTTAGCACCAAAAGGAGGCGGAGTCCATAGTTCGCTCAACGATGAGAGGTAGAGTTCGTAGTCCACATGATGGGAGGTAGATTCTAGTACAGTTTGCTTAGTTTTGAGAGGAGGTATAGTTCAGCTCAATTAAGCTCATAGTCCAATCAGCGGTGATAGGAGGCACATTTCAACTCAATTCACAACGAAAAAGTGAGGTAAGGTATGTCCGCATTTTTGTTTTTTGTTTTTCATGTTTCATTTTTTTTAATTAATAGGTTTCTTTTTTAATTTTATTTTTTAATATTTAAAAATATATATATTTATTAATTACTAACACCTAATCTATATAACCATTATAGCCATAATACATTATAACCATTTATATTTAATATTTAAAAATATCTAATATCTAATTACTAACCCTTAATCCCTATAAGTACATCAAACACTTCAACTCTAAATATATAACCCCTAATAAGTAATAACCATCATAACCCTTAATGTTGAAAGTTTAATTCATCATTATCCATTAACCATTAGCCCCTAAAAAAATCTAATACTTAATCCATTTAACCATTAACCCCTAAACCCATTAATCCATTTAACCATTAACCCCTAAAACATCTAATACTTCGAATATAAATTCTATGAACCTTGTCATATAATCTCTATTTCTTATAACCACTACCATGTACTATCATTTATAGAATGAATTGGAGTAACCTTTCTTTTGCATTCATTAAAAATCCATTTTTCATTTTTTGTGAATTTAAATAAGTATAAATGGAGTAATGATATAAATAATCAATACGATGATGATCAACATGATGATGACGAATATGATGACGGTCAACATTATGTTGATCATGATGACAATGACGACGATGATAATGATGATGACGATAACCATCATCACCATCATCACCATCATCTTCATCATGTTGAACATTCATTTGGTGATGATGATGATGATGATGATGATGGCAATGATGATGATCACCGTCATCTTCATCATCAACCGCTTATACTATGAAATGAGAACTCAACACAGTTCTCGTTTTTCTCTCTCCTAATTTTAGTAGCTATTATTACCTCCGTTTCAAAAAAGGTTGATACCAGTATCACACATTTTCATTTTGAGGCATTTTTTGGGCCTTTGATTCATCTTTGTGGTAAAGTATTTTTAATTTATATTTTCAATTGTGCTTTTTAGAATTTTAACAAAATAACATACATTTAGAAGCATGTTATAATAAAAAACATATACATTTTTCATTTTTTCTTTAAAATAAGACATTTTTATGGACAAAATAAGACATTTTTATTGACAAATTTGTAAAAAAACCTAGAAAATAAAAACATTCAAAACCATTTTCAATGGATTTTCAGAGATATTTTGTATAAAAATGATACTATTTTATATTGTTTTCCAAAAAGCGACAATTCACATAAATTCAAGAAAAACTATACCACATATTTGTAAATAATACATTAAAAACATTATATATAGAAATTTTATTTCTAAAATAAAGTCTAAAATTCAAAACATCACTAATATATCTTATCTAAAATTTGTCAAATTTAACATTTTCTTCAAGACATGAAACTAATCAACAATATCAGGACGGCCAAATTCTTCATCAAAATTAGAAATTTTTGAGTTTGACTTCCTTCAGGAACATCAATGTCCTCTTTCATTGGGTATTCTATTATGCAATATGCCCAAAGTACTCATTTCCAAACATCCCTCCTAATGGGGGTTGAGGTTCTTTTGACATCTTCGCCACAAGTGTTTCAAAAATTAACAAAATTTTAAAACTTCCTAACCCTAACATCAACATTACTTAAAAAACAATTAAAAAATTTAAAGCTTTCCACATTACATTTAATAAAATAAAAAATAAAACTAAAACCCTTAACCCCTAACTCCCCAGAAATACAATACATTAAATCAACCTAAACCGCCCTCACATTACATTAAAAAATACGTTTAAAAATAAATTATACCCATAACCCCTAAACTACACCCCATCCACACAACATTACATTAAAAAATAAGAATAAATTACCTATAAAGAACTTGCATTATTTAAAAGTACACTAATAACTTAACAAACTATTTATATGATGCACCATATTTATATAAAAAAAGGAACAACCTTGAACTCCTACACACAACACCACCTATATGTTCATAATAAATCATTAACTTCAATATAATGGAACTTTAAGAAAATTATATTCCACAGATATGTTCATAATAAAATAGTAACTTCAATATAATGCTACTTTCCGAAAATTCTATTATTTTCAAAACCAATTTTATTTTATAAACTACATTATATTTACTTTAAATAACCTTCTCATGAATTTTAATGAGCTTATAAAAATAAAGGCACGAAGGGTAACATTGAGCGGACTTAAATCAGAAGGTTCACGAATTCCAATAGACATTGACCTAACGTCCACACAGCTCGGGATGTCCACTCGGTATCTAGCTTTAAAAAACCAAGGCTGGTAAGTACTTGATATTAAGCTTATGATGATTATTTCTGAGTGGTTAACTATAAAAACTCAACCACTTCACTCGTGGTAAGTGAAATTCCTACTTAACAGCTAAGTCAATTTAAGAGTTGAGAACAAAAGCTCACGCCCCAGGCTTCACTCAAACACATGGCTCTTTTCACTAAGTCATTATATTCGTAGCATGAACTTCAGCATGGCTTACAAGAAAAGAGCGTAGTCACTTCCAACTTCGATCAATGTGAAAAAACACCCAAAACCAGCAAAGGTGGTCTCGGCAATGGTGGAAACACCGGCAGCACCACGAGTCTGCTTCTAACCAGCAATGACTGCCTCTCCTCCACACGCAACTGCTTCTAACCAGCAATGACTGCCTCTCTTCCACACGCAACGGCTGGGGCTGCTGATTATGTTTCACCGGGCAATATTTTCTTTTTTTTCAAGCGACGACATCTATCCGCGGAAGCATGAACTCATCAGGACAGTTGCACAACCAGAGTCCTCGCATTAACTGGGACATTCAAATTCAAACAATTAATTACTTTTCCCGCTGAGCAATCTCCAACACACCATTGATGGGTTTCTTCATACAATAGTCACTAACGGTGACACAACTCTTCACTGCTCTAGCTGAAATGTAGTTACTAACTGCTCATGCCGAAATGTAGCTGCTCCTGTGGAGGATGGCAGCGGAGGGAGGCGGGAGCAGAGCTCCGCTCCTTTGGCAGCCAAAGAGACGCACCTTACTGGTGGCACGATTCCACAAGAGCAACTGAGGAAAGATTTTTTTTTTTACAATTCACTTTTATTTACTATTATTGTTTTTTAACCTTACCACACTTAAAAAATATATATATTCTTTAACTAATCTCACTAACTCATTCTATATAATATACAGAGAGCCTTGTAAAAATTAAATAGTAAAAGTTTTCTTTTATCAAAATATAAAATGATTCCTTGATAACATAATCCATATAAATATACAAACAACATTGGCATGAATATATTAAATAAAGGTCCGTACTTTTTAAGAAGAACATGAATTTAGACTTATACTTTCTCAAAATGCTCTCCTTGTCATGTAGTAGCACTTATATAATTTATGTATAAAATATTAAACCTACAATAATATAATACAAAATATTGTCACTTGTACATAACTTTTAAAATTGTACAGCATTCCCACTTACAATTACTCCCTTTCGAATACTAAAAGAAAGTTGAATTTTGAAAAAAGCAACGATGTGAAATAAAACATATAATATATTCCACATTATTGAATTGAATATCATTTATTTGGTGAAGTTTATGATTGTAATTTGTCGCATATAGTGAACTATTAGAATGGCCAATTCATTCCATTATACACTCAATATATCTTTTGACATATATGAAACTATAATAACATCTTTTCCTTTTCAGCAGGTGGAATTCTGATGCAAAAGCATGTGGGCCTGGTATTGAATAAGAATAAAATGAAAAAAAGACTTCATTAATATAATATTTGGAAGAAAGAGTGGGCATTTTTTTTTTCGAAACTCACACACCAAAAACAACAGTTATTTGCTTAAGAATCCCAAGGGTTAAGAATTGAAAATTGCAGACAAAGACAAAAGGAATCCCTTAATAGAGATGGGCCGAAAGCTTTGTAAAGGAATATATACAAAGAAAAAGCTATTTTTTAAAGCCTCAATGGCTTTTTCAGCAAGGAATGAGAATCTGATTTTATTAATATTGCAATTGCTTGTGGATTAAGGCGAGTACATACATCCAACTAAGTGCTTTAGTTTCTGGATTTTAATTGTTTGAAAATATAAAGCCATTTCCAGTTCCCTCTTTCGTTAGATTCTTCTTTACATTAATAATATGTTGCAATACATTGACAGAGAACAAACCCTATACCGTTGGATCCAAACTGTTGCAGTGTATTTAATATTTGAAGTAATCCTACCAAATCCAAATACATAAATACCATATCTGTAGAAGGTCGCAGTTGGCCAGCTTAAACTATGATATAGTAAACCATGGACCTTATTTGTGGATGTAAATCCGTTTTATATATATTGCCATGGAAATAATGTGGGGAACAAAACGGGAAAAAGCATGAGGTGCCCATGTGGGGATATTAAAAGAAAAAAGGATTTTCTGGGACCAGGACCATGATCATATTTGATTCACATATTTGATTTCATTAATGCCAGGGACATGAAGGGGTGCTTAGGCCATGAAGGGAGGCGGAAGCGAGCTCCGCTCCTTTGGCAGCCAAAGTGCCGCCCCTTACTGGTGGGGGCCACTTAATCGCGCCACCAGTAAGGGGCGGCACTTTGGCTGCCAAAGGAGCGGAGCTCCGCTTCTGCCTCCCTTCATGGCCTAAGCACCTTGTTTCAAACATTACTTGTAATGTTTAGAAAATGAGGTCGACAAATATTTATTACATTTAGATGAATGTAAAAAGAAAAGAGGCAGAAAGAAAGAAGACACTGAACACCTGATTGATAACTTCAATTTTGTCGGCACTAATATTTCCGAACTTTCTGAATCCCTTCCGAAGACGAGCTACAGTAATCGTGGCTGTCAAGTTCTTTAAATAAATACTCCGCAGGATCTCACTATCCTGATCTGAAATTCCAACAACGCAATAAATTTAATATTATCTAGTAAGGTTAATCCATACGGTTTATTTATTAAAAACTTACTTTCCCTATTGGCGTTAGATTCTCATGATCGATATTAGGATTTGAGATATCAAGATCCAGTTTAAGCAGTAGATTCTTTTAATGAAGTCGTTGGTTATGCCGTTGAAGCATATGATTACGCTGTTGATACTTACCTGCTCTCCTAAATGGTCAGAGCTCCCCTGTTTATTGTGCAGTAGATCCAGTTGAAGAAGCAGCACCAGTAGACGACCAAGTATAAGCACGAATAGATGAGTCCCAATAGCACCAGTCAAAGTCTACACATCAGTTAAAGAGTTGGGGTCCCAGTTGTAGGATGAGGAGTAAAAAAAAAGCTAAATATTTGAAGTAGTAGTTTCAATGACTAAGCTAGTCTAAGTTCAGTATCAGTTTTGAAACCTAAATATTGATGAATCTATGAAGACCCTATCCCTTTGTTTGCTCTTGCTGTTAGGTTTTCTCCTTAGGGGGACCATTTCTCACAAGGCTCCTGGGCTGCTTTACCATCATCTTATCGCGAACTTGGCATCCATTCTTCCCCTATGACCTTGAGCCCAGGAGCCTTGTGAGAAATGGTCCCGCTAAGGAGCAAAGCTAACAGCAAGAGCAAACAAAGGGACAGGGTCTTCATGGATTCGTTGATATTTAGGTTTCAAAACCGATACTGAACTTAGACTAGCTTAGTCATTGAAACTACTACTTCAAATATTTAGCTTTTTTTTTACTCCTCATCTTACAACTGGGATCCCAACTCTTTAACTGATGCATAGAATTTGACTGGTGCTATTGGGACTCATCTATTCGTGCTTATACATGGTCGTCTACTGGTGCTGCTTCTTCAACTGGATCTACTGCACAATAAACAGGGGAGATCTGACCATTTAGGAGAGCAAGTAAGTATCAACAGCATAATCATCTGCTTCAACAGCATAACCAGCGACTTCATTAAAAGAATCTACTGCTTAAACTAGATCTTGATATCTCAAATCCTAATATCGATCACGAGCATCTGACGCCAATAGGGAAAGTAAGTTTTTAATAAATAAACCGTATGGATTAACCTTACTATATAATCTTAAATTTATTACGTTGTTGGCATTTCAAATCAGGATAGTGAGATCCTGAGGAGTATTTATTTAGAGAACTTGCCAGCCACGATTATCGCAGCTCGTCTTCAGAAGGAATTCAGAAAGTTCGGAATATTAGTGCCGGCAAAATTGAAGTTATCAATCAGGTGTTCAGTGTCTTCTTTCTTTCCGCCTCTTTTCTTTTTACATTCATCTAAACGTAATAAATATTCATCGACCTCATTTTCTAAGCATTACAAGTAATGTTTGAAACATGGTGCTTAGGCCATGAAGGGAGGGCGGAGCTCCGCTTACGCCTCCCTTCATGGCCTAAGAACCCCTCCTAGCCACCATTCTTCCCCTAGAGGTCATAATGTCCACCTTCAGCAACCTCAAGGTATCCACCTAACATTAATAAAATTCTTCTTGCGTATTCCCCATTCTTGCCAATAGGGAAAGTAAGTTTTTAATAAATAAACCGTATGGATTAACCGTACTAGATAATCTTAAATTTATTACGTTGTTGGCATTTCAGATCAGGATAGTGAGATCCTGCGGAGTATTTATTTAGAGAACTTGCCAGCCATGATTACCGCAGCTCGTCTTCAGAAAGTTCGGAAATATTAGTGCCGACAAAATTGAAGTTATCAATCAGGTGTTCAGTCTCTTCTTTCTTTCTGCCTCTTTTCTTTTTACATTCATCTAAACATAATAAAGATTCGTCGACCTCATTTTCTAAACGTTACAAGTAATGTTTGAAACAGGGTGCTTAGGCCATGAAGGGAGGCGGAAGTGGAGCTCCGCTCCTTGTCGCACTTTGGCTTCCAAAGGAGCGGAGCTCTGCTTCCGCCTCCCTTCATGGCCTAAGCACCCCTCCTACTTTGCCTTGGTAGATTTTTTCTTAATTCATCTCACTTCACCCACAAGATCCTTCCATCCTTTTTCTGAATCTGAGAAGCACGTTTACAAGAAAGGAGATCGACGAAAGAGCCGCCATTCTTCTCCGGAAGGGGTGCTTAGGCCATGAAGGGAGGCAGAAGTGAAGCTCTGCTCCTTTGGCAGCCAAAGTGCCGCCCCTTACTGGTGGCGCGAGGGCGGCACTTTGGCTGCCAAAGGAGCGGAGCTCCTCTTCTGCCTCCCTTCATGGCCTAAGCACCCCTCCTACTTTGCCTTGGTATAATTTTTCTTAATTCATCTCACTTCTCCCACAAGATCCTTCCATCCTTTTTCCAAATCTGAGAAGCACGTTTACAAGAAAGGAGATCGACGAAAGAGCCACCATTCTTCCCCGTATCCTTGAATTGAGGTAGAGATAGCTCTCTCTTCACGCAGAGATTCCAAAACTAAAGGTCCAAGATATTCTTCCCTGTATCAATTACTTAACGTATCTCCCACACCAAGGTACAATCAATGCAACCTCCTTCTCCCCATTTCTTCGCCTGCATCCTGATCTCCTTTTCTTCAAAGGAATATGTAATCACCTTTGAAATGTTGCAAAACACCCTAACCGCCTCTGCTTTAAGCGTGATCTCTTCTTCTAAGAAAAGGTTGTTCATAATATTTGTTTACAAACCCTAAATATTGATTTATTTATAACATCATTAATATTATGTCTATTTTATCATGGAGCTAAATATGGTTTGATATTATTGTCATCCACCCACGCTTTTCCTTTATAATTCCACTTTTCTTATATTTATATAAGATTAATATAATGACTTTTATCAACATATAAATGTAATATATCTTAAATGATAATATCATAAAAATTTCATATCACCTTTTTCTTTAAAATAAATGGAACTTAATGTCCATTACATTACTAATAAAGCATTATGTGTTGATGATTAATTTCTATTAATCAATTACCATTAATTAACAAAATTTCTTTTAACAAATACTTACTTAAATTTCTTTGTCAATCATGAACATATATGTAGGCTATTTATCATTTGAGGAAGGTCTAGTTTGAACACCAAGAAATTAATCTATAGATTCTATATGTTTTTCTCGACGGGAATTTGGTTCTTCATTTACTAATGGAAAGTGCTAAATGAGTGGATTTATCTGGAAACATGGGTATGGGAAATAAGAAAAAAAAAAAGATAGTTTACTCAACGTTCACGAGTTACGAGCTTAATTATGTACAAAAAGATCTCTAATGCATCTGATCTCTCAACTTTTTCCATATAAACTCTTGTGATAGAAGATAGTAAAGGCATCACCTCGGAAGCAACATGTGTCATCTTTTGCGTCACCCTCCTCCCTTCGGGACCTCCCTCCTCCCCCTTCAAGTTTTTTTATATTATATTCAGTTG
>LPNX010990983.1:196382-326918 GCA_001517045.1 Pseudotsuga menziesii | reverse complement strand
TTTTAAGCCATGGCACTATTTTTTACCCTGAAAAAAAAACCGTGTATACTGGTATCAACACTTTTCTATTTGGGGGTGTTTTTGGTGTTTTTTATGCAAAAATCATCGTTTTTATGGCTAGAGTTATCGTTCTTAGTATAAAGTTCTCGTTTCATAGTATAAGTGGTTCATCATGTCGATCGTCATCATATTCATCATCATCATCATCATCATCATAACCATCATCACCAGAATCTTCATCATGTTGATCATCATCGTCTTCATCATCATGATCCTCATCATCCTCATCATCATCATTTTCATCAGCATCGTGATGAAGATCGTCGTCGTCGTCGTCGTCGTCGATGTTTCCTTCATCATCATCGTCTTGCAACTACGGATTGTCGGATGATGAAGGTGATGATGATGATGATTATCACCATCATCCCCATCATCTTTATCATCATGACCCTCATCATCATCATCATCATCGTCATCATCACCATCATCATCGTCATCTTCATCATCATGATCATGTCGATCATCATCATCTTCATCATGATGATGATGAATACGATGATGATCAACATGATGTTGATGAGAATGACAATGATGATGATCATGATCATGATGTATATAACCATCATCACCATCATATTCATCATGGTGATCATCATCGTCTTCATCATCATGATCCTCATCATCATCATCATCATCATCATCATCATCATCATTATGAAGATCATCATCATCATCGGCATCATCATCGTCGTCCTCATCATCTTCATCATCATCATATTCATCATCATGACCCTCATCATAATCATCATCATCCTCAGCATCATCATCATCACCATCCTCATCATCATCACCATCATCTTGATCATCATTACCCCCATCATCATCATCAACATCGTCATCGTCATCATCATCATCATGATGGTAATGGCAATGATGACGGTGACGATGATGTTGATGATGATGATAGAAATGATGATGATCACCATCTTCATCATCATCATCATCATGTTGATCGTCATCATCTTCATCATCATCATCATCATCATCATCATAACCATCATCACCATCATCTTCATCATGTTGATCATCACCGTCTTCATCTTCATCATGTTGATCATCACCGTCTTCATCATCATCATGATGAATATCATCATCATCATCATCATCATCATCGTCATCATTGTCTTGCAAATACAGATTGTCGGATAATGACAGTGATGATGATGATGATGGCAATGATGATGATCACCATCATCACCATCATCTTCATCAGCGTATTCATCATCGTGACCCTCATCATCATCATCATCATCATCACCATCATCATCGTCATCTTCATCATCATGATCATGTTAATCATCATCGTCTTCACCATCATCAAAGTGCTTGTCACATTGGAGCACCATGACCCAATTTTCACAAAAAGTTTATCCATTTAATGTCCAATAAAAACATATTTCCAAAGTTTATCCATTTAATAAGGTAAGATGGTTTTATATTTTACCATTCTTGATATTCAAATGTTACAATGATTTTGTAATACTTTTTCCTATATGTTAATAATCATCCACCTTCTAATATATTTATTATTGATCTTCAAATATCTAAAATAATTACTTATCAAATTATTAAAAAATATTTACAAAATAAACATTTAATATAAAAAGTTAACAAATAATACTTTGATTAACTTTTTTATGTTTATTTTCACAAAATTGGTCATTGTTATTATATTTACTTTGAAATTGAGAATGATCATATTATTTATACAATATATCTTAAATTTTAATTTTCTCATAACTTTTGACTTTGCCATAAAGTCACTTTTATCTTAATAATAAAAAATGTCGAAAAATAAAAATCTAATTTCAATGTCATACTAGAAACAAGGAAGATAAGCCACTTAGTGGCCAGTATGTCTATAAGCGCGTGAATTTTTGAATTGTCTTATTGATGAAGCCTCATGATTGGATTTTTTTTCATGGAGAAGATCTATGCTACATCTAATTATCATGATGATGAAGACGATGGTGATCAACATGATGAATATGATGGTGATGATGATCATGATCATGATGATGAGGGTCATGATGATGATGATGATGATGATGATGATGATGATGGTGATGATGATGATGGTGATGATGATCATGATCATGATGGTGATGATCATGATGATGAATACGATGACGATCAAGATGATGATGATGATGATGACAATGATGATGATGATGAGGGTCATGATGATGATGATGGTCATGATCATGATGATTATGATGGTGTTGATCATGATGATGAATACGATGACGATCAACATGATGATGATGATGATGACAATGATGATGATGATGAGGGTCATGATGATGAAGACGATATTGATGATGAAGATGATGATGATGGTGATGATGATGAAGATGATGGTGATGATGGTGATGATGATGGTGACGATGGTGATCATGATGATGAAGATAGTGATGATGAACATGATCACGATGGTGATGTGGATGGTGATGATGGTTATGATGATGATGAACATAATGGTGATGAAGACAATGATGTTGAACATCATGATAATGTTGATAAGGATGAATATGATCATGATGGTCATGATGACGATGATGAATACCATGAGGATCAACAAGATGATGATGATGATGACAATGGTGATGATGATGAGGGTGATGATGATGAAGACGATGATGATGAATACGATGATGATGGTGATGATGATGAAGATGATGGTGATGATGGTGATGATCGTCATGGTGATGATGATGGTAATGACGGTGATGATGATCATGATGATGAATACGATGACGACCAACATGATGATGATGATGACAATGATGATGATGATGAAGAAAATATTTATGATGATGATGATGATGATGGTGATGATGATGAAGATTATTGTGATGATGGTGATGATGGTGATCATGGTGATCATGGTGATCATGATGATGAAGACAATGATGATCAACATGATCACGATGGTGATGAAGACGATGATGTTGAACATCATGATAATGATGATGAGGATGAAGATGATCATGACGGTGATGACCATCATGATGAATACGATGACGATCAACAAGATGATGATGATGATGACAATGGTGATGATGATGAGGGTCATGATGATCAAGACGATGATGATGGTGATGATGATGAATATGATGGTGATGATGATGGTCATGATGGTGATCATCATGACGCTCTTGATGATGATGATGATGATGATGATGATGATGAAGACGATGGTGATGATGATGAAAACGATGATGATGAAGACGACAAAAATGATGATGATGATGATGATGTTGATGATGATGATGATGATGATGATGATGATGATGATTATGATGTTGATGATGATGATGACAATGATGATGTTGATGATAATGATGATGATAATGATGATGATTATCATCATTATGATGATGATGAAGATGATGATGATGAAGATGATGAAGATGATGATGATAGTGATGATGACCATGATGGTGATGAAGATGATGATGACGATGATGACGATGATGACGATGATGATGAAGATGATGATAATGATAAGTGTGACCATTATGATTATGATGATTATGATGATGATGATGATGATGATGAGGGTCATGATGATGATAATGATTATAATGTTGGTATTAACGAAGATGATGATGATGATAGTGATGATAATGATCAACATGATGATGATGATGAAGACGATGATGGTGGTGATGATGATGTTAGTAACTCTTTTTTTAAATTAGATAAAACAATAGGTCTAGTTAAATATTTACCTTTCAATATATGTCATAGTCTTCTTCATCCATGTCATTCTCTTCTTCATCCAAGTCATCATCCATATCATCAGATCCAGAGTCAACATTGTAAGGATTGGCCATATCATCATCGTCATCTAGGTTAGTTACACTCATCGTGTCATCGTCGGTATAATCGTCATGGGAATTTTCCGCTACATCATCTGATTCAACTATTTCTTGGACATATTCTGTTGGATCATCATCATCACCTAACTCATGTTGATCATTCTCTTCATTAACATATTCTTCTTCCATAAAACCCTCTTCATTACCATCATCTAGTTTATACTTTACTAGCCTTCCCCTTGGATCGTGTCTCACAATAAATGACCAGCCCGTTTTAGCTGGAACCTCCGAGTAAAATACTTGTTCACATTAGCTTGGAAGAACATAGGACTCTGTTCCTAGGTCAAACAAACTTGTATTTACCATGGTAAATCAATTATCATGTTCAATAGTAGTTCTATTAGGATCACATTGATTCAATCGTAACCTGTACCATTTGACAACAAATAGAACTACCTTGAAGGATTTAAAGTCACACTGTGGAATATCTTCCAAATACCCATGGTATCGATTTTCTGAGAGTTCTTGATGTTTGTCACTTCTAGATGAAATATTGGTCACCTCAAAGACTATATATATCCGACAATCTTATTTTTTCCTTGTTTCATCCAATTTTTTGATGCGATGTCTACAACCATTGCAGACCATAGCCTTCTGGTGTTTTACCTGAAACAAGAAAACTCACAAAAATATTACACAACAATTCAATAGTTATGCAGAAATACATGGAAAGATGTGGAAATTGAACCCAAGAGATAGAACAATTACGCTCACAAAATTGCTAATCAAACATGCAAAATTAACACCAAAGAAGACTGAAATTGGAGCATAACACTAATCTGTATTAGGTAAGTGTACAATATCCAACCTTATGAATTAATAGGCTGCTGAAATATTTAATTACATGAGACATTTGAATGCATAAATATGCCATTCGAAATAGTCAAAAAGCAAGCTTACCAAAACTAGTCAAATCCCCCATAGGTGCATAAAGCAGTTTCCAAATCTAGGTAGATGCTCGTGAATTTGCTAAGTCAAGTTGGAAAGCTAAAAAGGAATGGAAAGGAAACTCATAAATTATTTTAATTGGAGAAAATGAGGGAGGATGATGTGGGAAAAAAACAAGGAAACTACACCTAGTCTAGATTTTCCTTTTGCCTTAAATCCGCTATAAAGCAAGACAGCTTTTCAGAAAAAGAAGATATGCACTTTAGAGAATCTGGAATAAAGTAGACATGCTAAATTGGGTTTCTAGGATGTTTCCCAAGCACTCCTTGACTCATTTTGAGCATGTGTTGACTTCTAGGACATGTAGAAGGCAACTAGCATAGAATGGAATCTAGGAAACTAGGTAATAAGACAAAAATGATTAAATTAATGTCTAATGTAGGTAACTATGGGTTGATTATTCTAACATCCCCCATTAATCCTGAATTTATGAGTAAATATCAGAAAACTATAGGGCTTAGCAACAAGGTTTAGTCACCCTTTACATATTGCTGGTCCATACAACCAAGGAAAGAGGCAAAAACCTAGTGGGAAAATCCTCCCTTAAACATGGATAGGAAAAACAAAATTTCGAAATCTTGTCATCAATCATGCTTCACAGCATGCTCATAAATCCATGGTAGTGATTTTAGATTTCTGAATGTATTCTCACAAAAAAAATTGGTGAAGATGTCTGCTACTTGTTCTGAAGATGCACAAAAGAGTAGATCAATGGTACCATCATGTACAAGCTACCTGATGTAGTGCATATGGATCTCAATGTGATTGGTTCGTTGTCTCTAAACTAGATCATTGCACATTCAAATGGTGCTCTGATTATCATAGTAGATAATAGTTGAAAACTCTAATTCAAAGCCACATTCTCCAAGTATCCCCTGTAACCATAAACATTGAGTTGTTGTATTTATAACCCCTCTATACTCAACTTCTGTAGATGAGAGTGCTATGGCACTCTTCTTATTTCTTGATTATCTTATTGGCCCTTCTATAAGCATGAACACATATCCTGATGTATACTTTCGATCTTTGTTGTCACCTACCCAATCACTGTCAGTAAACCCAATCAAATCAAGATCATCTTTTGCTTTGTAGAAGATCCCATGAGTTCTTGTTCCTTGAACAAAGTTTAGGATCCTTTTGGATGCCCTATAGTGGATCTCATGAGACTGATCCTGTGTAAATTAAGGCCATCAATAGATTAATTTTACTCACAACAATTATCAATTGATCATGCAAAATTGCTCACAAAAGAGACTGAATATGGAGCTGTAACACTAAATTGTATTAACTGAGTGTACAATAGACAACCCTATAATAACATAGGTTGATGAATAAATAGAATACATCAAGAAATCAAATGCATGAGGAGGCATCCAAATCTAGCATAAAGCAGGCTTACCAAAAATAAGTAAATCCCCCATAGGTGTAAAAAGCTGATCCCAAATCTGTCATGGAGCTCACGAATTGGAAAAAAGGCATAGGCAAGATAAAGAGTGGTGGAATGGCAGATCATACATGCTTTTTCATGGAGAAAATAGAGGAGGATGTGTAGGGAAAAAAAAAGTCAACCTCACCTAGTCTAGCTTTTCCTTTTGCCTTAAAACACTGAAAAAGCAGGCAATAAAGCAGAAAAAGCAGAAGGGCGCCTAGGAGGCCAGGAATAAAGTAGAATTGATTCCTTTAGCTCTCCCATGTGCTCCATGAGTCAAATATGGCAAGTTTGACCATTATAGATAGGCAAATAACAACTTGCACAAGGTGGGACACATGAACTAGGCAAATAAGACAAAAATAATGGAATTAATGTCTAAGTGGGTAAACTATGGGTTGATTATTCTAACACCCTCCCTTAAGCCTGACTTATGAGTAATATATCAGAAAATTATAGGTCCTAGAAACAAGGGTTAGTCACCCTTTACATACTACAAATCCATTTAAACAAGGAAAGAGGCAAAACCAACTTGGGAAAATCCTCCCTTAAACATGGACTATAAAACAAAATTATAGAATCTTGTCTTCACTCATGCTTTCACAGCATGATCAGAAATCCCTAGCAGTGATTTGAGAATGCTGAAGGTCTTCTCACAAAATTCTTTGGTGAAGATATCAGCTACTTGTTCTGAAGATGAACAGAAGAGTAGGTGAATGGTACCATCATGCACAAGTTCTCTGATGTACTGCATATGGATCTCAATGTGTCTGGTTCTTTGCTTCTGAACTGGATCCTTGCATATTCGAATGATACTCTAGTTATCACAGTAGATGGTAGTTAAGTACTCAAGTTTGAAGCCACACTCTCCAAGTAAACCCTGCAACCATAAACATTGAGTTGTTGCATTAACAAATCCTCTGTACTCTGCTTCTGTAGATGAGAGTGCAATGGCACTCTGTTTCTTGCTTGACCAGATGATTGGCCCTTTTGCAAGCATGAACACATATCCTGAAGTGGAATTTCTATCTGTGCTATCACCTGCCCAATCACTATCAGTAAATCCAATCAACTCAAGATCAGATTTTGCTTTATAGAAGATCCCATGTGTCCTTGTTCCCTGAACAAAGTTAAGGATCCTTTTGGATGCTTTCCAATGGATATCTTGAGGCTGATCCATGAATCTAGAAGCCACACTTACTGCATAACAAATACCAGGTCTAGTATGTGTCAGATACAACAAACAACCAATCAATTGCCTATACAGAGTATTGTTTACCATCGGTGAAGAATCAGCTTCTTCCAGCTTCACTCCTGAAAGGAAAGGAGTTTTGCTTGATTTGCAATCCTTCATTTTGAATTTGTTCAGAAATTCCAAGGTATATTTGTACTGGTGCACCTTGATTCCATCTTTGGTTTGAGAGATCTCAAGCCCCAAAAATTGACTTAAGAGCCCCAAATCTGTCATGGAGAAGGCTTGGTTCATAGCTCCTTTTAAGGAAGCAATCTCAGCCTGTGAGCTTCATGTAATGAGGAGGTCATCAACATATAACACAATGATCATTAATGAACCATTAACTAACTTCAAATAGACATTTGGATCTGATTTGCACCAAACAAAATTCAGTGATAGCAAGAAGCTATCGATCTTGGCATACCAAGCCCTGGGGGCTTGCTTTAGCCCATACAATGACTTTCTCAACCTGCACACAAGAGAAGGGTTAGTAGAAAAACCTTGACGCTGCTGCATATATATCTCCTCAGTGAGATCTCCATTTATAAAGGCACATTTTACATCCATGTGATGTACCTCCCATTGCCTTGAGGCTGCAATGGCTAGAGCTAGCCTGATGGAATCCATCTTTGCCACTGGGGCAAAGGTCTCATTGTAATCTATGCCATGAAACTGTGAGTAGCCCTTGGCTACCAATATAGCCTTGTACTTTAGTGGTGAACCATCAGCAGCAAATTTGGTCTTATAGACCCACTTACACTGTACTAGTTTTCTCCCTGGGGGAAGATCCACTAGCTCCCATGTGTTGCTCTTCTGGAGTGAGCTGAACTCCTCCTTCATGGCTGTTTTCCATCTTGGATCTCCTGCTGCTTCTTCATATGTTTGAGGATCAGACTCCACCATCAAATATCATTTTTCAGCAAACATAGGATCCTTCATGCACAGACCATTCTCAAATTGAGATCTAGTCCTTCTTGGGTCATTGGGATCCCCAGCTAGCTCACCTGCTGCATGTAGTGTCTTGGCTGCCCATTTTGGCCTTGTGGGGATATTAGGGTCTGAAATAAACTCATATCCATCAGGAAAATCAGAATCAGCATGTTCAACAAACTCTTTACTTACTTCTTGAGGTTCAGGTGGTGAAGAGGCTTCACCAACTTCCACTTCTGCAAGGGGTTCTTCTTCAAACTGAACACACCTTTCAATGAAGGCTTTGTTTTTGCTAAAATTTATCAACTTGTACCCTTTTGAATCTTTAGAGTATCCAACAAAAAGACACTCTTGGCTTTGGGGCTGCAAAGCCTTCCTCTTCTCTATCAGGATTCTAGCCCATGCCTTTGAGCCAAAAATCCTGAAATGGGTCACATCTGGCTTGTGCCCACTCCATGCTTCGAAGGGAGTCATACCATCAAGCTGTTTGTGAGGAACCCTATTCTGAATATAGGCTACACAGTTGATAGCTTCGGCCCAGTACTTTGGTGGCAAAGTTTTGACCTCCATCATGCATGTTGCCATCTCCTTCAGTGATCTGTTCTTCCTCTCAGCAACACCATTTTGCTGTGGTGTGTAAGGGATAGAATGCTGCATATGAATACCTAGATATGCATAATATTTAATAAACTCAGACTTGAAATACTCACCACCATTGTCAGATCTGTTTTCTTCCAGACTGGTTTTCAACCAAAGCCTTAAAGACTTTGAATAGGCCAAAAACTTCAGACTTGTGTTTCAGGAAGTGAACCCAGCAATACCTGGAAAAGTCATCAATGAAGGTCAATGCATATTTGGCTTGACTCATAGACATATGAGGGAATGGACCAGAAACATCACTATGGATCATCTCGAGGGGTGCAGAGGTTCTCTCATGACTAGCTCTCTCAAACTTATGCTCTGGGTGTTTTCCTAGGATACAACCTTGGCAGACTCCTTTGGAAAAATTTATCTTGGGCAACCCTATGACCATTTCTTTTTCACTAAGATCAGACAGGTACTTGTAATTTAGATGGCCAAATATTTCATGCCACAGCTTGCTGTCTTCATTAGCATGAATGAGAAGAGCAGAGGGGTTTGAGTAAGGTAGGAAGTGTGAGAACATGTATACCTTTTGAGCATGATTCGCAATTCCTTTTGCAATGACTCTACCAGTTGAAATCTCTGTGATCTCAACTTCATCGGGGGGGAATATGACCTTCTTAGGAGACCCAATGTGGGTCATCTGGTACACTGACAGGAGGTTGGAGGCGAGACCAGGGACATATAGCACATTGCTGAACTGACCATGATCAAGATCTATCCTTCCTTTGCCTTTACTTTCAGTGAGAGAGTCATCTCCCAGTACAATAGATGGTCCTTTCGACATATCCAGTGAGGCGAAGACCTCCTTAGTCGAAACCATGTGTCTTGAAGCTCCAAAATCAATGATAAAACTGGGTGAGCTTGATGTGCCAGCAACTAGAGCATGAACTCTCTCTCTATCATCTGAACTTGATCCTCCTTCTCTCTTCTTTGAGCTTTCTGGAAGGGAGATGCCATTCTTCTCCATGAGATTGGTCAGCATGTCTATCTGCTTTTTCATACAAGAGCTTTCAGAGTGATTTCCCTTATTGCAGTATGGGCACTTGTTCATTTCACCTTTGTTCTTCTTCTTCTGGTTATTCTTCTTGGGACCTTGTTGATCCTCCGGAGACTGTTTCTTGTCTCTCTTTTGCTCAGGTGTCTTTTTAGCTTTCTTTTTTCTTTTTGAATCCACCCTTGAATCTCCAGCAGTCAAAGCTTGATCTTTGGATGGTTTGATGCTGCCCATCATCACCAGCTTGTCTTGTTCTTGTGAGAGAGATTCCATGAAATATGCAAGACTAGGCATCTTCCAGGCTCGAGCTATCAGTTTTGTGGCATAGAAGGTCGAAACAAACACTAAATAATCAGGGCCAAGCTTCGAGAGGATGTCCAGTACGAGCTGATCATCTTTATTTTCAATACCACACTGTTTCAGCTGCAAAACTAGTGCTTTGAACTTGGAGAAATATAGCTGCAGGGATTCAAAGCTTGTTGGACTCAGAAAAATCAGCTCATTCTTGATTTGATGTCCCCTCATCTCATCTGTCTTTCCAAAAAGATTAGCAAGATTCTCCTATACTTCATTCGGTGATGTCAATCCATCGAGATGGAAAAGGAGGTCTCTAAAAATACTCAGACACAGGAGGCCATAAGCCTCATCCCTCCTGTTGTGCCATTTTATCTTCTCTGCAGCTGCATTGGGCTTTGCTTCTGTTGCCATAGTCACCCTGTAGAGGCCTTTCGCTCTCAACAGTATCTCCATCTCTGCTTTCCATTCAAAGAAATTGAAAGGAGTCAAGATAGTTTTCTATGATTGATCCATAGCTTAGAAAATCTGTCCCGACTGTCAGTAGAAGGCTCCCAGTCTTTGATGTCGAACCTGCAAAACAATTTTTGAAGGATAGAAACAACCTACAATGGCTCTGATACCATGTGGAAATTAAGGCCAACAAAATATTAATTTTACTCACAACAATTATCAATTGATCATGCAAAATTGCTCACAAAAGAGACTGAATATGAAGCTGTAACACTAAATTGTATTAACTGAGTGTACAATAGCCAACCCTATAATAACATAGGTTGATGAATAAATATAATATATCAAGAAATTTAATGCATGAGGAGGAATCCAAATCTAGCATAAAGCAGGCTTACCAAAAATAAGCAAATCCCCCATAGGTGTAAAAAGCTGATCCCAAATCTGTCATGGAGCTCACGAATTGGAAAAAAGGCATAGGCAAGATAAAGAGTGGTGGAATGGAAGCTCATACATGCTTTTTCATGGAGAAAAGAGAGGAGTATGTGTAGGACAAAAAACAAGTCAACCTCACCTAGTCTAGCTTTTCCTTTTGCCTTAAAACACCGAAAAAGCAGGCAATAAAGCAGAAAAAACATAAGGGCGCCTAGGAGGCCAGGAATAAAGCAGAATTGATTCCTTTAGCTCTCCCATGTGCTCCATGAGTCAAATATGGAAATTTTGACCATTATAGATAGGGAAATAACAACTTGCACAAGGTGGGACACATGAACTAGGCAAATAAGACAAAAATAATGGAATTAATGTCTAAGTGGGTAAACTATGGGTTGATTATTCTAACATATCCATGTATCTCAAAGCCACACTAACTGCATAAGATAAATCAGGTTGAGTGTGCATAAGATAAAGCAAACAAAACAATCAACTTCCTATATAGTGTATTATTTACCATAGGAAAAGAACCTGCTTCTTCAAGCTTAACTCTTGAAAGGAAGGGAGTCTTTCTTGGCTTGCAATATTTCATGTTGAACTTGTTGATCAAATCTAAATCATACTTGGACTGATGTAATTTGATTCCATGTTGGCATTGAGTGATTTTGAGACCCAAGAATTGGCTCAACAATGCCAAAGTTGTCATAGAAAATGCATGGTCCATTGCATCCTTCAAGGAGGAAATCTCTTTCTTTGAACTTTCTGTAATCAGTAGGTCATCCACATAAAAAACAATAATCATTAAAGAACCATGAATCATCTTCAACTATACATTAATATCAAACTTGCATCGAACAAAACTTAGTGACAGCAGAAATCCATCAATCTTGGCATACCAAGCCCATGGGGCTTGCTTGAGCCCATACAATGATTTCTTTAACCTACACACTAAATATGGATTAGAAACAAACCCTTTAGGTTGCTACATGTAAATATATTTAGTGATATCTCCATTTAGGAATCACACTTCACATCCATGTGATGTACCTCCCACTAATTCGAAGCTGCAATGGCTAGAGCTAGCCTTATGGAGTCCATCTTTGCCACTGGTGAAAAGGTTTCATTGTAGTCAATACCATGTACTTGTGAGTAGCCCTTGGCTACCAATATTGCCTTATATTTCAAATTTGAACCATCAGCATCAAACTTAGTCTTAAAAACCCACTTACATTGAACTAGCTTCCTCCTTAGCGGAAGATCAACCAATTCCAAAGTGTTGTTCTTCTGGAGCAAGCTGAATTCTTATTTCATGCTTGTTTGCCATCTTGGATCATGTGTTGTATCTTCATATGTCTGTGGATCTGATTCAACCATCAGATATCACTTCTCAGCAAATAGAGGATGTTTCACACAAAGGTCAAATTGAGATCTAGTCCTCCTAGTGTCATTAGGATTTCTAGCTAGTTCCCCAGCTGCATGAATGATCTTTACTGCCCATTTTGGTCTTGTAGGACTGTTAGGATCTGCAATAAAATCATCATTATCAGACATCAGAATCAGAAAACTCATTAGTCTCTCCACTTACAATCAATGGATCCGGTGGTGAAAAAGACTCTCCAACTTCAACTGCTACTAAAGGCTCTTCTTGGAACTGAACACTTGTTGTTGCTGAACAATTTCCCCAAAATTTTTAATTTTAGGGCCCCCCTTTTATTTTTTTTTATTAAATTTGGTGTAGAAGTATTTTTTTTTTGCCAAATTTTTCTTGAGTTCAGGATTTTCTTTTAAAAGCTTGGTCTGTTTCACTTTTTTCTAATGAGAAGATTAGTCAACTATCCTTCCGACATTGCAGAAACAGAATCATCTAGCTTGTTGAGTACCTTTGAAATATGTCTCTGATGCATAAAAGTTAGTCTTCTTTATTCTCTGATTTGGTTTGCTAAAGTTGCAGCTCGTTAGTGCTGGACTTATCCGACGATCTTGTTTTTTCTACACCCTAGTGTTTCCGACATCCAATGATGTTCTCTTTTCACTTTCGGGTTGATTGACCAGAGCAAGTCAGGGTTATAGTGTCTATCTCACTTGGCGTTGTGGGAGGCTAGTCCTGAAGAGATATGAAAGCTTCATGTTTTCATTGCTAAGCTTTGATACCCATTCCCAAAGTAAATCCCACGATGATAGAACCGTCCATAGCCGACGTTGCGGAGGGTTATCAGCCTTTGGTTCCGAGGGTAGAACTTAGTGGTTCTGATGTCCGAGACTAGTAAGTAATCTGGGTTTGTAGTATGTTTCATGCTCGCTATTGCAGTGATCCTCCAGATTATTCTTACTATTGGTTTAATACATGTCCGTCGATAGTTTCCCTCCAGTCATGGGTATATATATGCGGCCATGTGACTTGTCATTTGTATTTATATTTGTCGTTTACACTATTGAAGCAGTTAGGAGAAGTGTGCACATGCAATTGTCAAAACCTTGTTCACCCTGCTCTTGCACCGGTGGCTTTTTCATCCTATCCAGTTAGTTGCATCGTTACTACCGGTTAGTTTACCCATGGTCTTGTTACTTTGGTTGTTGATTGGTTGATTTTGAGCCATTAGGTTTCCACAGGTTAGGTTTTTTCCAAATAGGGGGTTAGGAATTTTTGGCCTTCTTACGGTGATTTCATGTATATTTTACATTAAGAGGGAGGGTTTATCCCATTATTGATTTTTCATTTCATGGGAGGTTTGAGTTTGTACACCATTGAAGCATTATGGACGCATCTGCGGTTCTTGCACGAGTTGTTAGGGCATGGTGCAAATGGGAATTTTTTCGTCCGCACCACCCTTTTATTGAGCACTTGATGGTATGCCAAAGGTTAAGAATCCATTTTTTCCTCAGTTACAATATCCCATGGGACTCAAGAGGTTTTTTTTTAGTTGATTAGGGTTTTTTCTCAAAGACGGTTGCTACGCAGGGTTTGGTTGTTTTGAGGTTGAGAATTGTGTTGAGATCCAGTGGTAGAATAAGTTTGATAAGTACCTACATGAGATGAAGAAATTTTTCAGTCGATTAAGGTTTTGAGATAGTGGAGCTTAGGCAGATTTAGGAAGCGGTTTGTAGGGTTTTCTTGTTAAAACATTTATTCATAAAGACTGTGTTTAACCTATTTTAACAGCATGCATGTCGAAGAGGTAAATAAATTAGTATATTTTCTTATGTATTGCTATAAGCACTTGCTAAAACTCAATTATCCTAAAACATGTTGTTTAATTGTGACAAGTTGATTTCCCTAACAGCAACATGTCGAAGAGATAGAAGAAGAAAGCTTAGGTGGCTGAAGAAGAGCCCGAGGTAGAAATAATAACCAAGGTAGAGTTCATCTATGAAGACACCAAAGCCACCACTATAATTGAACCAAATTACAAGTGGGGAGAAATATTCAGAATGATCTCAAACCAGAATGTACCCGATGTTGGGTTTGAAGAACTAACGATCTATGCTAACATTGAAAAGTCATCTTTGATGAAAGTAGCTACAAGGCCCATATTATTTCCCTGCTCAGAGGTAATAGGATGGATTCTTCCCAGGGCAGATGTGACTAAATTCATCTTAGGGAACACTGCAAAGCAAGGCTATGATGCATATAGCCCTTCCTATGTGTCTATGGCATACCATATACCCTCACCACAGGTTTATCTAATGGAAATTTGGTTAAAGGAGGTATCTCTGGACCTAGTAGAAACTGTAAAGAGAATGATGATACCAGGAAAGAATTTCAAAACAAGACCTTACAGAGAATATGACACCTCAACTCTCCGAGCTCCTTACAAGTTTATTGTCTTGATGCTTAACAAGATTTTCGGTCAAGCAAATGGAAAAAGTTTTAAGATAGGTTGGATACCGGTTATCTTTTTCATTGCTACACAAGGAACCATCTTCAACTGGGCTAGTATAGTGTCAAACAACCTTTCTGCATGTATAAATACAGCCTTAGGAGGATTATCTCAGAAGAAATCTGAATTTTATATGAGTTCTATTCTAATTGACTGCATATTGTGCACCCAGGCTTTCCTTGCTTTGAAATGCAGTTGGGAGAAGGACAGAACCCCAGTATACACGACTTATAAGTTGTTTTGGGCACATAAGTATTACATTTATTATAGGGAAATTTGTGAGCATTTCATTATGCCCCTGTATACTATGATTTTCCTAACTGAATGTAATTGCATGTTCTAAGAAGCATTTAAGGTCATACAAGATTTCAAGGATTATTATTTAATAGAGGATGGATTGTATATAAGGATGTATGGTGGTTCCAGAGCTCCTTCCCTGCTCCCAAAATATGCTACAAATAATGTACTCCACAAGGAGGTAGTCAGATAGTTGTACATAGATGGAGTAGGAAATTTTTTGTTTGAACATAAGAAGGCAACATACCCTGCAATGCCTTTCTTACTTGGAAGCTATAATTTTTCAAGGGTAAAGCAGGCAGCAGAGTTTGTTAAAGAGCTAGAATATTTTCGCTTTGGAGAAATGAATTTTCATAGAAATGATTCCCATAACAAAGTAGATGACTAATGCAAAGAAGTAGGAATCCATTTTGAGCACATTGACTTCTGGGACAAATATGAGAAGACATTCCGCAATGCAAAGAACATAACAGCCCTCAAGAAAAGATTTAAGAAAAAGATAACAACTATGGGTAGAAAGGGTAAGAATTCAGAAAAAGCTAAGAAGCTAGACGAAGAAGAGGAAAAGAAAAGAGAAGAAGATGCCAGCAGATTGGTACAAGAAGCAGAAAATTGGTTAAGAATTGAAGAAGAAGAAAAGAAACGAGCTGCTAAAGAAGCAGCTAGGAAGGAAGAAGAAGAAAGAAAAAGAAAAGAAGAGGCTGAAATAAAGAAGAAACAAGAAGAAAGTGAGGGCTTCAGGCTAACAGAATCCCAAAAAGAGAAACATCCCATAGAGAAAGTTGATGTACATGAATTCCAAGATCCTACAAATCAAGAACAAGGAAGATCTAATCTTGATCCCTTGGAGCTTGATGTCTCTTATGGCAGTATATTAGGTGATGTTTCAATTTCTGATTTTGATTTTATTCCTTTCGTGCCTACCAAAGTGGAGGAAGTTCCTAATTTTAATACCATATTCTATGACAAATAAAAGAAAAGAATCGTTAAGAGAACTAAGAAAAAGGTAGATACTAGAGGACAACCAGGTAAGATGGTGAAAAACAAGACAGTGGTACATGGTATGCATAAGGATCCACAGTTGATAGAAAGAGATGGGGTAGTGTTAACCTTAGAAACTGAAGACAATGTGGACAGGCTCATGATTAATCTGGAGTAGTCACAAAAGAGTGTAGCCCATCTGAAAGAAACCTTAAAGAAGGAAAGGGATGAAAGCCAGAAGCTAAAGAGAAAATATGAAGACATGACAGGAGAAGTTAAGGTTTCAAGGACAACATGCCAAACTCTGCAAGAAGATAAGGATGCTTTAGTGATATTTGCAGAAAACACAAAGAAGAGTTCCCAGGTTACCTTGGCAGAGTTACAAAAGCTACGACTGGAACATCAGAGTTTACAGACTTAAAAGGATAATCTTCAGCTATCATGTGGAAATTTAAATGAAGAAAAGAACAAGTTGGAGAGCAAGGTTACTGATTTGGAAATAGAAAAGGCTGTTGCAGAAGAAAAGGAAAAGAAATATAAGATGTAGATAGCAGCCTTAGAAGAACAAACAAATTCATTGATTGCGTCACTAAAGGGTGCTATGGAGCAGAAATCTAACATCTGACCCTTAAAGGATCATGCTCTAATTTTAAGGAGAACAATCCATCAAATAGAAGATGAAAGATGTAAAGTTTTGCAGATAGACACCAGGCTAGAGGAGATTGTGAATACCACTTCATATTTCCTGGATAGGGCTCAGGATATTTTGGAAAGTCTAAAGGGAAGAATGGTTTGGGTAGAAACCAATAAATAATCTCCCACAGACCTAGCTGTTAAAGATCAGCAGACATTGTAGCAGGAATATGAGTTAATGGAATTTGCTAGTAATGTTGCAGAGGAATTTAAAAAGACAGTAAAGAAGACAAAGACTGCTTGTGCCGAATTTTGTTGTAATGCCCCGGTTTTGACCCTGTTACATTAAATGTACATGATGTATATACTGTAATGATCACGATGTGGAGCTAAAGGCCAAGGCCCCACCATGATCGGTTATGCTATGTTTTGGATTTAGATTTGTCACCGAGGCATATCGGGGAATGCAGCATACATATTATGTTTGTCATCATGTAAATATGCATCTATAATTAATTAAATGAGCCCAACCAGCTACGATTGCGGAAACGAAAATGAGAAGGGGCATGATTTTCACAAGATAAGGATGTGGGGGAATTTTTCAAAACTTGGCCAATGGGGTAAAAATACCCATGTGTCTTCTTCCCCTGTTTTAATTCCAACCACTTACATTAAGAATTTCTACTAGTGGTTGAGGCAGTTAATGTATTTGGGAGTGGGGTGGCAGGACTGTCAGTCCTCACCCACACGCACCCTCCACCCATGGTTGACTCCACAATGGAAAACACGCTCACGCACTTCCAATTTGCGTCCTCCCGGTTGTCTCTTCATCCATGCGCAGAGATAGAGATGCTAATATTCACGCAGGGACCGTTGTCTATTCTTTTGTTCCCACACACAGACTTCTTTTCGGCTTGGTCTCATGCAGCTAGGAGAGAGGAGCTGTTCCCACTACCATTCACGTTTTCCCCACAAAGGAATCGACTATGTTTTAACCCGTAGTCGGAATTGGGTGTGGATTTCTCTCACGCACTATGTTTTTCCATTTTCGTTACTCGCGGAGCCAGCTGGGATTCGTTCAGCCACTATCACCCACGATTTTCCCTGTGGAAGGCCATTTACACCCAGGGACTGTGTGTAAGTTTTGCTTGCTTTTTTGTGGCTTGTGCATATGTTTTTCCTCTGTATTTGGGAGTCTGGGTAAGTCTCCCTCGTGGCTTTGTTGCCAAGGACAGGTTGTTGTTTTTCCATGTTGTGAGTTGTGCTCACTAATACATTTCAAGACTGTTAATTTCCCCATGTCGTGAGCTATGTTTGCTATTACATTTTGGGGCTACTGTAGATTGTTCAGAGTCATTTTCCCCTGTTCAACTGTAATTCTGATTGATTGCATACGTGCAATGGTTGGTCTTCGGACTATGTAAGGAGTAGGGATGGGGGCTTAGTTTTGCTTGATAAACCTAGTGGCTGGAAACCACACTGATAGAGCTAGAGGGATGGTCTTCTTCTCCATCACCCCTGAATAGCACTGGAAGGGAATGCGGGGACTGAGGGACTGTGTAGCAGAGAAGGGACTGATTCCTTGTGTTGGCTGTGGGTGGGTGTCTTAGAGGTCAGGCTAGTTCTAGTGTAGGTGTTCTTGGCTCTGTAATGAGCTCACTAGCTTAGCATTAATCCTTTCCCCAACTCCTTGATGGCCTGATAAACTCAACTGTGTTGGCTTGGCTGTGTTTTGTATATCCTTGGCTATGTGTAAGCCTGCTAGTTCCCTTATTCCTTGGTGAATCATGCTCGGCTCAGGGGTGGCAGCGTTGCTGAGAGATTAAGGAGCACACTAGCCTACGGTTGGGTGGAACGTTGCAGCGACGTAGCTGGTTGCGGAACGACTCTTCATAAGATAAGTGATCTTGTCCATTCTTACTTCTGCAACCATGTTTTCTGTTAATGAATGTTATGAACATGTTGAATGCATGCATGTATGAATGTTGTTGGTTTCCACTGTGTATGATGATTAATTGCATATGTGCATGTTTTAGTTCGAAGCCTTTGTTTAAGCATGTTGTTTCAGCAATTTTGTGCATGCATATGTTCATGGGGCTCTTAGCCCAGGTGGTTGAATCTTGTAGTCACATCCTCTTCGCCGGTCAGAGGCATGGGGACGTGACATTTGTAAGAGAGTACTCTTCACATATAATCGGTGTCAGGTTTCTGCTGAGAAAATATTGGAGTTGCTACCTGAACATGAGTTGTTTCTAAGCATTTACAGGACAGGTACAAAGAAGATGAACAAGAAATCCAGCAACTCAAGGACTTGGATGAATGGATATTGAAAAATGCAGTAGCACATGCAGCCGTGAGCATACACTTATTAGAGTACCACCTGCGCCTGATTCCTACTAGGATAGAGGGGGTGAAGACCCAAGATGCCAAATATGAAATCAACATTCGATTCCTTGAGCCTTCTGGGTTTGAAATCATAGCAGCAGATGTTAATGCATGGAAAACGTTCACCAATGAGCAATCTGGGCCTTCTTCATAAAATGTTTTGGGAATATTGATTAAAATTGAATATATTGTATTAATTTTTTGCAGAAGCTACAAGACAAATTTTTGGAAAAGAAATGTTGGGGAAGCTCAAGAGACAATGAGGGGCAACCCAAGAGTTTTTGCTTTTGTATAAGTATAGGAAATTTTTAGATAGGAGAGGACGTTTTTTCCAGACTATCTTGAAGAATTATTGTAAAATGAACTAATTCATTTTACAATAAAGAGTTATATGTTTCTGCTGGAGAAAGTTCTGTGGATTTTCAAATGTTTGCTCTGGGCTAGTTGGATATGAACTATTTGTTTTTCAGCTTGTTTCCATGAACTATGAGATCGTTCTAACCTATTGAATTCTTTCATGTTATGAATGTTCTCCTGTTTATTTTTGCGAAATTTCCACAATGAGTAATGAATGTTTTAATTAACAATAAGCTATCTTGTTGTTTAGCTTTCTATTGATGTTCATGTGTTTAGAAACATTAACAGCTATCTATGATTTTCTTTATGCATGCAATATGATACATTACTCACCATTAATGATAGTTTTTCTCCCTAGGGATAGGTTAATGAGTTTTAGTTAGTTTCTTGTTGTTTGTGATTTAGAAGCAAGAGAGGTAAGATGAGAGGTAAGAACCTGCGCATCACATTGTGACCCTCCTCGTTATCTCTATCGTCTGCATTTAGTTAGGCACTTGCACATCATACTTAAACATTAAAAAACTAAAAAATATATATGGTGGATCAGGCCGTAACCGGTAAAACACTTTAATTTTTGCTTGACCTACGATAGCTGGATCGTGAACCGGACGAATTCCCCATACCAAACAATAATGATCTAATTGGGATGTTTATTGGGGACAATCCCTACTATTGTTACTTACGATTTTCCAGGCCACAACAACACTTATTTCAATGAAATATTTGTTAGTGCTCAAGTTGATCAGCTTGTACCCTTTTAAATCTTTATAAGACCCAACAAATAGGCACTCTTGGCTTTGGGGTTGCAAATCCTTCCTCTTTTCGATTGGAGTTCTAGCCCAAGCCTTTGAGCCAAAAATATTGAAATGGGTCACATCTGGCTTGTGCCCACTCCAAGCTTCGAAAGGAGTCATACCATCAAGCTGATTATGAAGCGCCCTTTTTTGGATGTAGGATGCATAGTTTATATCCTTAGCCCAAAAATTTGGTCTCAAAGTCTTAGCCTATCATGCAAGTTGCCATCTCCTTCAGTGATCTATTCTTTCTCTGGGAAACACCATTTTGTTGTGGTGTGTAAGGGATCAAATGTTGCATATGAATACTTGCATCTTTACAATACTGAATGGACTCATACTTGACATACTCACCACCATTATCAAATCTGAGGATCTTGAGTTTACTCCCAGACTGGTTTTCAACAAAGGCTCTAAAGACTTTGAAGAGGCCAAAAACTTCAGACTTATGCTTTAGGAAGTGAACCCAACAATACATGGAAAATTCATCTATGAAGTTCAGTGCATATTTGGATTGACTCATGGAAATATGAGGGAATGGACCAGCAATGTCACTATGGATCATCTCAAGAGGTGTAGAGGTTCTCTCATGACTAACTTTCTCATACTTGTTCCCTGGGTGCTTTCCTAGGATACAACCTTGACATACTCCCTTAGAAAACTTGATCTTTGGTAACCCTATGACCATATCATTTTCACTCAAATCAAAAAGATACTTGTAGTTAAGATGGACAAATATTTCATGCCAAAGCTTGCTTGCTTCATTATCATGAATCAGAAGAGCAGAGGGGTTTGATTAGGGTAGGAAATGGAAAAAGTTGTATACCTTTGAAGTGTGATCAACAACACCTTTTGCTATGACTTTACCATTTGAAATCTCAGTGATTTCAACATCGTCAGGGGAGAAGATGACCTTCTTTGGAGACCCAGTATGATTCATCCGATACACTGACAAGAGATTAGAGGCAAGACCTAGAACATACAACACATTATTGAACTTACCATGTTCAAGATCAATCCGTCCCTTCCCCAAACTGTCAATGGTAGAGTCATCTCCCAAAACTATTGGTGGACCTTTCAACATGTCAAGAGAGGAGAATGTCTCTTTTGTTGAAACCATATGTCTAGAAGCTCTAGAGTCTATGATGAAACTAGGTGAGCTTGACGTGCCAGAAACCAAGGCATGTACTCTCTCTCTGTCCTCTAAATTTGATCCTCCTTCCCTCTTCTTTGATCAATCGAGAAGGGAGATGTTATTCTTCTCTAGGAGTTGGGTTAACATGTCAACTTGATTTTTCATACAAGAGCTCTCAAGATGATAGCCCTTACTGCAGTATGTGCATTTGTTCATTTCTTCTTTGTTATTCTTCTTCTGGGAGTTCTTCTTGGAACCTTGGGGCTCCTCTTGATCCTTTTTCTTGTCTCTCTTTTTCTTAGGTGGCTTTTTGGATTTTTTCTTGCTTTTTGAATCCACCCTTGAATATCCAACAACCAAATCTTGGTCTTTGGAAGTTTTTATGGTGCCCATCATCACCAACTTATCTTGCTCATGTGTGAGGGATTCCATGAACTCTGCAAGCTTAGGCATATTCCAAGCTTGAGCTGTCAAATTGGTGGCATGTAAGGTCGAAACAAACATTGAATAGTTAGGACCAAGCTTAGAGAGTATGGCTAAAACTAGTTTATCTTCCTTATTTTCAATCCCACACTATTTCAACTACAAAACAAGGGCCTTAAACTCATAAAAGTAGAGTTGCAATGATTTGAAGCTACTGGGACTCACGAAGATCAGCTCATTCTCAATTTGATGTCCTCTCATCGCATCTGTATTTCCAAAAATCTCTTCAATATTCTCCCACACTTCATTAGGTGATGTCAATCCATTAATATGGAAGAGGAGGTCTCTTGAAATGCTCAGACAAAAAAGGCCATAGGCCTCATCCCTCCTGTTGTGCCATTTAATTTTATTTACAACTACATTAGGATATACCTTAGTTTCCATAGTCACCCTATAGATACCTTTCTCTCTCAACAAGATCTCCATCTTAGCTTTCCACTCAAAGAAATGGAGTCAAGATGATCTTCTGAGATTGGTCCATAGCTCAGAAACTATTCCCTCCAGTCAGCACAATGCGCTCCTAGTCAAGATGTCAAACATGCAATAGCAATATGGAAGGAGAGAAATTGATCTACAAAGGCTCTGATACCATGTGGAAATTGAACCCAAGAGATAGAGCAATTACACTCAGAAAATTGCTAATCAAACATGCAAAATTAACACCAAAGGAGTGTAAATTTGAGCACATAGATCTGTAGACAAATACACAACTCAAAAAGTGGATCTTACAATTTACTCAGCAATTGAAGAATGAAATAGTGAAAAAAAGGCTTGCAGCTGTGAATGGTTTCATTAATCAAAAAGTAATCCAATGATCATTACAATGAAGTAAAATGGCTTTAATAGCCACAAGCAATTCGAATCCACATGAGGAAGTTCAAATTGATTAGACTCTACTTGATTGTAGGTAACCAAGACCTTGTCTAAATCACTATCGGAGGACTCAGTAGTTAACTGACCTTGTCTAAACCATAACCAAAGTTCATTGGAGCTCTAAAACACAACTCAAGTGTTACATACAGTGTTGACTAAGGTTAACTGACTATGGTAGGTGAGAAATGCGCCCCACATGTGTTCAGTCAAGTAAAACTAGTGCTAACTGAATGTAGAGGACTAGAACTAAATGTAACTGACTCCTAACTTAGCTTGACTAGTCATTAACTGAAGTGAACTGACCTTGGTTGGTTTTGGCACTCCCAATGGCTTCCTAAATTGTAGGGATTGGTCTAGGAGGCTCCTCAACTGATGCAATCAAGTGCAATCAGTGGCAGTGAGCCTCAATTAGTGTTCCCCACACTCTAGTAACTGAAACATGTGCCCCAATTAGGTCAAGTGGACCCAATGGTGTTAATGACTATAAATAGACTTGATGGACTCCCGATTTAGACATGACTCCCAATTTAGACATATGACCAAATTTGGACAAGGGAGGATTAATAATCCTAACACCCCCCCTGAATGCTAACTTGGACAAACTGTGGGCCCTAGTAACTAAGACCATAGGTCACCCATTACATCAAGTAAAATAAAATAACTACTTAATACAAGGAGCTGGGGCAAAAACCACATGGGAAAAAATCCCTCCCTCTAGCTAAGCAGGTAGAATCAGGTCTCAACTTTGAAAAACTTGAAAATATGTTGCTGCAATATTCATCTCTGTGAGCTAGTGAATCAGCATGCATGGTGTTCTGTGCGCAGGTATTATAGGGCCTGGCATGTAGACTTCTCCTTCTTCTAAAATGATGATGGGAGGAAGGAGGAATGTAAACTTTGTCTCTTGCTGAATGAAGAGGTGTATGATCATATCCATTCTTCTGAATGTAGTAAGACTGATCCTTTTCCATATTGCATCTTATAGGAATTCTATTGCATCTCCCTGAAGGAGGTAAAATAGCATGACATAGCGCAAGATTCTTTCCTTTCTGAGTGTCAGGTGAGTTTCCAGTCATCTTCCTAACTTCCAGTTTGGAAGTAGGGACTGAATCTAGATCTGAGTCACCCTGAATATCAATGTCATAAACTGATATAGATGGATCTGCAATACTAGTAGAAGCTGTAAAAGAAGTAGATGTAATTATTTTACCTTCCCTTGCAGGTGGTTGTTGAGAGTGCACTGGTTCTGAAGGAGCCATGAAATGTGAGAACTCATATGATTTTGAAGCATGATTTGCAGTACCCTTTGCTATGATGCTCCTAGTAGATATATCTATGATCTCCACTGAGTTAGGACCAAAGATCACTCGCTTTGGAGATCCAGTATGGGTCATCTGATAGATAGATAACAGGTTTGAAGTTAGGGAGGGAACAAATAGCACATCTTTGAACCTTCCATGTTCAAGTTGGATAAATCCCTTCCCTTTTGTTTTGACTTCACTGTTATTGCCCATTTGAATACTAGGACCATCAAAGGACTGATAAGAAGAGAATGATTCTATGGATGCAGCCATATGGTTGGAAGCTCCAGAATCAATGAGGAAGATAGGTGTTGATGTGCAGCAAGCCTTCAGTGCATGTCCTTTTTTTTGGTATTCTTCTTCTTATTCTTCAAAGTCTTCCTTCCTTGCACTAGTAGATACAGAAATGTTGTGCTTTTTCAAGAGAAGGGCCATTTCATCAAGTTGTCTTCTCATACAGGAGCTTTCTGAATGGAAGCCCCTTCCACAGTAAGAGCAGAGGACCTTGCCTTTGCCATTCTTCTTGCTTCTCTTCGAACCTGAAGGTTCTTTTGACTACTCTTTCTTCACAGGGGACTCATCTCTTTGCTTTCCTTTGTCATTCGCTACCTTATCTCCTCTTGCAACTAGAGCTATATCTTTGGGAGATCGAATGATCCCCATTTGGATCAATTTATCATTCTCAGAAATAAGAGATTGGATGAAGGCATTAAGAGTGGGCATATTCCAATTTGGAGTAGTGAGCCTTACTATTTGGAAGGTGGATACAAACACTGAGTAGTCTACATTGAGCTTTGTGAGAATGGAAAGGATGAGCTAATATTCATCCTTCTTCACTTTGCATTGCTTCAACCGATATATCAGGTTCTTGAACTTTGAGAAGAATTCAATTAGAGATTTGAAATTGGATGGATTGAGAGTAATCAGTTCATTTTCTAGCTGATGGATCCTCATCTCATCATGCTTATCAAATAAGGAAGCAAGCTTGTCCCAAACCTCCTTTGGAGTGTCCAAGTCTTGGATGTGAAATCGAAGATCTCTAGAGACTGAGGAGAGCATGAGTCCAATGGCTTCATCAAGCCTGTTCATGTACTTAGCTTTGTCTTTATCTAATTTTGGCTCTTCCTCTGTTTCTTCTATGAGTCTAAAGCGATGCTTGGTGTGAAGCAATACTCTCATGTCATCCTTCCACTGGTGATAGTTGAAGGGAGTGAGAAGCTCCACTGGATGAGCCATTTTGAATGTAATAAGAAAGACTGAGCTGCTGTAGCGAATGCAGTGAGAAGAAGAGGTTGCTTGTAGCGAATGCTGTAAGAAAAAGTGATAACCTGTCACACAATCAAACATACAAAGTAAGGTCGACAGGCTACACTTTTGGAATTTCCTTCACACCTAGCATAGTTGATCAAGCAAGCTTGATCAACAATTTCCTAACTTGGGATATTAAGTGGTAAATTATCTACTTCTGGTTCAGTACTAGAAGGAGCAATTTGCCCAAAAAAAATGATCTAGTTGGAGATCTGAGGAGGAGAGGAGTCTTGTCCATTGAGGCTCTGATACCATGTTAATTTGAGCACATAGATCTGTAGACAAATACACAACTCACAAAGTGGATCTCACAATTTACTCAGCAATTGAAGAATGAAACAGTGCAAAAAAGGCTTGCAGCTGTGAATGCTTTCATTAATCAAAAAGTAATCCGATGATCATTGAAATGAATTAAAATGGATTTAATAGCCACAAGCAATTCAAATCCACATGAGGAAGTTCAAATTGATTAGACTCTACTTAACTATAGGTAACCAAGACCTTGTCTAAATCACTATCGGAGGACTTAGTAGTTAACTGACCTTGTCTAAACCATAATCGGAGTTCATCGGAGCTCTAAAACACAACTCAAGTATTACATTCAGTGTTTACTAAGGTTAACTAACTGTGGTAGGTGAGAAATGCACCCCACATGTGTTCAGTCAAGTAAACCTAGCGCTAACTAAATGTAGAGGACTAGAACTGAATGTAACTGACTCCTAACTTAGCTTGACCAGTCATTAACTGAAGTGAACTGACCTTGGTTGGTTTCGGCACTCCCATTGGCTTCCTAAATTTTAGGGATTGGTCTAGGAGGCTCCTAAACTGATGCAATCAAGTGCAATCAGTGGTAGTGTGCCTCAATTAGTGTTCCCCACACTTTAGTAACTGAAACATGTGCCCCAATTAGGTCAAGTGGACCCAATGGTGTTAATGACTATAAATAGACTAGATGGACTCTCGATTCAGACATGACTCCCAATTTAGACATATGACCAAATTTGGACAAGGGAGGATTAATAATCCTAACAAGGAGACTGAAACTGGAGCATACACTAATCACTATTGAGTAAGTGTACAATATCCAAAATGATAAAGTAATAGGATTTTGTAATATATAATTACATGATATATTTGAATTCATAAATATGCCATTCGAAATAGTCAAAAAGCAAGCTTACCAAAACTAGTCAAATCCCCCATAGGTGCATAAAGAAGCTTCCAAATCTAGGTAGATTCTCAAGAAATTTTGTAAGTCAAGTTGGAAAGCTAAAGAGGGATGGAAATAAAACTCATACATGATTTTAATTAGAGAAAAGGAGGGAGGATTATGTGGGAAAAAAACAAGGGAACTACACCTAGTCTAGCTTTTCCTTTTGCCTTAAAACAGTTATAAAGCAAGGCAGCTTTTCAGAAAAAGCAAATAAGCACTTTAGAGAATATGGAATAAATTTCACATGCTAAATCAGGTTTATAGGATGTTTTTCAAGCACTTCATGACTCAGTTTTAGCATGTGTTGAATTCTAGGACATGTAGAAGGAAACTAGCATAGAATGGAATCTAGGAAACTAGGTAATAAGACAAAAATGATTAAATTAATGTCTAATGTAGGTAACTATGGGTTGATTATTATAACAAAAGAAAAACATGTACGTCAAAATTTAATTTGCAAAATGGAAGATTTAGAGTGATTGATTAATATTCTTGTCATTTGATCTTTTAAACCATATGCTCAATCGATTTCCCTTTCTGTAAGATTTCTATCTCCATTTCGATCTGCTGCTTTTACGAATGAAGCCACACCTTCTCATGATATTCCATGACCCAATTTTTTGCGTCATTCAATCCATACCTTCATCCAGTCAATATTTTTTGCGATGTATAAATGAATTGCATCCCATTCTCGACCAATTGCTTGATGACAATAATCATTAGAATGAAAGACATCTGTAAATTTCTTGAAAAAATTATATGCTCTTAATTGATGCAATAACTAGAAAATGCAATTAGAATATGAAATATGAAATAAACATCCACTAGATAATAATTATCTTTCACCTTCCTCGATATACCTTTCCCCTTCAGTTTCTCCTCTTCAAATTTGTTATTGGATTTCGGATCACAAATTCAACATAAATTGACCTTTGACGCTAAAATAGGGAGATATTCACTAACATACAACATGTTTTGGTATATCGTATATCCTTCCATCATAGAACCCTCAGCATGTGCTCGTTGTCTCACCAAACCCTTCATAAATTTCAAGTGCCTCTCAACCATCCACATGGACCTTGAGTGCCCAGGTCCACACAACTCAATCTCGTCAACTTGGTGTATGAGGTAGTCTTCCTGTGCATTGAAAAATGCTGAAGGTAGATGTTTCTGCATTTCACACAAGAGACGAGTAATTTCTCTCCTCCAATACTTTATATCTCATTTATGGATTTCTTTATATTTCAACCATCTACAAGTGACGCAAACCAATAACAATATTTAACAAAAAAAGCATTAAATTACATATCAGGAAACAGTACACAAAAAAAAAAATTATATGGAGAATTAAAGAAACACTAAGCACATGCAACTAATCGCTAGTTACCTCATGTATTTACCAAGATTATATATAACTTGTTGACATTGTTGTCGAAGTTGTCCGAGAGAGAGAGAGAGGTAGAACATACTGTATGAATATACAAACCATGCCATTTATTAACCAAAGAGTATACAAACAAGAAAAATATATATATGCAATAAAATGAAAAAAATAAATTATATGCACATAACAATAATAATTACCTTAATGAAGACGTACCAATCATGTGTTTTGATCCCCACAAAATCACATTTTCTTGTTATGATATTCTCCAAGTCCGCACAAAATCTAGTTGGAAATTTAATTTTCCACATTGCTTCTTTGACAACATTGCTTTGCTGCCCCGTAAACATCCATGGAATTAAGTTAATATTAACTAGGTCTCTGTTGCTATGAAATTGGATGACATCTTTCATTGCATGGTTTCTTTCTTGAATTTCTTTGCAATGTTTCACAATTTTATCTTTCTCCCTCCTTAGCTCCAGTAGTCGCCATAATATTTTAGTCACATTCTTTCCAATATGCATTGTATCAAAAAAATGAGCAATTTGTAGGTGCTCATAGTAGGGAAACCTATTGAATTGTATAGGATAACTTTTCATTCCTCGTGGAAGCCCATTAATTCCTTCATGATCATGATGGAAATCATGAATATTAGTTTATAAATAAATTACATCATAAATCAAATATGGCCACTACAGTAAACAACTCACAATAAAAATTAAAATACATAACAATCTATATGATGATCCATACGTACCATGATGACGATTTATATTGTATTACATCTTCCAAAGGTGAGGTGTCATTCTCCGTGGTTTTAATATAGTCTCTTGCTTCCCATTAAAAATATTTTTTTCGATTGTTCTATACCTATGATTTGTAGAGAGGAAATTGCTATACTCATCAAACACCTCCTTTCTTAAGTTTTTTGAGCGACGAGATTTTATCTTAGGACCACAAACTGGACATGAAAATTTACCCTTTTTCTGAAGACCTACAATATATAGATATGGAATATTTATGTCAATTATAATTATATATAAACTATATTAACTACTTCATATAATTAAATGCAATTAAAGTGGAACTTAAAAATACAAACCACAAAATTGGGTTAATCAAGGGGCATCGTGTATTGTCCATAAAACCATTGCATGGAATTGAAATTTCCTTTTTCGTATTGGTCTAGATATGTCATACATATTGATGCCATTCCATAACTTCAGTAGATCATCTATAAGAGGTTTGATATATACATTCATATCTTTGACTTTGAACTTACCTGATTGATTTGAAGTACATATAAAATATATCATTATGAGAACCATTAATATATATAAACCATGCACATGAGTAAAATACAAAAATATACAAATGAAATTAGGAAACATAATACAAAAATGATATGCCCCAACTACATTAGAAATAAAACAATTGTAGACACAAAATACCTGGAATAATCATCGACAAGATTATGTGCTCCCTCTTTATTGACAACCACAAAGGAATGTTACTATTGATAACAAAAATAGGACACACCGTGTAAATGGATTTCATTTGTGAAAATGGATTAACACCATCTGTTTCCAAAGAAATCCTAATATTATGTGGTTCTTCTCTAAAGTGAGGCCACTTTTCCTCCATATCTCTAAAAGAAGAACCATCTGCATGCATTCGAATAACATCATCTTGACTTCTATTCCTAGCATGGTAATCCATAAATTGCGCTATGTTTTTTCACCTGAATAGTCGTTGCAAACGTTGATTGATGGAAATATAATGAAGAACCTTGTGAGGCACCTTCTTTGTTACTTGATCTATTCGATATCTACTAATATGACATTCCGAACATTCTATTGCAAATTCATGCTGATTATAATATATAACATGGTCATCGAGACATGCATGAATTGCTTCATAATGCATTCCAATCTCTTTCATGATGGAAGATAAATATCGATATGTGTGAGGTAAAATATTTGATGATGGTAACAAAAATTCAGCTATCAAGCAACATAAAAAAAATATAGTTAATGTAATAAATAAATAATATTAACAAAACAGACTTCATCCGTATGATGATCAATAATGAATTAACAATAAAATTATTATAGGAATACAAATAAAATTTGTCACTATCGTATATATGTAATGGATTATTTTACATACCTTAGCATCCATGTGGTTGATATGTTTGAAACACCATTCATAACCTTCAAGTTCATTATCAACAATACAACAGAGAGAAGATTTGTTTTGGATCCTTCCTAAAGGGTTTCATATGCCTTATAGAGAAGAGGTATATCGTTTTCATTATCTAAGTCATCACTATTTTCATTATCATCATCATCATCATCATCCATTCTAACATTAAATGAATCATGGATCAATGTATTTTTACCATCATCTTCGACTACGTTATCAGTATGATCATCTTATTCAATATGATCATTCACTTGTTCTCCATTAAACATAGATGCTCGATGATCCTGATCCGGAACTTGTTCTGAAAGCACTTCCTCTGGACAATATGTCATAGGGTGTCTTTTCTTTATAAATACATGGAAACATCAATAGATATACATTAATTTATGAAATATTGAAATAATACATACATTTATCAAAGCAAAGAATATAAAAAATTTATAATGCTAAACCTACAAATGGATGATATTCATTCCCCCCCTCAGCGTGTCCACATTCCCTGCAATGTTTTATGGCTGTTGAGATCAATATTCTTCTCCTCTTAAATCCCCTGCATTGAGTACATGGAAAATAACATTTTTTTATCACCCCTTTGTTTCTTTGCATCCCATAGTCTAGAAAGCAATTGTTGATTGTTTTCATTTGGATCAGGAATATTTCTACATGACATTTTGTCACAAACTTCATGAATGAATACTATCGACAATCTTAAAAATTCAAGTTCCATGCATCACAATTTTCTCAAACAGAGGTTTTTCGAAGAATAAAAAAATTCCCACAAACTGTCTGTCGAAGAAAAAAAATTTCCCACAACCACTCGTTGAAGAATAAAACAATTCATGAAACCGTCCATCGAGGAATAAATAATTTCTGCAAACCGTTCGTCACTTCTATAGAAAACATGTCAGAATGTTTAAAAATTTTTAAATTTATAATTTCATTGTCTTCAAATATCCGACGATGTGAACATAGTTACCATTGGAAATATGGGTCAAACTATTTGAAATATGTCGTTATATTATTTCAAAAAATTGCCCAACACTGTTGGAAATCAAACACCCTCTTGTCGGATAACTGACAACACATTCATCGCATTTTCAGCACCCTCTTGTTGGGTATTTGACGAAATGAGCACCGATATGGGCATCGCAAATTTGACATGCCACTATCGCATAACCAATGACAATACCACTGTCGAAAAACCTATGCTAAAGACGTCATAAATTTGATGACACTAAAATAATTCAGAAGGTACACTACTTTTCATCATTGCAATCTGACACATATGTACCTTACGTTGGATGTCATCGGATTCTATCGTAATATTTTGGGTTCAAATCTTGTTGTGATAGAAGAACATGATTATGTTGTAATAGAAGATGAAATGATACCATATGAAGAGTATATGCAGCCTATGTATCAGATCATTGGAGAAATAGGTGAGGGTGATAGATGGATGTTGTGTTTAGACCAACACAATAAGAGGATTCCAAAGGAAATATCAACAGGGACTTCAGAGTCCCATGTTTTTGGAACTAACTATTGGTGTATTACTATAGCTATTGAAGAACACTTAAAACATGTGTCTATGCAGATTGTGAAGAATAGGATGGATGCTTTGAGGAAAAAATGAAAAATCAAAATTGGACCATTGATAGAAGAATATGTTCATTGTTGTGAAGCAGAACATAAAATCATCTTAGAAGAAGATGGTGCTACTGAAAGTCTCATGAACTCTTGGGGGAGTTCAGATCAGCAAGAGAATATGCTGATAAGAAATTCAATGGGAGATGTTTTTGAAATTAATGAATTGTGTGTATCTACAGGAATAATATGTGTTGGACCTTGTCAGGTTTCCCCAGAAGTAAAAGAATAAGAAGGAGAGTATCCATGTGTTCTTGACATGGAACAAAACCAAAAGTTTGTTCTGGGATTGAAGAATGAGATGACATGGTATCGTAGAGATAATCTAGAGAGAACACTTGCATATTTGGATAGTGGTGTGGCTGACAGACTGGGGAAGAAATTTGCCATGACACAGGAAGAGACTATATTGTCTCAAAGGGGTGATCAGTACCTAAACTAATTTGATGTTGCATAATTGGCTAATGGAGACAAAGAAACATTTTCTAACCTCAGAGTATGATGAAGAATTAAAAATGATGGAAGATTGGTTGGTCCATCCAAGGATTGATAAACATGATTGTTTAATGTTTGATTGCAGCATTGAAAAGGAGCATATAGAAGGCCAAAACATTGAATTATATTATAATTGAGTGGATAGCAATAGAGAGTCGAAGGAACAACACCAGTGTTAGGAAAAGAAGATGTAGGTGTACCATCCAAATGATAGATTGGACATGGAGATTGAAGAATTAAAGTTTTTGATGGTGAAGATGTCTCAAAGAAGGCATGAGGAAAGAATGAATATTTTCATCAGTAGAGCAAAGAAGAAAATCAACAGGAGAAGAAAAATGACAGAAGGAGATGGCAGAAGCAAAGCTAGTGGAGCATTGCAACATAAAATTTGGAGACCAGGAGAACTGAAGATAAGAAAGAAAAAAAAACATGATGAGGTGGATGATCAGTTACAGAACAAGTTTTGGGATCTAGGTATATTGAATATGGAAGGCTATGACCTAGAGGTCATATTTATTTCTTCCTAGGGAGTCTGATGTAGGATCATCCTGCTCTCCATCCAAATTCAAGTTCAAAGTCTAGTTAATCCTAAAAGGGTTCTTCAATTCTGAATTGATGGTCTTCAAACCATCACATTGTAATTAAATTTATGTAAAATATGTGGTTTTAAATGGATAATGAGTCAATTAGGTGAGTCACTAGGTGAGTGATGAGTCTTTGATGAGTCATGTAACAGAACCCTCATCTAATGGAAGCGAGTCATAAGATAGGGTTGATAGTTAGAGTTAATTTAGTATTTTGTTGAGAGTATTAAGGATATGAACTAGAATGGTTCATGAATCCAATTATGTATAAATGTAAGCCTTCGAGGCATAGATAAATGGATAGACATGGGACAGAGATAAAGGACAGAAGGATACATAGATAGAGAGGTTAATAAGGCCTGTAGGAGAAAGAGGAAAGGCCAACTATCACTGTAAGGATTGATGAGAACTAAACTTATGTAGGTTTGGACAGACGAGATCAAACATAAGAAGATCTGACAGCTGGGAGAAGTTCCATAGGAGAATAGTGGAAGGAAGAACATTCCACAAAAGAGGTCACATCAACGGTGGAAATTTGATTCACAAAGATCTAATGATCAGGGTACAAATCCACAAAGGAAAGAAAACTGATGGTACATATACACCCCGCAACAGAACCAGAACCAAAGGCACAAATGATGCCAACCCAAACCAAAGAACTGATTCAAATCACCAAATTGAACCAGTAAACCAATTCAAATTAGATTCCCCGAGAATAGTTAGGTTCTAAGTTTAGAAAAACCTCTAAACTTAGTTGTTTGGCTAAGTCCTTTCGCAATACTTCCTCTGCAAGACTCCCCCTGCAATTCCTTTCCTCAATTGCGGAATGCATGTTGTGGACATACATTTTTCCAATTTAAAATGAACCTCCCACAATTACGCTCCTGCAACGGTCTTTCGACATGCAGGTTGCAGACACACCTGTTCATTTTCCGAAGTGTGACTTCCACAAATATTCTCCCACAACTTCTATCCGAACCGTTGATCTTTTGCAGGCAGGATCTGAACCATTGATATATTTTACTTTGCAGATCTAATCTCTAACCATTATATATTTGCGGATCCAATCTCCATCATCGATATGACTTCCTTCTTCCTTGCACTACTCTCCTGTAGAACTTTTCCCAACTATCAGATCTTCTTACGCTTGATCTCATCCGTCCAAACCTACACAGTTTTAGATCTCAGTTCTCATTGATCCTTACAGTGGTCGATCTCTACAAACCTTGAATCTGCAACAACTCTACACACACATTAGTCATTCATGAAATCTGAAGAGTATTATTCATCTAAATCTCCCATTCAATTGATCAAAGGATCAATCACTTGATATCGGTCTCCTCCCTCTCATAATCCATCTTTCACATACGGGCTTATCAACTATTAACAGGGAATAAATCAAACATTCATTTCAAGAAATCACATATTCAAACAGAGATGAATTTACAAACATATATTTAGCCAAAATAGGCTTTTACATTCACACACAGCAACTATACATACAAACTAATCTCAGAACTTGTGTTCTAATTTCCTTAGGCCTGATACATCTTTAATTGGGATTTCCTCTGTCTCCTACAGGTCTTACTGACCTCCCTATATGTCTATCTCTGTCTTCTATCTCTTCTCTATCCACTATCTATATTTATACCTTGTAGGCTTACATATTTCTATACAACAAGTTTTATGAACCATTCTAGTTCAGATGCTCAATACACTCAACAACATGCTTAATTAACTCAAACTATCAAACCTATCCTATGACTCGCTGCCATTAGATGAGCCTTCTATTACATGACTCATCAATGACTCATCACTCACCTAATTGACTCATTATCCATATAGAATCACATATTTTACATAAGTTTAATTACAATCTTATGGTTCGAAGACCATCAATTCACAATTGAAGAGACCTTCTAGGTCTAATTAGATTTTTAACTTGAATTTGGATGGAGAGTAGGATGCTCCTGCATCAGACTCCCCAGGAAGAAAGAAATATGGAATTCGGGTCATAGCCTTCCATATTCAATATACCTAGATCACAAACCTTGTTCTGTAACTGATCATCCATCTCATCATGTTGTTCTTTCTTTGTTAGATTCAGTTCTCCTGGTCTCCAAATTTTATGTTGTAATGCTCCACTATATTTGCTTCTGCCATCTCCTTCTAGCATTTGTATTCTCCTGCTGCTTTTTTTCTTTGCTTTGCTGATGAAAATATTCATTCTTTCCTAATGCCTTCTTTGAGACATCTTCTTAGGTTTGATCTCATCTGTCCAAACCTACACAGGTTTAGTTCTCATCGATCCTTATAGTGATCGATCTACCCGTTTCAGAACCCTGCAACAAGGTTACTCTGTGCACACATTTCGTTCATGAAATCCTTCAAATGGATTATTCATCTAACTCTCCCCTTCGATTGATCAGAGGATCGATCAATCAATATATGTTTCCTCCCTCTCAAAAGCCATCTTTCACATACATGCTTATCAGCTATTAACAGGGAATAAATCAAACATTCATTTCATGAAATCACATATTCAAACAAAGATGAATTTACACATAGATATTTAGCTGAAATAGGATTTTTCATTCACACACAGCAACTATACATACAAACTAATCTCAAAACCTATGTTGCGATTTCCTTAGGCCTGATACATATTTAATTGTCCTTTCCTTTGTCTCCTACATGCCTTACTGACCTCTCTATATATGTATCTATTCTGCATAGGCTTACATTTATACATAATTGGATTCATGAACCATTCTGGTTCAGATCCTTAATACTCTCAACATTCTAATAAATTAACCCTATCCTATGACTCGTTGCCATTAGATGAGGGTTCTATTACATGACTCATCACTCACCTAGTGACTCACCTAATTGACTCATTATCCATCTAGAATCAAATATTTTACATAAATTTAATTCCAATGCGATGGTTTGAAAACCATTAATTCGGAATTGAAGACACTTTCTAGGCCTAATCAGACTTTGAGATTGAATTTGGATGGATATAAGGATGCTCCTACATCACACACTCAAGGTAAAGAGAGACTAATAGTCAAGTATGTCAATCATCTAGGGAGAGGATACATCACTCTGTCTTTTGTTCTAGATATTTCCCATGTAGGATGGGGGAACAAACTGTGTCCACATTGATTGAAATATTCCTGGTAACACCCTCATTGTTGTAGTATTGTTGTTACTATAATAGTCACAACCAACAAGATGAAGTAAAAATAGTCCCACAGCCCAACAATCCCAGATACACCACAATAAGGGAAGAAGAAATAGAATTCACAAATATTGGATATATATTGACCATCCTTATATATGTATTTGAATCCCCGTTTCCATCCTTACCTTTAATTTATTCACTTCCATCATCGGACCTAGTTACCAACATAAAAATCCCATCAGACCAATCCCAATACAAGAAGAATCCCAGCAGTGCAAATACCTACATCCATTTCCATGGCCAATGCAGCAATGGAATTAATGGGATGAACTTCCACCATCAGATAAGTGAACGATGCCGTATTTATTTGTCCACTTCTCATAAATGGACTACAACATACACACATTTCTTCTCACTTATTCACAATTTATTATAGAGAACATAAGAGGTATACCATAGTTGAGTGGATAACATGCTTCATCACACACAACTAGATGATTGAAGTATACCTTTTACAACTAAAGGAAAGAATTTAGCTTTTATTTTCTTGTGTTTGCATTAGAGAATATAATAGATCTACCCTAAATGATACATCCAAAAAACTATGTTAAAGAAATAAAATCTTGTGGCAATTCACTTAATTTTCTTTGGGCTTATCCACTCATGCTATATATACTTTATCTCTCTCTTTCGTGCATCCAAAAAATCAAATTGTTTATGATGGAGAAATTAGAATTAGCTTACTACAAGCTCTTCATATCAGAGGAAAGGAATGATAAAGCATTGAATGCCATAAAAAAGGATCTCAAATTCCACTCAGATGCTGATGCGCTTGCCAATGTATTTCATTACAAGGAATACAATCATGTGTGTTACACACTTGTATTTTATTTCTATGATCACAACAATGCTTAACTTATCCTCCCCAAGACACATTGTTTGGTATAGTGAGGGTTGCGTTACATTCCATAAAACTTGAAGAGCATTCTGGAACTCGTCCTAGAATTCTAGTTGTTGAAAACATAGGTTACCACACCCTTGGAGATACTTCTCTGTAACAAAATTCCTCACTGGCGCGATCTCTGGAAGTTGACATTGGCCTCAACCTTAAAGTTTTGTATCATCTTCATTTTCCTTGCAAATCATTGTTGATTATATTTAAAAATTTACTATTTTCTGCATATTAATTTTTGTGTGTTTTCTAGTTCATATACTTCTAGTTATTGCGCCAAGAGTAACTAGGTTCTCTACAACCCAGTATCAAGATATGTCATGTGAAGTACATTGACAGGAGAGATATTGTTAAGTAAAGTACATTGACAACTCTGCCACCTAGTATGGGAAGATGTTGTCACATAATGTACACTGACAACAAAGAAATAAATGAAGCTATTAGGAAACATATGTAAGCTCCATAGTTAAAAATATTAAAACGAACATAGCTCCATATAAAACCCATATCTATCATGCATAATCAAGAAGGATCAAATTTTTGGAGGTATCATTTGTTTTCTTGATTTATGAAAATTTTACACCTCAAATAATTCGATCCCTTTTGTTGTTTGATAGATATGATTTTTAGATAGATCTATGATGGTATTGATCATCCCAAAAATTTCTTCATTTCTTTTTTTAGTCCAAACTAACACATTCTCTTCTTGTGACTACTTTCCCATGTTTTCATCGCATGCTGACACTTCCATGATGAGGCTTCATGAAAGTCACTGAAAACACAGCTAGATTGGAGGAGCCATTTCTCAAATTCTATAACTATGTTTGAACTTTTCTCTAGATGATTAGAAAGCTATATATGTAAGGAACAACTTTGTAGAAGACTACCAATCTTGAAAATTCCCATAAATACCCTAAAAATGATATTTTTGACCTAACCACGACTTTTCCTTCATGGTACCCACGGTTGTACTTTTGTATTCGTGACTTGTCCTAAGTTTGAACCACAATTACTCTATGATATTTGTGACTCTTATGTAGTTGAACCCATGAATTCCTCTTGTATTCGTGACTCTTGTTACTACAGCCCGCGATTTCAATTTTGTATTAATAACTATTGTCACTGCAACCCGCGACTTTGTCCTATACATGTCCAAAAATGAATGTTTCTCAAATTTTGGGTAGTTTTAGTGGTTATGCAACTGACTCCTTCATTTGTAAATACTTTCTCCCCACCCCTAACTCTTCACCAAACTATATAAGATAGGGAGAGGGGTCCATGAGAGAGGACTTGAACCTTTGCATTGGTATGCTAGAGGAATTAGGACTCCTATCCCCCTACCTTTGCTCTAGATGTCATGTCCTTATGTTGCAGAGATTGGAGGCTAAGTTCCTTGGAGAAGAGAAGCATAAGAACCAGATCAAGGTTTCATGAGGTTCCTAACTTAAGGATAATGTAATCTTTTTACTTTTCCATGATTAATAAAGATGTGATTCTCTTCCTCTTCCAATCAATTTTTATTGTATATTGAATCTCTAATTATGATTATATGATTTTTTTTATCAAATTAGGGTTTCGTGTTTCATTGAACATAATATCCTTTCATATAGTCAAATCGGTTTGACAAAAGTTAAGTTTATTTTGCAGGTTTGTTGGAGTAATAGGAGAAAGAGGAGGATTTAAGGGATGCATGGATCAACCTTCATTTAGATAAGGTGTGAACCTATATGATATTTTAATATTGTCTATATTTACTTGCATAACTATATGCATTTATCTTTCAACCCTGGTATGTTGATGGCCTCTTAACCCCCAACCATAGGAACACTTTCCTCTACAATAGAACTAGAAACTCCGCAAGGGAGAGCCTTGTCTATTTGGGTTTTTTTTGTATTTATTTCAGTGTTTTTGAAGGTTTCAGGTCTTTCTTGCAAGTTAGGAGGAACCTTTAGGTCTTATAGGACACCTCCTCTTCCTTTCTAGGCCATTTTTTTACCTTTTTGTGATTTTTACCACCCATTCGAAGATACCAGACTCAACAGTCATGAATCTAGGATGCATTCATGACCCTGCACACTATCAACCTATGACCCATTCACAAAAATGCAGTAGAGAAACTTGAAAATTCCCCTGAAACAGTGTTACTTCACCTTTTTGTTTTTTTTTTTGTTGTTTGAGGGTTGTTTGGGAGGTCTTTTAGGGTCCTCGACATGTGCATGACTCCAAGGAGTGAGTGTCATCCCTATTAGGTTCTCTTTATCTATCTTGCAATATCTTTTCAAGTTCTTTAACTTGTTTTTCTTCCTTCCCCCCCACCTCCTTCTTTGGCTTGACCTTGTTGGACAAGGTGTTGAGCAACCTCTATTTAAAAGATTAGATTGATTCTTGGGACTTCATGACCCTCTTTTTGTTTTAGTTGTATTGCTTTGTATTTTCATTCCAAAGTTGTTGGATTATTTACCTTTGCAAGCCTTCCTTCCAAGAGAGGTTATAGCCAGGTTTAGGGCAACCTAGGGTTCGTTTGAGAGGTGTAGAGTAGTAGTCTATTTGATGTTGTTTGTTTTTATTTTCATGCATTAGTTGATAGGATCTTTTTTTGTTTTCATATTATAAAAGAAAAAGAAAAATAACATATAGTTTCTTTATATGCACATAGATTAGGGTTTTAGTATAAATTGCATTGCATGTTATTGTTGTTGAAAAAATAAAAATAAAATTGTTCTTTTATGGAATCATATTTTTCAGTTTGAAAAGAAAAAGAAGTAGGTTTGCTTTTGCATTTCATGCTCTATTTTTCTTAGTCATTTTTTTTCTACTGTAAATTCACACATCATTGGTTTCACCTTCGCCACCGTTTGAGTAATCATCAATTCTTTAAAATAAACATTTAATATCTAAAATATATTAGTAACTGTTTGTTTCTAGGGACGACAACCAATATTCTAGGATAGTGTTTTGGGTTAGGGATATCTTAACTACCCAAAAATTTAAACTCAAAGATAGTGTCTTGTCTTTAGGAAATCCAACTTCACAGAGAAAGATCACAGAAAGCTGCTCTCACACAGGAGTCAAGCATGAGGGTGTGCGATACTAAGAATTTGGAGATGCCCCTCCTTTACTCAGTAGAGGATACACCATAGTTGTTGCACATTTGGGGACTCACCCAGTACCTCCTCCTGCCCCCCTATGGTGCCTGGTACTGCTTGATTTTCGGGCTTAGCTACCCTTTCCATGTGCATCGGATGGACCTACGACTATTATGTTAGCCTTTCTTTGATATTTTGGTATCCTTAGTATATAGGACTCTTACACTAGTGGAAGTGGAAGGATATTTCAATTTCTCGTAGGGTAGAATTGGAAGGTAACCTTGGTTGACAATTTGGTAGGAAGGTTGGGTGATTCTAGTTCTTGCACCTAGAAAAATCATCAGGAGATGCCAAGTAACTACTCTTCAATCTTCACCAATTTGTTTTGGGCCCTAATCATCCTAGACTCTCCTTTCAAAGGAATCCTTTCTTTCTTGGTCTTGATACTTAGGATTTTTTCTTATGGTGTTCTCTTTCTATTGTTGGTTACCAGTTGACCTCAATTGTTGGTTAAGTCATAAACTATGGCTACCACCCCTATCAACACCAATAGGGATATCCCCTCACTATGGACTCCTTTTACTCTTCCTCTCACAAGGAATTTTGGTGTTCCTTTGATGGCCACCTTTAATCTACCTAGATTCGCCCTAGGGATACCAGTGTGGTTGTTTTCCACTCCAACTGTCATGAATTCTACTAATGATTCTCAAGTAATATCGTTATATCAATGGCATCAAAACATTGATTCCCATTCACATGTGCATCTCCTCCTCCTTCTACCTCTTACAATGAAAGTTTTGATACTAGTAACCAAAAGTATAAAAGGAATAGAAGGAGGAAGAATAGGAAGAACACTCAAAATCAAGGGGGAACCCATTCAACCTATATAGGTCAATTTGAACCTAACCACCTAGCCTCTGGTGGTCATTATGGGGGTAGCTATCCAACCTCTGTAGGTCATATTGGATCTAAGCACTCAACCTATGCAAGTTAAGTTGATCTTCACCACTCAGCCTCTGCAGGTCATGCTGATGGAACCCTTCCAACATTTGTGAGTCATGTTGGAACCAATCACTCAACCTCTATACTTCATGCTGGGTACACCCTTTCAACCTCTACAAGTCATGTTACAACCCAAAACTCAACCACTACAAGTCAAGTTGATCCTCACTGCACAACCTTTAGAAGTCATGCTGAGGGAACACACTCAACCTCTGCTAGTCAAGTTGAATATCACCACCCAGCCTCTAGAGGTCATGTATGGGCCAATAAGCCATCCTCTTCTAGTCATGATGGACCCAAACACCCTGCCTCTGAAGGTCATATTGGGGGAAAGCAGTCAGCCAATGCAATTCATACTGACACTGTTGAGAAAACCACTCTTTTGAAACATAATCCAAATTTTCCTTGTAGAATTAGTGAGGGTGACGACCTTACCCATAAGTGCCCTATTGTTGAAGAGTTTCAGAGAGTTTGGTTCTGAGGACATCATGTTTTTGAATGGTATGAAGTTTCTCAACAACCTATTCAACCTTCGGTTGATCAAGTGGTTGAACCAATATCATCTTTGGTCGATCCCACTCTCCCTTCAGAGAGTTACCTTCACCAAGTGATTGAAGTGATGTCATCTTCATTCAATCCAAATCTCTCTTCAAAGAGTGATTTCCATCAAGCGATTGAGTTGATTCCATCTTTGATCAATCCCACTCTTCCTTTGGAGAGTGAATCTTTTGCTAGTCATATTTTCTTCACTCTCAGTTCAGAACCTACTAGAGAAGGGGGCACTGACCTTGCTCCCAATGAACCCCCACCAAACCCTCAGATTGTTTCCTTTGATTAGTATAGCCTAGTTGAGTTGTGTGTTCCTTCTGTTGCACCTTTCCATATAAAGTTCAAAGTGGCACATTACATGATTGCTCATTGTCTTATTGATGAAGGAGCCTTAGTTAGTAATTTTTCTACACTTTCTTGGTAAGGCATGGGATATCCTATCATTATGTCAACTAATAGTCAGTTACCAACTTTTGATAGAATAAATAGTACAAATTTGGGAATTATTTCTCAAACACCTGTTACTTTGGGTGGGAATATCGTCTTAGTTTATTTCATGGTGATAAAATACCCCTTGGAATTCAATATTCTCCTGAAGCATGATTATCTTTATGCCATGCAAGTTGTGGTGTCAATGTTCTTTCATGTGATGTACTTTAATCATGACAGAGACATTGTCACTATCGATCAGTTGTATTTTCCTGATCCCTCTCCTGACATCACTAGAGACCAAGTTTTTCCTTTATCGATTCCCAATGTCTCGATAGACACTACCTTACCAAGGGTGAGCTATGTGGCCTCATATTCCTCACATTCAATTTCTACTGAGAAGAAGCCTATGTGCTCATGATTTCCTTCTAGGGACTCATTCCCAGCAGTTGACCAGGTTATCCATTCTATACAGACTGTGGAGGCCACTCTCCACTCTGTTGATCCATTTGAAAATTTAGATATATGTCATGTTTGATATGGTATACTTCCTTCTGATAAAATATTCATAGAGTATTTGATATAGTATAACCTTCTTCTGGATGTTGGTTCAGTTGTGAATAAATGTAACCATAACTCGTTTAATAATCCTGATATTTCCATTGATCTATCTCCTTATGTGGGTCTTGTTGAGTCTTTGGACTCTCCCTTCGAACAACAAGTCAATGATCCTGATGAGTTTCATTTTTCTTTTAGATTTCTCAATTCCTGTGATACTGATTGTTCTTACAGACTCTATCTCCCTTGTTGATTTTTTATAACCTTCTAAGGTTTATCTTTATGACTATAAATTCTCAGGACTTGGCACTATATAATCCTCCTCATTTGATTCTTCCTTGAATTCCCTTTATATAGAAGATATCAAAGTTGCAAGTGTTTCTTTGAAAGTGACATGCATTGGATATTATCTTATGAATATGATCATGATGTTGTTCTTTCTTGGAGACAGTATTTTTAGTTGAATTCACAGTGGCTTATTGGCCTCTCCTTGCTGTTCAAGTTGTAACTACATTTGCATGTACCATGCTCGTGCTTATGAGCATGATGTCAGATTCCATGCTTTTAGCTCATTATATCAGCCCTCATCTTTGTTGTTGTTTAGGGAAAATTCATATCTTATGACCTATGGTCTAGGGTCACTGACATACTAATTAAACTTGCAGACATTTAACTATTTGAGAATTTGATAGAGAAATAGGGAAGAAAGTAAGTGTACCTTGTTTATGAAGGTTGTTCCTAGCTTTCTTCTTCAGTCCAAATGCTCCAAAAAATTATAGGGATCTTCACACTTGCAAAGAGATATACCTTCCTGCAATATCTTATATGTTATATAAAATATTAATGAAATAATATTCTTGGAATGAGATAACAAGATAGTTCAGAAATCATAACACATAAGAATACAAGTGCACAAATTGGAAGAAAGTATCTATTTATTGGTAAACAAGTGATGAAATATTACAACCAGTATCTCATACAAGCCCTCCTCTTCTAGCCAAGGAACTGAGTTCTACTATTCCAAGATCTCCGAAGGAAATCCAACAACATAACTTTTCTCTATATTTGATATCCCTTAGCCTCAACCTGTACCCTCTATTTATACTTGATGAATGAGAGGAGTTACGTAAGCTGAGATGGTTGAAGAAGTTAGGAACGTTAGGATTACAATCCCAACTATCCTTAACTAAACTTGTTTTATTTATTTATTTTGGATTAGGGAACTCGCGACTAATGATAGTAGTAATTCATGAGTCACTCGAGAATTTTATAAGAGCATCCCACGAATACATCATGTGATCATGTATTCGCTGGTTGTATATGTATCTACCTGTGAATGGAACGAGGGTTTCAGTGCAAATAGTAGTGACTTCATTTAAATACTCTTATAAAAAGTAGTCAAAGATGGAAGGATGATGATGCATGTAGGCTCATGCACATCTAAAGGGTTTTGGCCACTTCCATTCATTTTTCCTTTTTTGTAGAGACACATTGAGTGTCAGTACTCAGACGGAGAAGTTCCATTTCATAGGATAATAGATGCCCCTCAATGTGTGAGGTCAGAGGGAAGCAATGGCTGAAATACACTACAAACTTTATTCTTGGAGAAATAAGTTACCAAGGTTGCATAGAGGTACCTAAAATATGCATGTCAAAGTTATGTACAAAATGACATGATCTGAGGATTCCATTTTCAATAAAGTGGAACACTAACTCCTTTACAATAATGGATTACATCATATGATATGGGAAACAAGGCCACTTATGTATTACAATGGTGGATCAAAGGAACAATATACAATGACAAAATATTGCACAACTTAGGTTATAGAGATATGAACCTAAGGTCCTCATCCAAATCCATAGTAACCAGTACAATTCCTACCATGTGAATAGATAAGATGAAGTTGAACATGGAAGGACCTCAACAGAATGTTAGTGAATGAGTAGTGTTGACAACTTAAGCAAAGGAATCTACCAATATGAGTAGTGAATCCTAAGGTACTATCTTACAAACTCTAGGTCTTCTTCTTTAGGAGATGTTGATGAGAAATAGTGATGTGAGGGGGGAGGAAATATCTCCTTCAATAAATCACAAGAGTAACTAGGAAACTGGATGAGGGAAGGTAGACACAAGGAAATATCAAAGATAATGATGATGGGAATGAGGATGATCAGATAGAGGTACAGATCCTTGAACATTGAGCACGAAACATAGATGACCCAAGACAGTTTTAGACTTTCAAATAGGAAAACTAGACTTATCTATCATGTAGGAGACTTGATCAGATTCCCCATGTATAAAGGACAAGTGGAAGAGTAAAAAATCGAAGTAATAGCTGATTTGGAAGTGGAAAACTAAGACAAGAGTATCGAGAAGTTCAGAGAGTGCTTTGTTCAATGATGACATGCTACCACTGTTTATAACCCAAAGAGGGAAATTCTTCCTTACCTATATTGTTAAGTTTAAATGAGTAGAAAGTAAACTCAAGTCTCTCTTCATTTTTGACAAGATTGAAGAGGAGAGAGAATAATGCTTGATATGTCACTGATTCATGGATTTTACGAGAATCAACAAGTAGATGCTCATTGGTGTTTTCATAATTTTGAGTCTAAAAACTCCAAAGAAGACTCTAGTGGTGTGTGTTTTTGTCCAATTTAGTCTCCTGAGGCCGAAAAAGTATAAAAAAATCTACATAAGAACTATCTTAGCTCCCGAAGGAATAAGGTATACCTCTTTTGTACTTAGTCGGCAAGGTCCGAAAAAGGGGTAAACTATCAACATACCGATGCACCTTCAAAAGTTGCATATACCCTGAATTTAACGTGTGTGAACAAGGTAAAGATCAGTCAAAAATATCCATTTGGTTAGAGAAATGGGGATTACAACAGCAAACTCGATGCTTTATTGTTTAGGTTTTGCGAGCATGACAAAGACATAAAGTACGCTCAGAATATTTTTCATGTTTGGGTCCAGAGCATGAAAAAGAGAAAACTAAGCTCATACGAGGTGTTCCTTTTTCGTCAATTTAGTCCCTCAGGTTCAGAAAAGAGATAAGCCTGTCCTTGAAGATACTCTTCTCAATTTTGCAGAAAAGGGATTATTCCTTTCTTGTAAATAATCTACATGGTCCGAGAAAGAGATACAATACCACCAATGTAGATGATCGTTCAATTATTATTAACATGTCTAAATGAACAAGTTTACTCGGTTGTCCAATCTGTTTTCAGGAGTCAGACCAGGGCCTAGAGAAAAATCCATAAGGGCATGGATCCTTATAATCGAGTATAGTTTGTAAAAATATGCAAAATGAGGCTCATTTTATCATAAAAAACAACTAAGAAGGCTCCTACAAACCTACCACAACTGCAGCATGGGTACCAAAAGACAATCATATGTTCTATACTAGGGTAACCCATGTAAAGAAGGCCCTATCCACGTAGTAACAATGATGTGTACAAGGTAAAAATGGTTATACACCATTGTCCATGGATGTAAAAGTGATCGTAGGGTTAAGAGGATAAGGTGTAAGTGAAAATTTTGAAAATGAGGACCAAATCCTACGGCATATGCGACGAAAAAAAAAAAATCAATCATCCAAGACCTATTGTAGCTTCATAAAAGACCAAGGTATTAGTTCATATATTAAAAAATTGATTTCAAACTATAGACAATGCGTAAAAATTTGAATTTTTTACAATAAAAAGTTCAAAACCAAAAATAATCATACCATTTGGAATTTCAACTGTCTTTAGCAATTTTACCTTCGAATTTCAATTGATCATAGTGGATAATCCATTGGACTAATTTCAGAACTGCAAGATGCAGGTTAGTGGTATCTTCCCATATTTCATTCCATCCATTCCATTTTTTATTTTGATGCAAAATTAAATGGTTTTATGCTTTCCCTAAAAGCATTCCGAGGCATTCGCGAGTACCCTTTTTTAGACTTGTGAGTCTGAGTTTAATTCATGGGTTTCATGCAGTGCAACCCACGTGTGCTTCACGCAATGAAGAAAGCAGAGTTGTGAATATTGTGCAAGCTCCATTTTGTTTTCAAAAATGAACAATGAAATTCATTTAGTGATGGATCCTAGTGAAAGGCGTGTTGCTTTGGTAGGCTATCATGGTACTGGAGTGGGGAGAACGTGAGCATGAGTACATGGATCAAGATTCCATGTGACATGTCCCTGCTTTACAAGATTTACAAAGAAATATCTTGTTAAATCTTTATTGTACCTCGAATATGCACTCCAAAGTCCATATTTTGGAAACTTTGTTAAGATATTGGGATCACGAGATTGGGCTCTTCAACATACAAGGGGATACCTTGGTATTAACAATATATGACATCTATTTTATCATGGGTCCATTGCGCAGGGGTACGCCTATGAACTTGGAGGGGACTGGCCGAGGAGGTGAACCTCTAAGTGTGCAAGATTACATCAACACCTGTTTTTTTCTTGGTATGCAAAAATCGAGGACACAAGTCCTGATTTTGCAAATTTCAATATTTCCATTGAAGGTTATGGTAAGCATGGTTTCCATGGTTGCAGGGTCATCCGTGTTGCATCTATAAATAAGGACTCATATGCGGGTGGAGGTAGAGTGCATGTGAGGGTTCTTGTTTGATTGGTGCTCGGGATTAATCATGATAATGAACAAACAATTGTCTGATTGTAAAAGGGGTCGAAGGAAAAACTTTGGCTATGCAAGTATTCTAGTGGCGTTTTTCTTCAAGAGGGTTGTTTCCCTTAGTACTGTGGTGATGTTACCTCCATGCCTATCCTGTGAGCCTCGAATCACATAGTGGGGAGACATTTTACTATGACAGGGTGGTGGTGATGTGGTCCAGAACTATTATGATGATGACTTCTACTCCTACTGGAGTATTTAGTTTCCTGCTCTTGAGCATTTTCATTACGCTAGACTAGATTTCCGTGGAGACCCAAAACTCATCCTCCTTCTTGGAGGAGCATGAGGGCATATAAATATGTCTTTTTATCTTTTCAATTATTTGATTTTTTATGATTTTTTATTCATAAAATTATATATACATATGTATACTAGTTTGACCTTATTTTATGTTTATATGTAGATGCTGGGAATGTCCTCCCTGATGGCCATCCCAGGAATTTTTTGCAGCCCGTGCAGGTTGGTGGGGATGATGGTTTTCTATTTATCATTAAGGGGAATATGGACATGATAACCCAGTAGGTCCCTACACTCAAAATGGATCAGATCTCCATGATCATGTCTAAGTATGTGGTTGGGGTTCCTTTGACCTGGCTACTCCTTATTAGAAGGGTGGCTAGGGTTGTATTGTATTATATGGAGGTTGGATAGGAATCCACAGCTGAGAAGGATGAGGAGGCCGAGGATCGGGCCTAGACTTAGGCATATTACAAACTATGATCCTATTTTTTNGTGTGTGTGTGTGTGTGTGTGTGTGTGTGTGTGTTTGTGTGTGCCTCAAATGTGTTTGTTATACTTTATTTTACAATGTGTGTGTTAAATTCCAATCGAGTATGTAATTCACATATGCATCAGTAACTCTATTTTGATTTCTTGAAATGTGAATGTATGCAATGTATTCAAAATTTGTTTCGAATAATATTACACATAAAAAATGGCATAGTAATTTATGGTTTCGCACCTGATAATCACCATTGAGTTGGGAAACCATGAGTTGTGAGTCAAGTTTGACCTCTAGATGGGTAATTCTATGTAATGTATAATCCCATAACAAATCTGTGACTGCACTGTATTCAGCCACATTATTAGTTTCAGGACCTAATCAGGCACCACTAGAGGTAACCAGTTGTCCTGAGGGTGTATAGATAACCCAGGTAGCTAAATCCAGATTACAAGTGTGGAGGATAGTGTCATCAACAAAACCTTCGAACCACTCAGATGACATATAAAACAACCAACAAAATGTATAAGAAAATCTAACCATCTAATGACATATTGTACATAAAAAAATAAATACAATAATAATACAAGAAAAAGTATCATGCCTAAGTGTAATACTTCTTAAGGTAGAGCCCATTCCTGGGCTCAGGCAACGTATTTTCATCGTAATCGGTTAAATCATAATCTCCCTTTCTCAAAAATTTCAACAAAAAGTAGGGGCCTAAACAAATTGACTTAAACTTTCCTTTCCCCATGAGTTCTTTGGCTTGATCCTAGAGAAAAACAAGTTCTCCCTCGGAGAAAACTCTCAGTTTAACACCTTTATCGTATTGGTTTTTTACCTGATTATTATGAGCCTCATTTTCAATAAAATCATCTCTGCGTTGATCATCCATATTCTCTAGGTGAATCAAACATTATTCCAAATCCGTAGTGTTGGGAAGCACATGAATAGAAATACTTGGGGATGGAATATCTCATTCAACCAACATGACTACTTCCACCCTGTAAATGAGCTGGAATGGAGAGAAACAGGTAGAATTCTTGACATTAGTCTCATATTCCCAAAGTGTATGGCACAACATGATATGCCAATTTGACCTACTCATGTAAATAATGCACTTTAGAATGTTTTCAAGGTTTTTTTAACCTCCTCTACTTGTTCATTCGCCCAAGGGTAAAAGGAATATGAATGGTCTTGCCTAAACCCTAGCATGGTGTTCAACTCAGTCTTCCTGTTGTTATGAAAATGAATTCCATGGTCAGTGACAATCTACTTTGGTATACAAAACTGAGCAATGATTTGGTTGAATACAAAGTAAATTGTTATTTCTCCATAGGCCTTAAAGGTAGGCATTTCCTCTGCCCACTTTGTGAAGTAGCCTACAAATAAAATGATGTATTTGTGCCCCCCAACAAAAACTTTGTTACACATCATGTAATATACCACCCATTTAGTGAAGGGCCCTACCACGATGATGGGGAATAAAGGAGCCAAATGTGACCACATCTTTCTCATATAGAGCTGACAAGGATGACAGCTCTTTATAGGTTCCACACAATATTTGAATATAGTGGGCCAGAAATAACCAACACGTAACATTTTATGGGTCATTGCTAACCTAGATAAATGACCCCCACACACTCTGCTATGGGAATCATTTAGGGAAATATTTGCCTCCTCGTGGGTGAGGAACCGATGTAAGATATAATCTACCCCTTGTCAATACAAGGTATCTTGATGACAAGGTAGTTTTTAGCATTAAGCCACAACTTACCTCGATCTTTCCGTGAGAACAATAAAGAACGCTTAAGAGTAATGAGATATACTAGGATATCTCTGTACTAGGGAATGAAGGTTGAAATAAAAAATATATACTCATCTGGGAATGAGTCTTCTTCTACCACTATAATATCTTCGGTAGGGAATTCCAAGATCAACTTTGTGAATACTAAGTATTTTTTGGACTTAGAAAATTGAAAATCCAAGTCAAAATCTTGGAGAATGACTATCCACTTGTGCAATTTTCCCCCGATTATGTGTCAGGATAAAACATAATGGAACGAATTCACATTTGAAACCACTGTGGTTTTCCTTAGCAAGATGTAGTGAGATAGCCTTTGAAAAACATAGACTCCTTCTAATGCAAACTTGTCAATGTGTGAGTATCTAAGTTCAAGACCGGATAATGCTCGACTAAGGTAGTAGAAAACATGCTCTTGTAGTTTTTCATCTTCCTGAACTAATACTACTCCTATGGTCAACTCGAATGCTTCCAGATACAATATGAAATCCCTAGTGTAATCTGGCAGACGCAATAACACATCCAATAGTAAATACTTTTTTAATGCCTTGAAATCAAGTTGTGTGGTTTGATCCCACATGAATGGGGTGTCTTCCTTCAACAAGCACATGAAACCGTTAGTAATCTTGGCATAATTGACTATGAAACATCAAAGGAAAGTGGATTTTCCCTGCAGCCTCTGTAGTTTCCTAATGGAACGAGGAGAAATATTTACAATGGCCTCGACTTTCAACGGATCCACCTATATTCCTCTGTTTGACACAACGAACCCTAATCATACGAAGATGATATCGATGGTCCTTACTCTTGTGAGAATGGGAAGGAATATCATCCAAGTACGGTTCTGTAATGCCCCATATTTTGATTAGACAACTATATGACATGATGGACCTGATTATATGTTATTACTATGCTTTATGATGATATTTTCTCTTGTTTAAAGATGACAATATATGTTTGATTTTATTTGTATAGATAAGATGTAAAATATATAATGTTGTATGTGGATACAACTTTATTTATGATATGGTCGACTAAAATATTAAATTTCATGCACACATGTGATGGATTATATTGCATACATATGATGATGATCAAATTGAAATATTTATGGTGTTACTATTTTTGTGTGATTACAATGTCATGATTATCATGGGATTCCTTTATTTCACAATGACAGTATATGTTTAAATGTTTTCATTTATAAAATGTAAATATATGATATGGTATGTGGATAGCATATGGTGATGTGGATGAATAAATTATTATGTGTCATGTGTAGTTGTTATGAACGAGAATTGTTACATGAAATGAAATAATGATGATAATATGGATCAATCGATGATCAAGTGGAATGCTTGTTATGAACATGTATTCTTTTCGAAATATGAACACACAGGGCATAAGGGCTAAGTGATAGCCAATTACTAAATATGATGTGTAGATTAGCACATAGTTATGCAAGGAACCTTATTGACCAAACCGATGATACGATGACACACTCTAATAATCTTGATAGCAGCAGAGAACAATTTGATAGGGTATAGACCCAGTATGTTGAGAGGGATGGATGTATTTCCCACCCTATGTTACTATGATACCTGAGGTCGTGGGAGGGTCATGCTAAGAAACGCTCCCCAATTTGTTATGATGATGATGGTCGAATGCTTTCTAGGAGAGGCTACGTCCATTTTTCAGTAGACGCTATCGCTGCCAGGTTCTTATGTGGTTAGGTCGATGAAACCGACATCCACTTCTATACTAGTAGAGGAAGGATAGGGAGGATGCGAACGTAGGTTAGGATGGGAGGATGTGTTAGATAGTACTGTTGAGGGTTAGTTATTCCTTAATACTGAGTTAGTGGAAGTAGGTACCCATCTTTGTATTTACTAGTTAAGTCAATAAGAACATAAAGAAAGGATATCAAATCATAAAATGGATTAACTATTAAATAACTGAGAATGTTAAAAATATGAATGCTTTCTCTTTCTACATGGGGAGATTACTATAATTAGTTAGCATATATGCATATGTGGGATGGTGTTTGTTTATAGTGCATGTATGACTTGTGCATACACTGGCCATGGATGCACACCTTCTACATGTACGATAGTATTGACGTACAACATACTTGTCACTTGAATAGTAGTATAAATTGTCATAGATAACTTAATTAAGGATATATATTAATCAACTTAGATAATGAATTGTTAAGTTGATAGTGTGTGAAATAAATAAATTAGGAATTGTATGTAAACACTGCAATAAACAGTTAAGATAGGTATCGCTAATGTGAATCATCATATATAAAACATTAACACTCCATAATTTTATTGTTTAACTATTAATCAATATTAATTAACCATTAAGGGTACCTAGTTCATTAATATAAAGATACTATGTTTATACAAATATACTTATCTATTAAACAAATAAATGTTACTATTATTATTCACCATTAATAAAAAGAATTATTATTATTATTACATGTTATTATTGATCATTAAGTTTAATAATAATATTAATAACAGTATAACTATTGTTAGATACACCTAGAAGCTAGATTGAATATCATTAAAAGAATTATTTAACTCTCCAAATGTTTTACATTATTTATAAAATATATATTATTATCATTTTTATTGTTAGAGGTTTAACCAAATGAAAAGCGAAATTGTAACTTAATATCAATATATTATCCACTTTAAATGATTATTTAAATTTTATTTTTAAAATAATAAAACATTATGATTGAATTAGAATGGATTGAGTAACAACAACCTAAATATCCTCTCCATGAATGTCAAAGTAATTATTATGTTATCTACCACATTTAAATATTGAAGCGGTCCATTGAATTATTGTTAAATGAAAGGTTTCATAAACAAGAAAGTAATAATATAATAATTATATGAATAAATAAACATAAGTCAACTCAAAGTGTACCTATTTAATTAAGCATTAAAGTATTTAAGTGCTCAAGACAACCATGAATCGGGTAACTATATTGAATCATTATTAAAAATCTTGAATTGTGTAAGGGTATTAATGATTTATAGTCCCAAAGTATTATAGGGAAAAGGTGGAGTAAGAATGAAGGAAGGAGGAGGAAAATGGATATTAAAGGAAGGTCTCACGGAGGAGAAGGGGGGATGGTTTTCTTTGGAAGAATTAGACTTAATATTTTTTTTTTTGGAGAAAAGGAGGAAGACCGAGGAGGGGGTTAACATGGATTTGAGGAGGTGGGAAACTCAAAGGAAAATGGTGAAAATGCACTATTGATTGAGCAATTTTGAACTAAGGAAAACTGCTATGGGGATTATCGAAGTGTGGGCTTGGGGACTAGGAAACCTGTTGGTTTCCTAGGGCCAGCATGATAAACTGGTCAATAGGGTGGTAAATTGGTTTGGATAATAAGGTTTGGTCAAAAGGAGCTACGAGAGAAGGTTTCAAGATCTACTCAAACTTCCTACAACCCTACACAAACCGGGTATTTTACTTGTGAAGTTTTGTTGGTTATTTAAATTGAAAGTAAGCTATTTCATAAAATAATTGTAGGTGCATATGCAAAATCTTTGGTTGACTAAAAATTTGACTTACTGAAATTCTAGAATATTGAAATCCAAAAATAGCTACAACCAAATATTAAACCATATCAATATTTTTTTTTTTGAAAATCATACTAACATTAAAAATAAATTTACTTCAAACTAGAATCTTGTACATAGGATTTACTAGAATGGGGTTAGTTCCCTCCTCGGTGGAAGAGCACTACAGGTTTGAAAATATTCTTAATATCATGAAAGGAAAAATGCATTGCCCACTGGAAGGTAGCTCTAGCATTTTTCAAACCAAAGGGAATTTTCTTATATGTGAAGGTCCCCCAATGACAAATGAAGGTCATTTTATGTTGGTCTTATGGTTTTATTTGAATTTGGTTATATCTAGAAAAAACATCCATAAATGAAAATACCTCACTACCCACACAAGCATCAATAATCTGATCAATGAAGGGCATGGGTTAGTTATCCTTGGGACATGTGTTGTTTAAATCATGAAATTCAGTGAAAAGGTGTATATTGCCTTGTTTTTATCAACGGGAATAGGATTGGATGCCCATTCTGTCAGAGTAATCAAGTAAATGAACCTAGCTTTCAGCAATTTCTCCACTTCAGCCTTGACATATGCCACTTTCTGTGGATTTACTGGTCTAATTTTTTGTCAAATAGTTTTTGCGTCAGGTTAAGTAGAGATCTTATGTTCAACTCTATATTGATCAATTCCTAGCATCTCCTCATATGACCATCCAAAGACATCATGAAATTCCTTAAACAAGGAACTATAAATGGAAACCTCCTCTAGAAAGAAGTTTGCACCAATATGAACATTTTCAACGACACTAGGATTTGCAGAAATGTTGATTGGAATAGTAGTAGAGATATTTTCCATATTCCTCTCAGAAAATACTCCCTCCTTGGGTAAAGCATTAATTAGAAAATCAACACCCTCTTCAAGTCTCACATGGAACTCCTAATTCTCAATTTTTCTTAACTCTGGGAGAAAGAAGGACTTATGGTGAAGGTATTCAAAAATATTTTCTTATCAAATCATAGCCTCCAGAATGGCTTCATCTGAATGTAAATCCATATCCAAGCAATCATATGAATATGTAGAGCTCTCTTCCTAAGCGGGAAGATAGGATTCATCTAAATCCTCTAAGACTGAAGAAGGAGTCGCTATGGAATCGATAGTGGAATTAAAAACAACTTGATAAACTACTTCCACTGCAAATAAGGGCACTTGAGGCTCATGACGTCAAGGAAGGACCCAAGGGTCAGTTCTATCGATAGTCATTGTGATAGAATTATTTACACTCATTGAACCTAAATAGTTGATCGAGGTCGGTATATCAAATGTGCCCATTAAAGATGCATACATTCCAATCCCCAAGCTCTCATCAGTTGGTTTGAACTAATATATAAATGGTACTATGTACTAATTCATTTTCAAAATTCCTTTCTGAGTGAAACTGAGCTAGTCAACTGTGACCAATCTCCTTTCGTGCAGAAACACTACAACTAGGAAAAATACCAAGGGGAAATTACACATGGTGTAAGTCCAACTTTTCCCCAACAATAGGTTAAATTACAAGGGAGAATCAATCACTTCCACCTCAATAGACATTGCTTTCCCTGCCAACTTTATCTCAAAATCTAGTAGGATACCATGTGAACAGAAATACCTTCCATCGAAAGCAGTAAGCAGTGTTCGATTGAACTAGCTCTAGGGATCCTAAGGTTTTAAAACAAGACATCGACATCATGCATAGAGCACCTTAATCAACCACCATTCGTCGAATGGTTTTACCTCCATGGAAAACATCAATTAACAAATCCACATGGTATGGCAGGCGTATTTTAACATCGAAAAGATTATATTTCGCCAGAAGGCTCGTAGAATCCATGCTACCTATGGCTGCTAAGAGTGCATCCCTATTAGAAGGACAACTCTGTAACACCTCCAATTCTGAAGTCACACAAGGATTTTGAGCTATGTCTTAAGCTACAGAATAGTTGGAAGCATCCCTAGCATTAGGGTTGTGAAATGTTTTCTTAAAGACACATTTTGGTATCTTGGGCATTTGTTTCCCTGGTTTATCAATAGTGAGAGGAGTTCAATTTTTAGTAGTAGTCTTACCCTTTTCTTGAGTCTTTGATTCATAATTCTCATTTCATTTTTGAAGTAAAATTTTGGATCGTACCATATTGAGAGAATTATGATCAGTAAGAGCACTAGAAGTTCCCTCAGCAACATTTGAAGTAAAAGATGCATTCTATCATTGGGAAAAGGGATCCTTTAGGAAAGTCGATTGTTGATTCTTTAGCATCTTCTATGCTTGTTCCAATAGAGGGAATTGATAATTAAGGTGGTCTCCCATACACAACTTACAAGGAAAATTTACCTTTTTCTTGTATTTTGTTCCCCCATCAGCATTGTTTGTGGTCTTTTGCTTATTTTCATTACCCTCACCCTTTTTCTCTTTCTTCTTTTTTCCACCGGGCTACTGATTTCCATTCTTAGAAGACTATGAAAAAACATTAGCACTTTGGGGTGAGGGGGTGTTGTCCTTAGCTTCCTCCACTGTAGATTGATTCAGTGAGAACTCATGGAGTTTCTTGGCCAGTGATTCAATAGTGGGAGTACTAACTAAACCAGCCATGCCATCGGCATGGGGTCTAGGCTTGGGTTTCTCTTAGTCATCCATAGACCTTGGGGCCTTAGGGATAATCTCATACAAGATCCTAAACTGAACATATATTAGGTCTAATTATTGGGCCTAAGAATTGTGTCTTCCTCCGTGGTAACCCCTGAAATGGATACGTACTTATAAATGTAAGGAAATATATATTTCAAGAACCGCGTCTCCAATAAAAAATCGAGAGGCACTGTGGCTTTAATAATCCTCTTTTGTGTTTTCTCCTCCTAAATGTGATTGGATATATGTGTGGCCTTGTTCTGTCAAAAATTCAACAACAAGTATGTACCAGCATTATACCGGACAGTAAGTTGAAAGTGATTAAGGAAAACGGTTGCTAAATCCAGAAATCTATCATATGCAACAGAGGGAAGTTCTATGTACCATTTTTTTTCCACACGAGTCAATGTTCTTTGAAAAAGACTCAACCAAATAGAGTCATTGTTCAATGAGTTAGAAGAGCACCAAAGTTTGAATGTGGTAATGTGAGCACCTGGGTCCTCACCAGCTTTTCCTTAAAACTTAGGGATGTCTAAGGGTAGTTTGATGGGTACAGGTGGCCATGCCACATTCTATCACATGTGGTCATTCATTAACTTTGACAAATGTGGCGAGTTTAACTTTTCTAGGAAAGGAAGTTTGGGCATAACTAGGGTTTGATATTGAGGAGTTTGGGGTGTGAAAGGAACTTCCCTCTAGCCTCCAAAATAAAAGGTGGGGTTTCCTCCAGCCATTGGTTTTGATGTAGTTGCATAATTTTTAAAAGGGTTCCACCTGAAAGCCAATGGATTACTGGTTTGTGGTGTATGATAGGTGTTTTATCCTTCTCCAATCGAAACTAGAGTTTGAAACATAGGAGTAGGGATCCCTCCCCTAAACAATACCGTGAGATCATGAAAGGAGCGACTGAAACCTGACTAGGTGTCTAAAAATTGTGACTTGTAAAGGAATTTATGTTTCCAGATGACATACCCACATAAGTAGGAGATGGGCCTACATAATAAGTAGATGGAATGATATGTACCCCATTCCATGGAAAACCCTGAACAAATGAAGTTGATCCACTTTTACCACTTTGAGCACTTTGCATGAAAGAAGGAGAAGTAAAAGGTACACTGGGAATCTTATTGACCACCCCACTAGACTGACCTACAACATAATAGGGTTCTGAGGGATTGATCACTAAAGCACTCATTGAAATAGGTGCAGTAGATGGACTAGGTCTTGTAACACTCACTGGAGGAGGTGAGACTCCACCATCCAACATGGTTGGAGTCGGAGTAGAGATGCCCTCTCCTGATCTAGGCATAACTGGGGTCAAAGGAACACCAGAAATAGGTGAACTAAAAGGGAGTACCTAGACTATCACAAGATTATTCAAATCAATTAGAGGTGTATTAAAGTTTCTTTCAAACTCGTCATCCTGCAAGTATTCTATCTCTACTATTGATGTTTCTTCCTTATTAAGCCTAAGTTCTAGTTCATGTGGAAATTCACTAACACCTATCGATTCGAAAGAAACATTTGTGTCAAGTCTCCGCCTTTGAGGTGGCAATTGAGGCTCCACTGTAACAGATGGAGGAAGGTTCTAAAACCTTATGGACCTACAAATAGTTTGGTCCTCCATGGCTATAAATTTTACTCACACACATAAAGGCTAACTAAACACAAACAAAACAAACAATATACACTAAAATTATTCTAAGAAACACAAACACACCAGATAAAAGATATGGCTCCGAAAGGAAATCCTAGGTTGATTAGGGTCGTGGTCAAACCAATGAAGATCGAAGGATGGTTACTTGGCGTCTCATGAATATTTATTCGGGTGCAAGCATGGGAATCACCCAACCACCCTCCCAAATTTTCAACCAAGATTACCTTACAAGTCCATCCTAGAAGTACTGGAAAAATCCTTCCAATACCACCTTGTGTAATAGCCTAGTGTCTGGAGACTAAGGCTACCAAATCTACAATGAGAGTTTGGTGGAATAGTCATTGTCCTTATCGATGTGCATGGGCATGGTATCTAAGCCCAAAACCCTATCAATACCAGCACCTCAGGGGGCCCAAGAAGTGGTATTGATAAGACCCCCAAACACACAACAATCATGTAAACAATCGAACAAGGAAGTGGAGTGTTATCTTTTTAACAAAGCTCTCATGCGAAATTGTTCTTAACTCCTGTGTGAGAGGATATTTATGGATTATCCCTTGTAGAAGTGAAATTACCTAAAGATAGGCCATTATGTCTGAAATCAAAGTGCTTTTGGACAGTTTAAATCTCCTAGTTTAAAATCCTAGCATAATCCAGTTGATGATAGAGCCTATAAAAAGAAAATTACTAATAAGTTTTAATTAAACATACTTTTTAATGGTTTTATTACTCAAGGGTAGTGGAGTGGGACTAAATGATGTTATAGACTCAACAAAGTGAACGCAAATGATGTATAAATTTTTCAAAATGGATGCAACTAATAATGAAATTTTTTCCTTTCTTTTAAGATTGTAAATGAAACTAATGAATTTCTTTTTTGTAACAATTTGAGAAACTACAAGACTTGCATTTTTTTTATTTTCTAAAAAATAATGAGAAAAATAACTAATGCAAGCTAATGCAAAATGAAAACTTCCGTTTTTCCTTTTTATTCAAAAAATTCAAAAACTATATGCAACTATATGCACTTTAAGAAAGCAAAACAATCTGATCATATAAAAATGTAAATAATAGCAGTCAGATCCTACAGTAACAATATTCAACCAATCAATAAGAGATGACTCAAACCCTAGACTTGGACAAAAATACTATCTTAAAAAAACAATAGATCTAAAACATGGAAAAAATGACTCACCTAGACTAGCAGAAAAGAAATACAAGGTATATCAGTGTCCTAAGAGGACAGATAGAAACTAGTAACCCAAAAATACACAAGCATGCAAACCAATTAGCCAAGCAAGAAGGACCCAACACATTCACAAAGATGAATCAAACCTAACTTACTCAAACACACTTGACTTAAAAAGTAAAAGTGAGATGCATACAACCAAAGAAACAGTACAATGCTAAATAAGAACTCTAAAGGGAACCTGGAACATTAGAAGGTAGAGGAAAAGAAAACCCCTAACACTATGACCTATTACTATAGGAACTCATGAATGTCACCAAGAAAACCCGCGTACCATTCCCTATTTTCACTAAAACAACTTGTGTGTGCAACATAGAATTCACGACCGTCTATATACGCAACATGGGAATGCAATAAAATATCAAAAAGAAAAATAAATGACCACAGGATTTTGAGCATGAAGCACTGAAAATTGAAGGTAAACAACAATAAAAACACCTACAGTATCAGACAAATAAAAATTGGAAAGGAATCCAAAGGAATGTACCCAAAAAAGGTTGGAATCCCTAGTGGAGTCGCCAGTTCTAGTGTTCATGGAAAAGTCCCACCTTGTGACCTAGGTTCTAGGGTCACCAACATACTAATTAAACTTGTAGGAATTCAACTATTTGATCATTTGATATATAAATATGGAAGAAATTTGTGTACCTTGTTTATGAAGGCTGGTCCTAACTTTCTTCTTCAATCCAAATGATCCAACGGATTCTAGGGATCTTCACACATAGAAAGAGATAGGCCTTCCTACAATATATTAGATGTTATGTAAAATATTACTATAATATTAATATGCTTGCAAAGATATAACAAGACAGTTCATAAATCATAACACATAAGAATACAAGTGCACCAATTGGAATAAAATCTCTCTTTATTGATAAACAAGTGATGAAATATTACAACTAGTATCTGATTAAAGTCCTCCTCTGCTAGCCAAGGAACTGAGTTTTGTTGCTCCAAGATCTCCAAAGGAAATACACTAGAATAAATTTTATCTATATTTGATATCCCATTAGCCTCAACCTTTACCCTCTATTTATATCTAATGAATGAGAGGATTTACACAGGTTGAGATGGTTGAGGAAGTTGGGAATGTTATGATTAAGAACCCAACTAACCTTAACTAATCTTGTTTTTATTTTTTAATTTAGGATTAGGGAACTCATGGCTAATGATACTAGCAAGTCATGAGTCACTCACAAATTTTATAAGAGAATCCCATGAATACAACATGTGATCATATATTCACAACTTGTATATCTAGCTACCCATGAATGGAACATGGGTTTCCATGGAAATAGTCATGAATTCACCTAAATATTCTTATAAAAAGTAGGAAAAGCTAGCAGGATGATGATGTATGACCCACCATGCACATGTATAGGGTTTTGGTCACTTCCATCCATTTGTTCTTTTGTGTACCAACATATTGAGTGTCAGAACTCAGATAGAGAAGTGCCATTTCATAGGATAACATATGCTCTCACCATCGCTCAACCTTGTACCATTTTTCATTTGTTAGAATTTTATCATTCAAGCTAGCGTTATCTCAGGATCTTTAACTAAGAGAATAACATGCACAACAATAAAACATAAGAGACAAGAGACACAAAGAATTTTCCTTGGGGAAACCATAAAGGAGAAAACCTTGCAACTTCCTCAGAGGTAGAATGAGCACCAATGGTAGCAGTAAAACCTGAAAACATAAATATGATCTCCACAACTTCTCTCTCTCTCTCTCACTTGAGAGAGCTACTTCTCTCTCACTCATGCTCCCCAATGAGTGAGCGTGTGTGTGTTAAATAGAGAGGCTCACTCTCTATTTATATTCTTTTGTTCACTTAATTTCCACTTTAACATGTCAACCCCACTTAACAATTACTTACTAGAGCCGACATCTCTAGGAGAGTCTAATAACCCTAGTGCCCCACAACTAAGGGGAATTTTCCCTCCGATAAACAAGGAGTCTTAACCTTGACACAAATGTGGGGACTATTGCCCTAAATTACAATGGAGGGTTAACCTCAATGATTTTCCATGACTTGTTTACATTATTGAATCTCCCAATCGAAACATTGGGGCATGACATGACTCAATTACATTATAGATACTTCTCAGAATAAACATCGGGGTACAATACATAAGATATACAAGTGAATACATTCCGAAGTTACAAATACATCAACACTCCCTCTTAACTAGGAAGGTGTTCTCTCGACACAATTTATCAGCACAAGTCTTCTTCTTTGTATCATCTAGATCATCATCAAGTCATCTTTGTCTTCAAGTCATCTTCATCTTCAAGTCATCTTCATTGTCAAGTCATCTTCATCAAGTCTAGATCATCACTGGATCATCAATTTTGGATCATCACTTGATCTGGATCGTCACTATTAGATCATCATTAAGTCTGGATCATCACTTGATTTGGATCGTCACTGCTAGATCATCATCAATTCTGGATCATCACTTGATCTGGATCATCACTGCTAGATCATCATCAAGTCTGGATCATCACTTGATCTAGATCGTCACTGCTAGATCATCATCAAGTATGGATCATCACTTGATCTGGATTGACACTATTGAATCATCATCAAGTCTAGATCATCACTTGATCTAGATCATCATCAAAGCTGGATCATCACTGAATCATCATCATCATTACTACTTCTGCTATCTCAATCAAATGGTGATATCTCTTCATTCTTATCTGTTAGAATTTTATCATTCAAGATAGCATTGTGATCTTAGGATCTTATCTGAGATAATAACATGCACATCAATAAAACACAAGAGAAAAGAGACACAAATGATTTTCCTGAGGGAAAGCATAAAGGAGAAAACCCCACAACTTCCTCAGAGATAGAATGAGCACCAATGGAAGCAGTAAAACCTGAAAACATAAAGATGATCTCCACGGCTTCTCTCTCTCTCTCACTTGAGAGAACTACTTCTCTCTCACTCATGCACCCCAATGAGTGAGTGTGTGTATAATAAATAGAGAGGCTCACTCTCTATTTATATTCTTTCGTTCACTTAATGTACACTTTAACATGTCGACCCCACTTAAAAATTACTTACTAGAGCCGACATCTCTAGGAGAGTCTAATAACCCTATTTCCCCACAACTATGGGGACTTTGCCCTCCTATCAACAAGGAGGGTTAACCTTGACACAACTGTGGGGACTATTTCCCTAACTTACAATGGAGGGTTAACCTCAATGACTTTACATGACTTGTTACATTATTGAATATCCCAATCGATACATCAGGGCATGACATGACTCAATTACATTATAGATACTTCTCGGAATAAACATCAGGGTACAATACATAATATATACAAGTGAATACATTCTGAAGTTACAAATATATCAACACTCCCTATTAACTAGGAAGGTATTCTCTCGACACAATTTATTAGCACAATTATTCTTATCTGTATTATCTAAATCATCATCAAGTCATCTTCGTCTTCAATTCATATTCATATTCATTGTCAAGTTATCTTCATCGCCAAGTCATCTTCATTGTCAAGTCATCTTCATCAATTCTGGATCATCACTGGATCTGGATCATCATTGAGTCTAGATCATCACTTGATTTGGATCGTCACTGATGGATCATCATCAAGTCTGGATCATCATTTGATCTGGATCGCCACTACTAGATCATCATCAAGTCCAGATCATCACTAGATCTAGATCATCATCAAAGCTAGATCATCACTGAATCATCATCATCATTATTGCTTCTTCTATCTCAATCAAATGGTGCTATCTCTTCATTCTTCTTGTCACAGGAAGTTCTATAGAGCCATCCCGTTTTCATGTTGGTTGTAGGCCTAGCCTCCATGTAGGTCTTCATCAATAAAGACAACCCTTTTTCATGTTGGATGCATATCTACAAATCCAGTCCTTTTCCATACTAGATGTAGTCCTCTACAGAGCCATCCCTTTTTCATGTTGGATATATCATCACAGAGTCGGCCCTTTTTCATGCTAGATGTGGCACCAACACAGAGCTAGTCCTTTTTCATACTAGATGTGTCATCACAGAGCTAGTCCTTTTTCATACTAGATGTGGCATCACAGAGCTATTCCTTTTTCAAACTAGATGTGGCATCTACACAGAGCTAGTCCCTTTTCATACTAGATCTGGCATCACAGAGCTAGTCCTTTTTCATACTAGATGTGGCATCACATAGAAAGTCCTTTTTCAAACTAGATGTGGCATCTACATAGAGCCAATCATTTTTCATAATGGATGTGTCATCATAGAGCTAGTCCTTTTTCATACTAGATGTGGCATCACAGAGCTAGTCCTTTTTCAAACTAGATGTGGCATCTACATAGAGCTAGTCCTTTTTCAAACTAGATGTGTCATCACAGAGCTAGTCCTTTTTCATACTAGATGTGGCATCACAGAGCTAGTCCTTTTTCAAACTAGATGTGGCATCTACACAGAGCTAGTCCTTTTTCATACTGGATGTGTCATCATAGAGCTAGTCATTTTTCATACTTGATGTGGCATCATAGAGATAGTCATTTTTCATACTAGATGTGGCATCAGCACTTATATCTGACCAAGTGGGAACACATCCCTCAATCACATCAGAATGGCCATGCACTCATATCTGATCATGTAAGACTAAATCCCACAGTCATATCAGAATGGCCCTCAGTCCCAGACTGAGTATTCCTAGTAACTGACCAAGTTCCTCCATTCTCCCAGAGAATGGAAACTCAACACCAAGATGAGTATTCCTGGTAACTGACCAAGTGCCTCCATTCCAAGAATGGTATTCAACACTTATATCTGATCATGTAGGAACCAATCCTATAGTCACATTAGAATGGCTCAGCACTCACATCTAACATGGAAGGAAGCAAATCCTCTCACCATGACAGAATGGCTCATCCCTTACATCTAACCATGGAAGGAACCTAATCCTCTCACCATGTCAGAATGGATCTAGGTCTCATCATTTCCCCTTAGAGGCAACCTCGATTTGGAGAACACCAAGCTTCTCCTTGAAGTATTCAAACTTCACTCTGGCCAATGGGTTCATCAACACATCAGTTATCTATTTGTTCGTCGCAACATACTGGAGCTTCACTGCACCTCTCTGCACCATATCCCTGATATAGTGATATTTGATATCATACTGAAGTAGCACCTCGAAGTTCTCTTCCTATAAATGGAACTACCTACGCAATACGAATCCACATAACCCTCTAGGTTAATCTTTTGATTCACCTCATACTTGAGCCCATAATCAATTGTACCCTTCAGGTACCTCACTGCATGCTTTGCAACCATCAGGTGAACATGTCTTAATGTGTTCACAGCAAAGAAAATATATGGTCTCGTATTTGTCAGGTAAATCATCTGACAATACATCGTGGCATCAACCGAATCTGATGAAGCAACAGTCAATAGCTTCATGTTCGATGCCATAGGTGTGGTCATGGCATTGTATTCCATCATCCTGAACCTCTTCAGGATCTCTACTGCATACTTCCCTTATCCACACCTCCAATCCTAGAATGTAGTGCATCATCCCCAAGTCCTTTATCTCGAACTCGACAACAAGTCTTCTTCTTGTAAATTTAATGAGTTTCTTTTTTCTATCAGGAACAAGTCATTGACATATGACAAGAGCATCACTGGTATTACACCTTCAACCTTGAAGCAAAGGTTGGAATCCTCTTTACTCTCAGTAAATCCTAGAGTCATTAGTAATCTGTCCATCCTATCATACCATGTTGAACCTCAATATCTTTTGTAGTCACTCCCTCTGAAGCGGAGCATCATTCTCCCTCTATCTTCTGTACTCTATGCACTGAAACATTTTGTACTGGAGTGACAAGTAGCTTCCTCTGCTACTAATATTCTATGTATCCATCTAAGATCATTGGATACCAAGATCCTCTATCTTGAAATTTTTCAAAAGTTCTTCTCGCACCCATATGTGAGCTTGTCATCCTCTATAGACTTTCATCTTCAACCTTGTAGCAAAGGTTTAGGTCTTCATCAAGCTCCTCATGTATGTGTTATCCCATGGGTGTCTTTTGAGCTCATTCAAGGCCTACTTTCATTTGCACACATGATTCTTCATATCATGTGTATTTCTAGTGGCTGCAAATGTCTCTTTGTAGTATATGCCCCGTGTTATGAATCTTTCCTTGTATCCAATGATGTTTCCATCTACTGCATGATGGAACTACGAACTTCCCTTCATGTATCGATACTGTATCCTAGACATCATTCTTCTTGAACTGGTCTTCCCTTTCTTCTTGGTTACTTCTTCATAGCTGGAAGGTTCTGCATCAATGATCTCGCTACATTCGTCATATCATTCTTCATCTTGAACTGTCGTCACTTGTGGAACAAGTCTCATCCTTCTTTTCTTGTAGGTGATTGTACACAATATTTCCTACAAGTCAAATGCATTTGTATAGTTAGAAACATTTCATAAGTAATATTCATAATGGAAAATTCTTATGCATAAATATGTGATCATGCAACTATTTTATCCAATACAACATTCATCCATATCTCACGAAAACTTTCTAGATGCCTTCCATCTCTACCAAGACAACATTGAGATTGTGCACTAATCCAATATGTCAGTAAAGAGGTTTCATTCTAGATAAGTAGCAATGGATAGTCGTATAGCACCATGAGCTACTTACCCATCACATGCATATTAGTAGTATACTGTCATTAATGCAAACATTCTATCATGCATAATACATCAACTGAATATAAAAAAATGCATAACAAAACAATATCATGAAATGACAATTGAATACTTATCTTTATTTGTTTCATGGATAGACTCCTTCTTGATCCTTCCGCTTCATCATCTTCTTCATTCATGACTTCATCATTTCTTATCCAAATGCTCAAGAACGATAAGAGGTTCTTCAAGAATTGAGTCCTTCATATTCCTCATCGCTTGAGGGATCTTCTTTGGATGGTGAGAGCTTGATCTTCAATTACTCCCATCTTCTTTTCTCTTATTATGAGTCGAGTTTCTTCTTGTGTGTGCTCTTCCCAGAGTCTACTGAAAGTAACCACTTCCTTCTAGCACACATTCCTCAAATGAATGAATCCCATGATCTTGGGAGGCCATTCAAGGTGGTTATCACAACTTCTGCATTCTCCACTTCTTCTTCTACTGCTTCAAGTTGTTCTTTGATTTTAGAGAGCCTCGTAAAGTATGACTGTATGGTCTCTGCATTATGGATCTTCACATTCTTCAACTATTTTCTCAAAGTCATATTCTGATTTATGTTCTTCCTTTGAAATAGCTTGGTCAAGGAATCAAACATCTCTTTTGGTGTCTTTATGGAAGAAACTTGTGGCGTAATATGATCCGTGATTGAATCAGCAATGATCTTCTTGGCCTTGACCAAGTTTTTCTAGTGTAAATCCTTTAGCCTCATCTCCCTCTCGAACTGGAACCTCTCTACTCATGTAGGTTTCCAATTCATTTTCTTCAAAGAGATCATATACTTCCATGCTTGGAATTTGTCAACTTCACCAAACTTATCATCAAGCTCATGTGATAGATCACTTTGAAATGAGAACCACAAATGAAAATAGCAGAAATTTTAGATCTTATCGATTTGAGGTGTCCCTCTTGGTTTTGGAGCTGGCTGATCTAGGGTTTGTCAGAGAAACCCTGATTTTCAAAACTTGAAATCTTTCATATCTGATTGGATAGAAAGATATATCTCTTCAAGTTTAGATTTCCAATGTACTCCTTTTGTGAAAACAGTGGAGGGAAGCTCCTGGAACAGGAAGCCCTAGTTTTCCAATTTCTTCTACAGAAATGTCTGATACTGTTTCTAAAGTATCTCTGAAACTACTACTCCTCTATGTCTAAAACTTCAAATTATGGTAGCCTCACCTATCCCTGTTCCAACACCATAGGTTTCATAAAAAAAAATTCACCAATTGGGACTTATGATATTTTTCCCAAGGTGACCTGTTTCAGGACTATTCAGCATAGTGAAGTTGTATGGACTGCCACGTGTTAGTGTTTTATCTTCTAGGTTTGGCACTTGGACCACAGAAATTATATTCTATGCCCTTTTTGGAACAGCTTCAAAAATTCCATTTCAACCTTTGTAGCCCGAGATATAGCAATTCTCCCCAGGTATCCTGTTTGGGGATGAATCCCAAGAGAGGCTACAACCCTAAATTGGAGGAATCACGTCTCCTATAAAATAGTGAATATGAGGCTGAATTTTGGAGGTAGTGTAAATAGGGATTTTATCTTCATCTTGTGAAATATTCAGCTCTTGAGCATTTTCCAATCCCAATATATAGTGAATGTACCAAAACGTATCAGTTTTAGTATTTTAGGGTTTTTTTCCAACTCGGGCTCAAACTAGGGTTTGACTTTCCCAAAGTTTCACCCAACCAAAAATATCAAACCAGGTCTCTAAAATTTGATTTTGATGACGAGATAAATCCTATTCCAGGCTCACTCAAAAATTCCTCTTCTGTAAGAAGCCCTAATTTCCCGCGCCAAAAACTAAAAATGTCCGGAATCGAATTATGCTTCAACAAAAAGATGTGCCCTTCACTAGAGAGTCAGCCTAGCATACTTTTGTTGATATATTGTCAAGGGAGACCTGAAAATTAAGAAGCCCTAGCTTCTGTAGCTGCACATTTTTTTCTTCTCCAGTTAGATCTGATACCATGTTAGAATTTTATCATTCAAGCTAGCATTATGATCTTAGGATCTTACCTGAGAGAATAACATGCACAGCAATAAAACAAAAGAGACAAGAGACACAAATAATTTTCCTCAAGGAAACCATAAAGAAGAAAACCCCACAACTTCCTCAGAGATAGAATGAGCACCAATGGCAGCAGTAAAAAGAAAAAACATAAAGATGATCCCCACAACTTCTCTCTCTCTCTCTCACTTGAGAGAACTACTTCTCTCTCACTCATGCACCCCAATGAGTGAGTGTGTGTATAATATATAGAGAGGTTCACTCTCTATTTATATTCTTTTGTTCACTTAATGTCCACTTTAACATGTCAGCCCCACTTAACAATTACTTACTAGAGTCGACATCTCTACGAGAGTCTAATAACCTTAGTGCCCAACAACTGTGGGGACTTTTCCCTCCAATCAACAAGGAGGGTTAACATTGACACAACTGTGGGGACTATTGCCCCTACTTACAATGGAGGGTTAACCTCAATGAATTTACATGACTTGTTATATTATTGAATCTCCCGATCAGAACATCGGGGTATGACATACTCAATTACATTATAGATACTTCTTGGAATAAACATCGGGGTACAATACATAAGATATACAAGTGAATACATTCTAAAGTTACAAATACATCAACATTCTCGTCATAGGAAGTTCTACAGAGCCAACCCTTTTTCATGCTGGTTGTAGGCCTAGCCTCCATGTAGGTCTTCTTCAATTCTTATATCTAAACCTAAGTCAGAATGGCCTTCCCAGCACTTACATATGACCTCATCTTGTCAAAAAGGCATGCCCAGAACTCACATCTGACTGTGTGTAAACACATCGTGCCAGAATGGCTCAGCACTTATATTCGACCATGTGTGAACACACCGCATTGAAATGGCTCTGCACTTACATCTGACCATGTGCAAACACACCACATCAGAAGGGCTCTACACTTACATCTAACCATGTGTGAACACACTACATCGGAAGGGATCTCAGTCCCAGAATGAGGATTCCTAGTAACTGACAAGGTGCCTCCATTCTCCCATAGAATGGCATCTCAACACCAAGCTGAGTATTCCTACTAACTAACCAAGTGCCTCCATTCCAAGACTGGCATTCAACACTTATATATGATCATGTAGGAACCAATCCTACAGTCACATCAGAATGGCTCAACACTCACATCTGACATGGAAGGAACAAAATCCTCTCGCCATGATAGAATGGCTCATCCCTTACATCTAACCATGGAAGGAACCAATCCTCTCACCATGTCAAAATGGCTCATGGACTCATCACTTCTGCTTGGAGTGAACCTCAATCTGGAGAACACCAAGCTTTTCCCTGAAGTACTCAAACTTCACTTTGGCCATTTCTAGCATAGAATCACATCAAGGATGATAACGTTCAAGGATAACCTATTGGCTTCTCCAGGACCAATTACATCCGAGCACAACCTACAGGTTTGTTTACATTTGAGTAACATACGAGCTTCACCAAGATTTATGCTTAAACAACCTATCTCATCGACTATGGTATAAGTCCCTCTTTCAAGAGATCTCGGTCTGGATCACATACTGGAGCTTCACTACTCCTCTCTACATCATACAAATATGCAAGTCAGATCAAGCAAATCAAATAGTAGTTTTCAAAAGAAACATACTACCTCCCAAATGGCAAGTGGCAACATCTTTTGCCTCAACTGTACTCATCACCATGCAGGACTCCATCCTACCAAACCAAGAGATCACATTTGATCCCATATTGAAGTAGTACCTCAAAGTGCTCTTCCTATCAATGGCACTGCTTGCCCAATATGAATCCTCATAACCCTCCAGGTTAATATTCTAATTCACCTCATATTCTGATTCACCTCATAATATTTTGGTTAATATTCTTGCAAATTTAATGAGTTCCTCTTTTCTGTCAGGAACAACTCATCAACATATAACATGAGCATCACTGGTATTTCTCCTTCAACCTTGAAGCAAAGGTTGGAATCCTCTTTACTCTCAGTAAATCCTAGAGTCATCGGTAATCTGTCCATCCTGTCATACCATGTCAAACCTTAGGATATTCTACAGTCACTCCCTCTGAAGCAGAGCATCATTCTCCCTCTGTCTTTCGTACTCTATGCACAGAAAAATTCTGTACCAGAGTGACAAGTAGCTTCCTCTGCTACTAATATTCTATGTATCCATCTAGGATCATTGGATACCAAGATCCTTTATCTTGAAATTTTTCAAAAATTCTTCTCGCACCCATCTGTGAGCTTGTCATCCTCTATAGAATTTCATATTCAACCTTGTAGCAAAGGTTCAGATCTTCATCAAGCTCCTCATGTATGTGTTATCCCATGGGTGTATTCTGAGCTCGTACAAGGCCTACTTTCATTTGCACACATGATTCTTCCTGTCATGCATATTTCTATTGGCTGCAAATGTCTCTTTGTAGTCTATGCCTCATGCTATGAATCTTGCCTTGTATCCCATGATGTTTACATTTACTTCATGATGGAACTACGAACTTCTCTTCAGGTCTCTATACTGCATCCTAGACATCATTCTTCTTGAACTGGTACAGTGCTTTCCTTTCTTCTTAGCTACTTCTTGGAAGGTTCTTCATCAATGATGCCACTCAACAGTATTACATGACCGAACTGTGTCTGAGATCTCTTCTTTGAAAGTATCGTCATATTATTCTTCATCTTGGATTCTTTATTGAACCGTCGTCACTTGTTCTTCGGAACAAGTCTCATCCTTCTTTGCTTATAGGTGATTGTACGTGATCTTTCCTACAAGTGAAATGCATTTGTATGGTTAAAAACATTTCATAAGGCATATTCATAATGAAAATTTCTTATGCATAAATATATGATCATGCAACTATTTTATCCAATACAACATTCATCCATATCTCACGAAAACTTTCTAGATTCCTTCCAGCTCTACCAGGACAACATTGAGATTGTGCACTAATCCAATATATCAGCAAAGAGGTTTCATTCTAGATAAGTAGCAATCGAGAGTTTTATAGCACCATGAGCTACTTACCCATCACATTTATATTAGTATTATACTATCATTAATGCAAACATTCTATCATGCATAATACATCAACTAAATATAAAAACAATATCATGAAATGACAATTGAATACTTATCTTTATTTGTTTCATGGGTTGACTCCTTCTTGAGCCTTCAGCTTCATCGTCTTCTTCATTCATAATATCATCGTTTCTTATCCAAATTCTAAGATGGATAAAAGGTTCTTCAAGAGTTGATATTCCTCATCACTTGAGGAATCTTCTTTGGATGGTGAGAGCTTGATCTTCAGTTGCTCCTATCTTCTTTTCTCTTATTATGAGTCTAGCTTCTTCTTCTTCCCAAAGTCTGCTGAAAGTAATCACTTCCTTCTGGCACACATTCCTCATTTGAATGAATCCCATGATCCTAGGAGGCCATTCAGGGTGGTTATCATAACTTCTACATTCTCCACTTCTTCTTCTGCTGCTTCAAGTTGTTCTTTGATTTGAGAGACCCTTGTGAAGTATGACTGTATGGTCTCCGCACTTTGGATCTTCACATTCTTCAACTGGTTTCTTAAGGATATCTTATCATTTATGTTCTTTCCTTCAAATAGCTTGGTCAAGGAATCAAACATATCTTTCGATGTATTTAGGGAAGGCACTTGTGGTACAAGTTGATCTGTGATTGAATCAGCAATGATCTTCTTGGCCTTGACCAAGTTCTTCTTGTGTAAGGCTTTTAGCCTCATCTCCCTCTGGAATTGGAACCTCTCTACTTATGTAGGTGTCCAATTCATTTTCTTTAGAAGGACCATATACTTCCATGCTTAGAAGTTTCCAAATTCACCAAGATTATCATCAAGTTGATGTGATAGATCACTTTGAAATGAGAACCTCAAATGAAAATAGCAAAAGATTACATCTTACTGATTTGAGGTGTCCATCCTGGTTCTGGAGTTGGATGAAATAGGGTTTGTCAGAGAAATCCTAATTTTCAAAACTTGGAATCTTTCAAATATGATTGGATCGGAAGATAGATCTCTTCAAGGTGAGTTTTCCAATGTACTCCTTTTCTGAAAACAATGAAGGGAAGCTCCCAGAAAAGGGAAGCCCTAGTTTTCCAATTTCTTCTACAAAAATTCCTGATATTGTTTCTATGGTATCTCCAAAATTAGGGCTCCTCTATGTCTAAAACATTGTACTAAAATATTCTCACCTGTCCTTATTTCAACACCATAGGCTTCATCATAATTGGGTTAACCAATTGGGAGTTATGAGCATTTTCCCAAGGTGACCTGTTTCAGGACTGTTCATCATAGCGACGTTGTACGGACTTCCACATGTCACTGTTTCATATTCTAGGTCTAAAACTTGGACCACAAAAAGTACAGTCCATTCCCTTTCTGGAAAATCTTTTAAAATTTCATTTGGACCTTTGAATCCCAAGATATAGCAATTCTCCCTAGGTGTCTTGTTTAGGATGAATCCTGGAAGAGGTTGGAACCCTAACTTGGAGACATCATATCTCCTAGAATATAGAGAATCTAAGGCTAAACTTTGCAAATAGTGTAAATCAGGATTTTTTCTTCGGTCGGGGAGAGCTTTAGCTCTTGATCCTTCTCCAATCCTAATATATAGCGAATGTAGCAAAATTTATCATTTTAGTATTTTAGGGTTTTTCCAGCCCGAGGTCAAACTAGGGTTTGACATTCCTGGAGTTTCACCCAACCAAAAATATCGACCCAGGTCTCTAACATTTGATTTTTATGAGGAGAGAAATCCTATTTCAAGCTCATTCAAAAATTCTTCTTCTGTAAGAAGCCCTAATTTCCTGCACCAAAAACTAATACCATGTTAGAATTTTATCATTCAAGCTAGCATTATCTTAGGATCTTTAACTGAGAAAATAACATGCACAGCAATAAACAAAAGAGACAAGAGACACAAATAATTTTCCTCGGGGAAACCATAAAGGAGAAAACCCCACAACTTCCTCAGAAATAGAATGAGCAATAATGGCAGCAGTAAAACCTGAAAACATAAAGATGATCTCCACAGCTTCTCTCTCTCTCACTTGAGAGAGATACTTCTCTCTCACTCATGCGCCCCAATGAGTGAGTGTGTGTGTGTTAAATAGAGAGGCTCACTTTCTATTTGTATTCTTTCGTTCACTTAATGTCCACTTTAACATGTTGGCCCCACTTAACAATTACTTACTAGAGCCGACATCTCTAGGAGAGTCTAATAACCCTAGTGCCCCACAAATGTGGGGACTTTTCCCTCTGATCAACAAGGAGGGTTAACCTTGACACAAATGTGGGGAATATTTCCCTGACTTACAATGGCGGGTTAACCTCAATGACCTTACATGACTTGTTTACATTATTGAATCTCCCGATCGAAACATCGGGGCATGACATGACTCAATTATATTATAGATACTTCCCGGAGTAAACATCGGGGTACAATACATAATATATACAAGTGAATACATTTCAAAGTTACAAATACATCAACATCCTTTACAACTTGACACCTTTTACCTTGAGGAGACATTTCCTGAGTATCTTTTTCCTGCTCATGTTCCTTGCATTATGCTTAGGTTTGTTCCTTGCTCTTGGAACTAGTTTTTCTTGTCTTTGAGACTTGTCTCCTCACATTTAGATAATTCTTTCTCCTCTCCTTCGAGATCATTAAAATAAGTAAGGAGGCCATGAGTTGACTTTTCCATACTCATTAAAACTTCACGAGAAAGATATGGAGTTATATTCAAGCCTTGGCCAGACTCCTTAAAATTGAATAGATTTTCGAGTTAACTTGTTTATTCATACTCACTAAGGTAAATTGAACAATCATCCACATCGGTCATACGTTATCTCTTTTTTGGACCATGTGGATTACTTACGAGAAATGAATACTCTATTTTCTTTGGAATCTAGAAGAGTATATTCAAGCATAGGTTTATCTCTTTTCCAATCCTAGAGGATTAATCTTACAGAAAAGGACCATGTATGAGCTTAGTTTTCTCTTTTTCATGACCTGGACCTAAACATGAAAAATATTATGAGCATACTTTATGTCTTGGTCATGCTCACTAAACCCTAGAACAAAGCGTTAATTTTACTATTGTCTGTAATATTCTCATAAATAAATGGAACTTTTTGAGTGATCCTACTTTCCTTCACACTCATTAAAACTATAACGTTCTACTCACTTATGAAGGAGCATCGGTCTAGAGATAGTTTAACCATTTTTTGAACCTTTCCCACTAACTACAAAAAAGGCATACCTTAGTTCTCCTAGACTAGGAGAGTTCTCCTTTGGATTGTTTTATACTTTTTCTGACTGACGAGACTAAACTTACAAAAAATAATCCGCCCCCTAGAGGCTTCTTTGGAGTTTTTAGACTCTCTAAACTATGAAAACATCACCGAGCATCCACTAATTCGGGCTCATAAAATCCACAAATCAGTGCTTTATCAAGCATTCTTCTGTTTCTTCTTTGAGCTTGTCAAAAGTGAAGAAGGTATCAATTTTTCTTTGTTGTACTCATTAAACATTCATAAGAAAGAGGGAAGGGAAGTTAATTCACATATTTTTACATCATGGAAGCAAGTCTTGTCTCCTTGAACAAAGCACCAGTTTTGAGTCTATCAATAGTTGGGTCTCAGTTTTTTACTTTATCCCGATTCAGAGTTTTGACTCATCCAGTTGTCTTATTTTCCAATTATATAGGGAATCTTTCAATGTCTCTGACATTGCAAAGTTGCATCGTTGGTCACTTTGTGTCAAAATATGCCCAAGGAACTAATTTTTCATGCTCAATGTTCAAGGATAATACTTTTTTGACCATTCTACACTTTCCTTGACATTTTGTGTCGGCCATTCCCTGGAATCAGTTCATTAAATTCAGTATTCAGTAGTTCTTTCTTTGATCAAATTGGTCTCTGACTTACCTCGTTTTGGATGATGAAGGATGCCTTAATGCCTTCCTTCCAACGGATCTCTTCCTATTGACGTCAACACATCTTTCTCTTGGAATGAGATTTAGAGTTTATAACAGTACCTATGGGATTGCAATCATTAGTGGAAACTTCCCTTGCTATTGGGTAGTGGGAATACCTTAATGTATCCTACTCAACGGATTCTACAGATATTTAACTTCAATTCCTTAAATTCACACTTGTTAGAATGTACTAGGTACCTTGGGGACCATTTTCGTTAATGGTGGTTTCCCTCACGTTTGTTAAAGGTCCTCATCGACCTACTCTGAATGCTAGGCAAGCGAGATGGTTGGAGTTTTTATGTGAGTTTTATTTTGACATCAAGCACATAAAAGGAAAAGAGAATAAGGTAGTTGATGCACTCAGCAGGAAGGTGTAGGAAATGCATGTGGCATCCATTAGTATTTGCCAATTAGATTTGAGGTATCAGATTGCTAATCATGTTGTTGAAGATGAATTGTATGCACAGGTCAAGAACAAGTTGCAGTAGTGAATCCTTGAAAAGAAGTACAAGGGATATAAATTGGAAGAATATGGACTTCTTACCTATAAGAACAGAATTTATATTCCAAATATAGCAGATTTGAGGAGGGTTGTTATGGATGAGATCCATCAAGCTCCATATTCTGGTCACCCAAGATATCAGAAGATGATTGCTACAGCCAGAAAGTAGTACTTTTGGCCAGGATTGAAAATGGACATGGCTGAATATATTTCAAGGTGCATGAAGTGGCAGCAAGTGAAGGTTGAACATCAACATCTAGCAGGTTTGTTGCAGCCTTTTCTAGTTCCAAAATGGAAATGGGAAGTTATTTCCATGGATTTTATTACAGGATTTCCAATGACTTGGAGACAACATGATTCCATGATGGTTGTGGTGGACAAGTTGACAAAAGAAACACATTTTATACCGGTTAATTCTACACATAAGACTGATGACATTGCAAAGATATTCATGAAGGATATTTTCAAACTGCTTTGATTTCCTAAGCCAATAGTCTCTGACAAAGATGTCAAGTTCACTTCCAATTTTTGGAAGGGGTTGTTTTCATATTTGGTTACAAAGTTGAATTTCAGCACTGCCTACCATCCTTAGACCATTGGACAGACCAAGAGAGTTAACCAGGTGCTGGAAAACATGCTTTGCATGTATGTGATGGACAAACCAACCAAGTCAGAAGATTATTTACACCTGGTAAATTTTGCTTATAATAATGGACAGTAGGAATCCTTGGGGATGAGTCCATATGAAGCTTTGTATGGAAGAAGGTGTACGACACTAGTGGCTTGGGATAATCCAATGAATAGGGATGTGCTTGGTCCAGAATTGCTCAAGGAGATGGAGCAAGAAGTTGTAAATATCAGATAGAATCTAAAGGTAGCCCATGACAGACATAAACGTTATGCATATAAGCATAGGGTGAATAGAGAGTTCAGTGTTGGGGATCATGTTTACCTCAGAGTGAAGGCAAAGAAGAGTTCCTTGAAGCTTGGAAGTTGTTCCAAGTTGTCAGCTAGATACTATGGGCCATTTGAAGTGATTGAAAGAATTGGGCCAGTTGCATATAGACTTGCATTGCCTGCTAGCACTAGATCTCATAATGTTTTTTATATTTCTTAGCTTAGGAAATATGTACATGATCCTAACCATGTAATAAATTGAGATGTGATACAGGTGGAACCAGAGGGAGAGTTCCAAATCGAGCCTATGCGCATCCTTTCCAGGAAGGTCACAATGCTCCGAAACCAAGCAATAGAACAGGTGAAGGTGCAATAGGAGCACTACGGTACTGAAGAGGCTGCATGGGAGCTAGGGGATTCCATGCGACTGACACATCTGTTTTTGTTCGAATCTGTGGATTGCTGAGGTAGTACCAGCAAGAATTTTTGTTCAATGTTGTAAAGCACTGAGGACAGTGTTGTTGAAGGGGGAGTGGAATGTAACACCCTGGTTTTGACCCCGTTTGCATTTAAATAATATGATGTAAATAATCATGGTGTGGAGCTAGGAAAAACCCTCACCATTGATTTAGTGTTTATGTTTCGGCAATTAAGGTTGAGCTGATGGTATTTTATGCTAGCTAAACATTAAAAAGTTGGACATCATGTTAAGATTGCAATTTTAATTAAAAAAAACCCACAGCCGGCTATGTCAATGCAACTAAATGATATGGGGGCATGATTTTACTAAGGATGAGGGAGTGGGGGATTGGAAGAAGGGGAATAAATTTGAAATCGGCAAAGCACCATTTCTGGAAAAACATTTTTAAATTTTCTTGGCCAAGAAAACACCAAAAATGGCCACCTTTCCCTCATGCGGCAGTGTTTCACCTTCCCCAACGATTTTGGAAGGGAAAAAACTTTTTTGGAAACCCAATTGGGCATTCGCACAACAAAAAGCAAGCGAAAAATGATTCTGAGTCTGAACCTTTTAGGAATTTCTCCTGTCCAACGACCTGGATCCTTCACATTTTTTTTTTGTTTTCATCTGTGGATTGTTCTCTCTCACATTTTCTCCTGTCTGCTTGTTGTTTTCCTGAACATGATTGCCTTGAATCCTATTTTTTGTCTTTGTTTTGAAATACCAGAAATGTTTTCATTATTTTGGTATTTTACAGCAATCGGTCTAGCACCGGCAATGTTCAGAAATTTGTAAATTTCTATGTGTGTATGTAATCCCTGGTGTCTGCTATGTTTTGATAAATTCCAGGACTAATATCACTATGTGTGCATCTATGTTTTGCTTCTGAAGTGATTTAAAGAATGGAAATAGATTCTAGACTTGCTTGATAAACCTAGTGTGTGAAAGAACCTCACAGACCAATCTAGAAGGCTAGTTTTCTTCTTTGCATGCCATGAATAGCATTGGAAGGGAAGGCATGGCTTGAGGGACTATGTAGTAGATAAGGGAATGATTTCTTGTGTTGGGTGTGTAATTGTTTAGAAATCAGGCTAGATACAGTGTGGGTGTTCATAGCTCTCGAGTTGAGCTCACTAGCTTAGCAGTCAGCCTGCACCCTAATAAACCCAACTGGAAGGATGGCTTGGCTGGTATCCTAATAAACCCATTTGTTGGCTTGGTTGTGTCTCATGTGAATTTGGCTAAGTGTAAACCACTCCCTATGTAAGTCTGATAAACACAATTGTGCTGGCTTGACTAAGTTTTATTGTACCCTTGGCTATGGGGAAAGTCTGCTAGTGTTCCTTATTCCTTGCGGAAAATCATGCCCAGCTCGAGGGTGGCAGTGTTGATGAGAGATTAAAGAGCACACTGGACTATAGTTGGGTGGAACGTTGCAACGACATAGATGGTTGCAGGACAAGATTCTCCAAACATAAGTATTCTTGTTTATTTAAGTTCTGCAACTATATTTGCTTATGAATTATTATGAAATTATCATGAACATGTTGAATGCATGAATGTGTTGTGTTATATCTAAGGTTGTTTTTTCATTTTTATCCTAGGTTTTTTTTTTAATGATTTCATTTCTTTAATTTTACCTTATTTTATACCTTTGAGTGTCATAGTTTTTATATTTTTTATTATGATTTCCTCTGAAGGCTCAAATCATTTATTATTTAAAGTTATGAACTTATACTAAGAGAAAGAGGTTTTATGGAAGATCAATTATAAATTGGGTTATATAAATTGGCAGTATTCCTTAAAATATTGCATTGATGGTTTTTGCTTTGAAAAAATGTGACAAGGAAACGATGGTATATGGAAACACATGATAAGCATTACATATTTGATAGGCTCAGTACTATGGTTGAAAAGTATCATTATTATTTCTTAAAGACAGTCCTGTCTAAATAATGATTTTATACATCCTGTCACTCATTTGCTTTCACAAATGTTTTTCATATGAAATTGAGGCTTTTGGTGTAATGTGTAATGATACCAATATGATAGTATTAACAGTTCACAATGATATTCCATATTTCCCTAAAAAAACCTGTCATATTACTGTTCTTGAATTTCATTAGCTCTGAAAAGTTTGCAGAATGCCGAAAGTAACAATGGAAGAAGATTCAGAAATTGTGGTGAAAAGAAGACGAGGAGGTCTGATTTGTAGATTGGAACCCGATAACACACAATGGATACTGCAGTTTCCAAGGTCATCCCAGTTGATGAGAAATGCGGGATGGTTTACTTTCTGTAAAAAATTCCAGGGTTATCATATACAGGTGACTATGGCCTTCATAAAAAATTACAAAGATGGAATGGTTCAGCTCAAGAGTTTAAAGATCATGGTGAATGAAGAGTCTATTGCAGAAGCAATAGGGGTTCTAGCACAAGGAGAAAGATGGTTTAAGTAGCAGGATTTTCAAATTAATTACGGATTTGTAGGGTCTATACCTAAAATCTTTTGCACAAAATAAACAAGTGTGTTCAGAAGATTGTTCAGTCTTGAAGCTTCCACAAGAAGAGATGGTCCTTATGAAAGAATAATCTATTGAACCTGATTAAGATATATTTACAGACAAACCAAGTTTTTACAAAGAAGGAATCAGATTATCAGAAGTTATTTTCAATATCTGAAGACATCTTGAAAGAGAAAAGAATATCCGATCAGGACCTCTGACCTCTAACCCGTTGGCACCCCAAGAATCAATGCTGTCGTAGTATCGGCGTCTTAAATCACTAGTGTTGCGATGTTTTCTTCATCGGTGATCAGAAGCTTTGTCTTATAGTTCATCGGCACTTTAGACCGGAAAGCACGTGCTGCTTTGGAATGGAAATGAAATAATTTCATCGCTGTCGGAATAATATTTGTCATCGGCGATCGGAAGCCTAGTCTTCTAGCTCATCGATGCCTTAAACCGAAATGCTCCCGCTGCTTTGGAGGGGAAATGAACTAATTTCATTGGTGTTGAAATAATATTTGTCATTGGCTATCTAAAGCTTAGTCTTCTAGCTCATCAGTTCCTTAGACCGGAACGCTCCCGCTGCTTCGGAGGGGAAATGAACTAATTTCATCGATGTTGAAATAATATTTGTCATTGATCGGAGGAAATGTCCATTTCCTTACCGACACTGCAGAGATACTTAGTCAGACTGTCTCCCACCATTGCGGCTCTTTTGTAAACTATCTTGCCGATGAATGATGCCGCTGCTACGGAGTTCAAACACATGAAGACTCAGAGTAAGGATGCATACAATCAAATGGAGGACAAAGATGCTAAGTTTGCCAGATTGCAAAAAGATCCTGGGTTTTAAGTTATCTAATTGTCTTGGTAGAGGCTTCTAAGAGTTTTTATACTTAGAGTCATAGTTGGTTTTTGAAAGCAATTTGACAGATGTCTATTTCTATTCGTATTTTGTATTCCACTTGTATTAAGACTGTTTTAAGGAGATCGACTTTGCTATTTTTGAAAGATTTTGATCCATAGAAATAGGTTCTGATAACTATCTCAGAAACTCAGAGGTTTTGTATATAAGGGATAGTAGCTAGATAGGAAGGGTGGAAATCGGAGATGGGAATCCAATTGTGATTTATAATGAATGACATGAAACTCTTTGAATCTTCAATACAGGTTCTGCTTTGATATGATTATGGTTATGAGCTGATTTTGTATATTTTATGAATTGTATTTTTTATGATTTATCATGTATATGGTCAATTACATTCCATTACATGATTCTTATGATAAAATATAGTTATCTTTCAAACCTTTAGTGACAGAGTCAGATTCACTCCATAAATTTGTGCTCGTAGTTCCCTTGTTATTGAATTTTGTATTCCATTTTATGTCATACAGATTTTTAATGGTTATGTGATTTTCCTATATCTTTGATTACATACCAATTCATTTTCTATTTTGATTTTATTGAATTATTTTTTAAAAATATTTCTTTAAGCTTGAACCCCTGTAGTCTAGGTTCAACTTTAGGGATAACATCTTCTGGCACCGTTGCCAGGGACGGAGAAACTAAAAGATATCTTCCCTGGGCATTCGACATTCTTATGTATCTAATTTTGGAAGGTGGAAAAGATCAGTGAAATCTATTATAGACTACAATCAGTCACCTACAGAAAGTTACAGTGGCTTCAAAAAAGCTGATAGGAACTCGAGGAAATCCCTCATCACCTTTAAATACAGGAGTCTCAGATCCTGAATAGTTATTGAAAGAGGCTAGGAGAAGGTTAATTTCTACTTCATTAGAAAAATTCAAACATCCTTCAGCCTTGGAGATTCCTGAATCTTCATCTATCCCAGTTCCTTCTTTTGACCCACATTCAAAAAAAGGAAAAGAAGAATTAGATCTGTTATTTACCCCTTCTCAAATTGACAATTTCCAAGTCTTCACAAATCCTTTGTTGTCTGAGAAGGTTAAACTTGAATCATTGCAGACAGGATATTCTTGTTTGTTTTCAACCCATATTCCTTTTGTTAACACCATCCCAGTGAATCATCCAAATCCTAGTAATTTTCCTCCTTCATCACAACATTCAAGCACCCATCAATCTAATACAAGTTCAAATATTTCTAGTCCTAGAATGGCTCACCCTCAGAATCGGATGCCTACTATGGTAGCAGTAACATATGCCCCATTATTTTTTCCCTAACCTCTCAATGCTCTCCCAGGAGGAGATTACCAAAAATATCTTTCGTGGTTTAATGGTCAAGGGGATGTTACTGCAGAAGAGCACTGGAATACATTCTTGATTTATGCAGACAATCAGAATTTTGAAAATGAGGATGTTTGGATGAGGGTTTTTGTTCAAAGTTTAGATGGTGAGGTGAGAAAGTGGTTTAGAGAATTACCACCAAACTCTATAGATGGTATAGATGCTTTAGAAGAAGTATTTATGAAAAAATGGGGATATACTAAAGATTATATGTATTATATTACAGAGTTTGGATAATTGAAGAGAAAGAAGGATAAAGCTGTGGGAGACTTTTCCAAAAGGTTCAGTAAAATGTACAGTAGAGTTCCATCCAAAATAAAACCCTCTGAGACATTAGCAAAGTTAACTTATGCAAACTCATTTGATCATGGGTTTTCTTTGTTATTGAGGGAAAGAAAATCTGTTTCACTTCAAAATATGCAAGATGCAACATTGGAAGTAGAGTCTAATATTTTGGTTTCAAATAAACTCAAAGAGGAAACATAATATCAAACTGTAGACAAAAAGGGTAAAAAGGAAATCATTACATCCAATCCTACAGGAAGATATTCAGATAGTAAAATGGATGAAATGAATTAAATTATTAAAAATTTGTCTGCTAAGATTGAAAGGTTGGAATTGGGAAATAAAAATCAAAACAAACCAATACCTGAACGAGAAAGAAATCAAAATCAGTTTAGAAGACCTTTTTCCCCTAGGTTTTTGCCAAGAGAAAGACAAAATAATGATATTCAGAGGGACAAGCGAGAAAATGAAGAACAAAGGATTCAGCCTCCTTTTCAAAATAATAATGTGAGAGATGATGAGTCATATGAGATAGATGAAGGAGAGTTAGATGATTTGTAAGAACATGAACACAACATTAGTCAATTTGATGATTATTCTTCTTCTCATTTTCTGACTAAGGCCTATTATTGTTATGTTGCAGAACTAGATCATTATGAAGAAAATAAATATCAAATCTCTATGCCTGAAATTTGTCAGGAAATACCACAAAAACCATATGGTCTTAGATCAAGGGTAAAATAGGAATCACAGGCTAAAAAGATGGTGAAATCTCATCCTATTAAATAAAATGTGTCTTCAAATCAGAAACAAATTGTAAAAGAGAAAAAAGATGAAGTGGTAATTCTTGAGGAGGTGAATAAAGCTATAAGTGGGTTCAATTTGGAGCATGAACTTAATAAGGTTAAAATCCATGTTCCTTTAACAGAATTGATTAAGAACAAAGCTTACAAGGAAGCAGCTTTTAAAACTTTCAAAAATGCATTCAATACTATCCCATCTAATGAAATTAATTTACAAGATGAAAAACCTGCTATCACTGTGGGGTCAAAAACTTTTGATAAGCCTGATGATAATTCAGAATATCCTCCTCCATTTTATGTAACTCTTTCAATACATGATTAGCTACTACATAATTGTCTGCTAGATTCAGGAGCTTCACATAACCTCATGCCAAAAGTAGTCATGGAAGCTTTAGGGATGAGTGTTACTAAACCATATCATGATTTGTATGTGTTTTATTCTAGGGCAGTGAAGTGTATTGGGGTTATTAAAGATCTAGTGGTGAATTTAACTCAGTTACCTATGAAAAGTGTATTGATGGATATAGTTGTAGCATATATTTCTCCTAAATTTGGTATGCTATTGTCTAGATCTTGGGAGAAGAGAGTAGGAGGAACTTTGCAAATGGATCTTTCATATGCTACAATTCTAGTATTTGGAGGAGAATTCAGAAGAGTTTACAGAGAAGTATAGATGGCATATTTGGTAAGTGACAGTAAACACCCTAATAATCATCTGATTTATTCAATTGATGATAATCTTGGTTCTTATATGTTGCAATTAAATGATGAAGTTGAAGGAGTTTTACAAGTTCATAAAGATATTCCAGTTCAGATAAAGAAAAAGGATCTAGATGGCTTATGGCAGATGTATTTTGATGATGCATCAAGTAAGGAGGGAGCAGGAGCAAGAATGCTATTGATTTCAGCTGGAGGTGAGGTCATTTCCCTTATGTACAAATTGGAATTTAGAACAACCAATAATACTACTGAGTATGAGGCTTTGATTATGGGATTAAGAGCAGCAAAAGAATTGGGTATTAAAGAGCTTGTTGTGTTTGGCGACTCTGAATTAGTAATTCAGCAAGTAAAAAAGTTTACCAGGTAAAGCAGTACTTATTGAAAGTTTATAGAAATGATGCTTGGGATTTAATTGAAAATTTCTTTATAGCTTTCAATATAAATTTTGTTCAAAGAGAATATAATGAAACAGCTGATTCCCTAGCCTTAGCAGCAGCCTATTTTAAAGTTCCAAAAGTAACACATTTGAAATATCCAATTGATGTGAGATATAGACCCTCTGTTCCAAATGATATTAAACATTGGAAAGTTTTTCATGATGATCAGGAGATAAAGGAATTTCTATATTTAGTAGGTGATTTTTCAGATGATGAAGTTGATCAAGAATAGGATTTTGAATTGATGGAAAATGAACCTTGTAGAAATAATTCGATAGCTGATCATAAGATTGTTGAATTAGAAGGAAATTTCATTCCTAAGGGACTTGTTCCATTAGAGAGGTTGTTTTCAAAGGATGATACATTGTTGAAGCCCACCTTGCAGACTACTGAGGAGAATGTTATAGATTAAAACATTGGTTCTGAAGATCAGCCTAAAATGATTAAAATGTCAAAATCACTGTCAGAGAAGGAAAAGAAAAAATATATTGGTTTGCTGAAAGAATTTGTGGACATTTTTGCTTGGTCATATCATGATTTAAAAACTTATGACACTAGCATAATTCAGTATAAAATTCCTTTGAAACCAAATACTAAGCCTTTTAAACATAAACTTAGAAGGCTTAACCCAACATTGTTGCCAGTAATTGAAAAAGAGGTAAAGAAATTATTAGATGCAAAAATTATTGTACCTCTGAGATATTCATCATGGATTGCAAATTTAGTGCCTGTACGTAATAAAAATGGAGAGATAAGGCTTTGTGTTGATTTCCGTAACTTGAATAGATATTGTTTGAAAGATAATTATTCATTACCGAAAATAGATCAGATTTTGCAGAGAGTTGTAGGATCTCATAGAATTTCAATGATTGATGGTTTTTCTGGTTATAACCAGATTGCAGTACAGCCTGAAGATAGAGAAAAAACAGCATTAACAACTCCATGGGGGACTTTTATATATGATAAATTTCCTTTTGGGATTATGAACACAAGTGCTACTTTTCAGAGGGCTATGGATATAGCTTTTGTGGGGGAGAATGAAAAATTTGTAGTAATATATCAAAATGATATTACAGTTTTCTCCAAGTCTGATGAAGATCATCTGAAACATCTGAGACAGAGTTTTATGAAGTGCCGAAAATTTGGTTTATCATTAAACCCAAAAAATTCTCACTTTGCTATGACAGAAGGTAAGTTGTTAGGGCATATTGTTTCTACTGAAGGAATCAAAATAGATCTAGAAAGAGTAAAATCCATCTTAAAAATCAGTATTCCTAGAAATAAAAAGGAGATTCAATCCTTCATTGGAAAAATCAATTTCTTAAGATGGTTTATTCCTAATTTTGCAGAAATTATCAAACATATTACTGAGATGCTCAAGAAGGATAGGGAAGTTAAATGGTCAAATCAGGCTAAACAATCATTTGAAGCCTTAAATAAGGCATTAATAGAAGCACCGGTATTGATAGCTCCAGATTATACAAAGGATTTTGCAATTTTTTCATTTGCATATGAAGATACTATAGCTGTTGTGTTATTGCAAAAGAATTTAGATGGTTTGGAACAACCAATTTCTTTTTTTAGTAAAACATTAAGAGATTCAGAGCTTAAATATAATACAATGGAAAAACAAGCACATGCAATAGTTAAAGCTCTCAAATTTTTCAGAATATATGTTTTACATATCAAGATTTTGGCATATGTTCCAAGTTCAGCAGTCAAGGAGATTTTAGCACAACCTGACAGTGAGGGAAAAAGAGGAAGATGGATAGCAAAGGTTATGGAATATGATGTGGATATTAAACCAACAACAATGGTAAAAGGCCAGGGATTAGATAAAATTCTAACATAATCAAATTGTCAGGTATTGAATCTTCATTTGATGGCAGAACATTCAGAACAAGATATGGCAATAGAATACAGTAAGCAGCAGGTTTATAGCAGGTATGGTGAGTCTGATTGGTATAAATATATTGTATAGTTCCTTTTATACTTACAATGCCCTCTAGAATTGAATAGAAATTAATGTAGATCATTAAAACTCAAAGCAATGAAGTATGTTTTAATAGATTAGGTCTTGTACTGGAAGGATCCTGGAGCAATATTGTTGAAGTATTTGGAGAAATCAGAAGTTGATGTTGTTACTTCTGAATTGCACAGTGGAGTATGTGGTGGACAGAAGTATTGGAAAGAAACTGCTTTTAAAATCCTAAGAGCAGGATATTATTGGCCTACTCTTTTCTCAGATGTGTATCGTCAGGTTAGATCATGTGTGGAGTGTCAAAAGTTTGCAGGTAAGCATAAACTTCAGTCATTACCTTTGAATCCTATAACAGTAAATGGTCCATTTCAACAGTGGGGTTTAGACTTTATAGGTGAAATTCATCCTCCTTCTAGTGGTAAGCACAAATGGATTTTAACTGCAACTGATTTTTTCACTAAGTGGGTGGAGGAAATCCCCATAAGGAGAGAAATTCAACAAATCATAATTAATTTCCTACAGGAAAATATTCTTAGCAGATTTGGATGCCCTAGGAAATTGATTATTGATAATGCTCCTACTTTTAAATAAAAAAAGATGATGAAATTTTGTGAAGAAAATAATATTAACTTGAAACAATCCACACCATAATATCCACAAGGTAATGTATTAGCAGAATCCAGAAATAAAAATATTGTGAACAGTATCAAGAAAATGTTATTTGAAAATAAAAGGAGCTGGGATACCAAATTAAAATTTGCTCTTTGGGCTGATAGAGTAACTATTAAAATATCAATTGGCACATCCCCTTTCCAATTGGTATATGGATTTGATGCTATGTTCCCTGTTCAATTAGTTGCTCCAGTCATTAAATTTATACAGGAAATAAATGAAGAACCTGATGATATAAGAAGAAGAATATTTCAGCTAATTCAATTGCAACAGGAGAGAGAAACTATTGAAAATACAGCTGATATGCATAGAAAAAAGATGAAGGAAAGCTTTGATAAGAAAGTTAAAAAAGATGTCTTAGCAGTGGGTGACCTTGTTCTCAGGTGGGATGCACCAAAGGATGAAAAAGGTAAGCATGGAAAGTTTGATAATTTATGGATAGGGCCTTTCACAGTGATCAAAATTCTGAGAAACAATACCTTTATTTTGCAAAATTTGAATGGTGAAGAAATTGCAGGTCCAGTCAATGGATGTTTTCTGAAGTATTTTCACACATATTGAGGGATAAAGGATTATTGTACATATTCATTGTATATATCATTTCCTTTGAATAAGAGTCCAGTCCAATAAGATAGAAATGACTTTAGCAGATTTCTAAAGGCACAGGTCAACATGTTCTCAAAGTTTCATAGGGAAAGCTTTGTCCCTGGTCGGAGCCAGATGTTATCTCTAAGGTTGTTTTTTCATTTTTATCCTAGGGTTTTATAATAAAAAAATTTAAGAGTTCATTTCTTTAATTTTACCTTATTTTATACCTTTGAGTGTCATAATTTTTATATTTTTTATTGTGATTTCCTTTGAAGGCTCAAATCATTTATTATTTAAAGTTATGAACTTATATTAAGAGCAAGAGGTTTTATGGAAGATCAATTATAAATTGGGTTATATAAATTGGCAGTATTCCTTAAAATATTGCATTGATGGTTTTTGTTTTGAAAAAAATGTCACAAGGAAATGATGGCATATGGAAACACATGATAAGAATTACATATTTGACAGGCTCGGTACTATGGTTGAAAAGTATCATTATTATTTCTTGAAGACAGTCCTGTCTAAATAATGTTTTTATACATCGTGTCACTCATTTTCTTTCACAAATGTTTTTCATATGAAATTGAGGCATTTGGTGTAATGGGTAATGATACCAATATTGATAGTATTAACAGTTGACAGTGATATTCCATATTTCCCTAAAAAAACCTGTCATATTACTGTTCTTGAATTTCATTAGCTCTGAAAAGTTTGCAGAATGCCGAAAGTAACAATGGAAGAAGATTCAGAAATTATGGTGAAAATAAGACCAAAAGGTCTGATTTGCAGATTGGAACCTGATAACACACAATGGATACTGCAGTTTCCAAGGTCATCCCAGTTGATGAGAAATGCGGGATGGTTTACTTTCTGTAAAAAATTCCAGGGTTATCATATACAGGTGACTATGGCCTTCATCAAAAATTACAAAGATGGAATGGTTCAGCTCAAGATTTTAAAGATCATGGTGAATGAAGAGTCTATTGCAGAAGCAATAGGGGTTCCAGCACAAGGAGAAACATGGTTTAAGCAGCAGGATTTTCAAATTAATTACGGAGTTGCAGGGTCTATATGTGAAATCTTTTGCACAAATAAACAAGTGTGTTCAGAATATTGTTCAGTCTCGAAGCTTCCACAAGAAGAGATGGTCCTTATGAAAAAAGAATCTATTGAACCTGATTAAGAGATCTTTGCAGACAAACCAAGTTTTTACAAAGAAGGAAGCAGATTATCAGAAGTTGTTTTCAATATCTGAAGACATCTTAAAAGAGAAGAATTGTCAATCGGGATCTCTAACCTCTAACCCATCGGCACCCCAAGCATCAATGCTTCTGTAGTATCAGCATCTTAAACCACTAGCATTCTGATGTTTTCTTCATCGGCGATTGGAAGCTTATTCTTCTAGCTCATCGACGCCTTAGACCGAAACGCTCCTGCTCCTTCGGAGGGGAAATGAACTAATTTCATCGCTATCAGAATAATATTTTGTTGAAATATTGTAACTTTGAAGAATATTCTATATGTATCTTTTTGTGGTCCCTGATGGTCCTACCAAGAGAACCGATTGTATTACATTGTACCCCAATGCTCCTAATCAGAAGAACTAATAAGAGTCATGAGGTAGTCCCCTCTAATTGTAAAGGTGGGTCATCAGCACCCCAGTGTGGTTACTTGAGCCTACATGTGTAACTCGAGCCTACATGATTTAACTTGAGCCTACATGTCAAATGAGTTAACTTAAGTGAACGGATGAATATAAATAGAGGTGTAGTGCTCCTCATTTGAGACACACACTCTCTCACTTTTGTAGCGCATTAGTGGAGAAGAGAAGAGTAGCTAGAGAAGGAGGAGGATCAGGCTTTGATCTCCTTGTTGGTTTTACCTTTTATCTTTTTGGGGCATCTATATTGAGGAAGCTTTTGCTGGGTTTTTCCCTTTCCGATTTTCCCAGGATAAATCTTTGTGTTCCTTTTGTATGGTTGTGCTTGTCTATCTTTCAGTGATCCTATTTATATGCTTTTGTTATGAATTTGAAATGAAATACTAATGATCTAGCTTAGCATATGAAAATTTAACAGGGTATCAGAGCCACCCTGAAAGAAGACATTATGTAGCTACAGAAGCTAGGGCTTCTTTATTTTTGGGTCTCTATCCTAAATCGATCAGCAAAAGAAGTCTAGACTGACTCCCCATTAAAGGGCGCATCTTTCTGTCGAAGCATAATTCGATTCTGAGCATTTTCAGTTTTGGTGCGGTAAATTAGGGCTTTCTACAGAAGAGGAATTTTTGAGTGAGCCCAGAATAGGATTTTTATCCTCATCAAAATCTAATTTTAGAGACCTAGATCAAGAAATTTGGTTGGGTGAAACTCCAGGAAAGTCAAACCCTAGTTTGACCCTGAGCTAGAAAAACCCTAAATACTAAAACTGCTAGGTTTTGGTAAATTCACTATATCCTAAGATTGGAGAAGGATCAGGAGCTGAAAATTGTAAATACAAAATATAAAATCTGGATGTACACTGTGTCCAAAATTTAGCCTTATATTCACTATATTCTGGGAGATATGATCCCTCCAAGTTAGGGTTCCAGCCACTTCCAGAATTCATCCCTAAACAGGAAACCTGGGGAGAATTGTTGTAGCTTGGTATACCGAGGTCCAAATGGAATTCTTGAATATTTTCCAGAAATATCATGGACTCTACCTTATGTGGTCCAAATTTCAGAACCAGAAGATACATCAGTCACACGTGTCATGCCATACAACGTCGCTATTCTGAACAGTCCTATAACAGGTCATATTGGGAAACGGATCATAAATCCCAATTGGTGAAACCAATTCTAATGAAACCTATGGTTTTGGATCATAGACATGCGAGGTTACCTCAGTGAGATATTTCATATATATAGGAGTAGTAATGTCGGAGATATCACAGGAACAGTGACAGGCATTTCTGCAGAAGAAATTGGAAAACTAGGGCTTCCTGTTCTGGGAGCTTCCCTCTACTATTTTCAGAAAAGGAGTACATTGGAAAGCTCCATTTGAAGAGATCTATATTTATATCCAATAATATCTGAAATATTTCAAGTTTTTAAAATTAGGGATCAGCCAGCTCCAGAAGCAGGACAGACACCTCAAATCAGTAAGATCTAATCTTTTGCTATTTTCATTTGAGGTTCTCATTTCAAAGTGATTTATCACATCAGCTTGATGATAAGCTTGGTAAAGTTGACAAATTCCAAGCATGGAAGTATTTGATCTCTCTAAATAAAATGAATTGGACACCTACATGAGTAGAGAGGTTCCAGTTCCACACGGAGATGAGGCTCAAAGCCTTACACAAGAAGAACTTGATCAAGGCCAAGAAGTTCATTGTTTATTCAATCACGGATCAAATTATATCACAAGTGTCTTACCTAAAGACACTGAACATGTTTGATTCCTTGATCAAGCTATTTGAAGATAAGAACTTAAATCAGAAAATGGCTTTGAGAAAATAGTTGAAGAATGTGAAGCGATAGAAAAAGAACTGGAGAATGCAGAAGTGGTGATAGCCACCTTGAATGGCCTCCCAGGATCATGGGATTCATTCATGCAAAGAATGTATGCCAGAAGGAATTATTTCTTTTAGTTCAACTCATAATAAGAGAAGAAGAAGATGGGTGCAATTGAAGAACAAGATCTCACCATTCAATGAAGATCCCTCAAGCGATGAGGAATATGAAGAACTCGATTCTTGAAGAACCTCTTATTCATCTTATCATTTGGATAAGAAATGATGATTTCATGAATGAAGAAGATGATAAAGCAGAATGATCAAGATGGAGTCTACCCATGAAACAAATAAAATATAAGTATTCAATTGTCATTTCATGATATTGTTTTGTTATACATTTTATTATATTCAGTTGATGTGTTATGCATGATAGATTGTTTGCATTAATGACTGTATACTACTAATATGCATGTGATGGGTAAGTAGCTCATGGTGCTATACAACTCTCCATTGCTACTTATCAAACATCTTTGCTGACATATTGGATTAGTGCACAATCTCAATGATGTTATTGTAGAGATGGAAGGCATCTAGAAAGTTTATGTGAGATATGGATGAATGTTGTATTGGCTAAACAGTTGCATGATGCATAATAATTTGTCGTTATGCATATATTTTATGAAATAGTTCTAACCATGCAACTGGTGCATTTGAATTGTAGGAAAGGTCCTGTACAACCTCCTACAAGAAAAGAAGGATGAGACTTGTTCTGAAGAACAAGTGATGACAATTCAAGATTCACTCCAATAAACATGAATCTGAAGCTCCCAGGGTCAGAGACACCATGATGGAAGAAAGAGATTCAGAGAGCGATCGATCCACCTCGAAGGATGAAGACCACCATGGGTACGAGAGATAACTCAAGATGAAGAAAATAATGCTACGAAAGAAGCTATGATCAAAGAATAATAGTTGATCATGGGGAATGATGTATACGATATGATTTCAAACATAAAGGGAAGTACGTAGTATCCTCCATATGGATCTCCAAGAACAAGTGTACAAAGCAAGGTTCATGATTTGCCTCAGAAAGGATAGACTATGACATGACATACTCTATTGACCAGTATATATCAAGCATAGAACCACCTGTACAGAATGAAGAGGGAATATGATACTCCACTTTAGGGGGAGAGACTACAGAAAATTATATCTGACTTCGACATGGTATGACATGATGGATAGCTTTGTGATGGATCGAGACTTTACCAAGAGTAAAGTGGGTTCCAACCTTCAAGGATGAATGCAAAAGACTAGGATATGTTGATGACCTGAGAAGACAAACTCATAGAAGATGTTATGATACTAGAATGATGTTTGGGATATAGTACACAAACCAGAAAGCAAGAATGTGGTATCTTCCAAATGGATTTACAAGATAGTATATATTGCTGATAGAAGTAAGGTAAGACTTGTGGCTAGAGGTTTCTATCAGAAAGAGGGAATTAATTTTGAAGAGACACTTACTCCAGGAAGCAAGGCACACTTCCTTCAAAACTATCATGGTAGTTTCTTCCATGATGAAGTAAAGACAAGCCTTCCTTAATGGTATGATTGAGGAAGAGTTTTACATCGAATAGTCATGAGGATTTGAAGTTGAATATAGATGGAATCAAGTATGCAAGTTGAAGAAGGCCCTCTATGGCCTGAAGCAAGCTCCCAGAGCTTGGTATGGAAGAATAGATAGTTTCCAAATGAGCATGGGCTTTGCAAAGAGTAAAGTCGATCCTAACCTTTACTACAAGGTTGTAGAAGATGAACTTGTCATTCTGTTACTATACGTGGATGACTTATTCTTGACAGGGAATGAGAAACAGATCATGGAAAGCAAGAAGAAACTAGCAGAAGAATTTGAGATGAAAGACCTTGGGTTAATGCATTATTTCCTAGGTCTGGAAGTATGGAAAAGTTCAGAAGGAATATTTCTCAACCAAGGAAAGTATGCGGTAGAGATATTGAAGAGATTCACTATGTTGGAATGCAAATTCATGGCGACACCCATGGAATCCAACCTAAAGTTGTTAGCTGATGACTTATCAGAGTTAGTGGATGTGACTCACTACAGACAGATCATTGGGTCATTGATGCACTTAACAAATACTAGACCAGACATTTGTTTTGCTGTGAACACCTTAAGTCAATATCTTGTTCAACTAATACAGGTTCACCTAGTATCTACAAAACATGTGATGAGATATCTGAAAGGGGCTATAGACTTTGGTCTATAATATGATGGTAGCCATGAGTATAGATTGTATGGCTACACAGATGCAGATTGGGTTGGAAGTATCTCAGACAGGAAAAGCACATCTGGTAGATGCTTTTGTTTGAGGTCTGCTATGAGTTCATGGTTTAGCAGGAAACAGTCCAGTGTTTCGCTTAGCACAGTTGAAGCAGAATACATAGCAGATTATTCTACTAAGTTGTGATTCCATATGGCTTCAGAAGCTAATATCAGGTCTCTTTGACCTGAAGATGGATACTACAATGATTCCATGTGATAACCATAGTTGTGATGACAAAGAACCCTGTGTTCCGACGTAACACATAGAAATCCGGTATTTATACATACAAGATAAGATGCAGATGATGATACTATAGATGCAGATGATGGTGATTCAGTATTTCTATACTGAATATAGAGATGATGATGTTTCAGTATTGAAGATATAGATGATGATGATTTTAGTGTTCCCATACTGAATATATAGATGATGATGATTTCAGTATTCCCATACTGAAGATATAGATGATATTTCAGTATGTACATACTGTAGATGCAGATGATGGTGATTCCATATTTCTATACCGAATATAGAGATGATGATGCTTTCAGTATTTCTATCCTGAAGATATTGATGATGATGCTTTCAAAATTCACATACTGGAGATAGAGATGATGATAGTTCAGTATTCACATACTGAAGATGTAGATGATGATGTACTGACTAAGCCTCTATCTCGAGTAGAGTTCGAACACTTTCGAGACAAGCTTGGTGTTGTTCGGAAAGACCTTCCTCGAAAGGGGGAGTAGTGACGTTGCAGTGGGATTGTATCATCCCTAGGCATTTTCCCTAAAGTGATCCAGAGACCTCAGTCCTTGAGAATGAAGAGGGATTGTATCATCCCGGGACATCTGTCCATAATAGATCTGGTGACCTCGGTCCTCGAGAACGTGGTGGGATTGTATCATCCCTGGGCACTTTCCCTAAAGTGATCCAGAGACCTCGGTCTTCGAGAATGAAGAGGGATTGTATCATCCTGGGACATCTATCCATAATATATCTGGTGACCTCGGTCCTCGAGAATGTAGTAGGATTGCATCATCCTTGGACATAGTCCTAAAGTGATAGGGACTGATTCTCCCGTAATCAATCTGGTGGCTTCGGTCCTCAAGAATGTGGTAGGATTGCATAATCCTTGGACATAGTCCTAAAGTGATAGGGACTGATTCTCTCGTAATCAATCTGGTGGCTTCGGTCCTCAAGAATTTAGTAGGATTGCATCATCCTTGGACATAGCCCTAAATTGATAGGGACTAATTCTCCCATAATCAATCTAGTGGCTTCAGTCCTTGAGAATGTGGTAGGATTGCATCGTCCTTGGACTTAGTCCTAAAGTGATAGGGACTGATTCTCCTGTAATCAATCTGGTAACTTTGGTTATCGAGAATTTGGTGGGATTGTATCATCCCTGGACTTTAAGTCCAAAAGTGATCCAAAGAATTTTTGTCTTTGAGTTGTGGATTGCAGGTTGTTGCTGATGATGATGATGTTGTACTGATCGAAAGATCAGAGTATGATGATGACGTACTGATCAAAAGTTCAGAGTATGATGATGATGACATACTGATAGAAAGATCAAAGTATGATGATGATGACGTACTAATCTAAAGATCAGAGTATGATGATGACGCACTATGATTATGATGTTTCTGATCGAAAGATCAGAGTATGATGATGATGTTTTCTGATCGAAAGATCAGAGTATGTTGATGATGTTTTTGATCGAAAGATCAGAGTATGATGTTGATGTTTCTATGTTGATGATGTTTCTGATTGAAAGATCAAAGTATGATGATGATGTTTTTGATCGAAACATCAGAATGTGATGATGATTATGACCGACAGATCAGAATATGATGATGAAGATGTTGCTGCTGATCGAAAGGTCAAGGTGCTGAAGATGTTGTTGCTGATTGAAAAGTCAAAGTGTTGAAGATGTTGCTGATCGAAAGGTCAAAATGTTGAAGATGTTGTTGTTGATCGAAAATTCAAAGTGCTGAAGATGTTTCTGATCGAAAGGTAAAAATGTTGAAGATGTTGTTGCTGATCAAACAGTCAAAGTGCTGAAGATGTTGCTGATCAAAAGATCCAAGTGCTGAATATGTCGTTGCTAATTGAAAGATAAAAATGTTGAAGATGTTTTCGATCAAAGACTTAAGATGTTGCTGATGATGAAGACTGAAGATTGAAGATGAAGACTACATGATGTTGAAAAGCTTCCAATGATTTATAGATGTGTTACCCTGCTGATGTTGATGATGTCCCCTATCTCTACTCTTGTTGTTGTTGATGTTGCTGTAGAATACCCTTCTCGTTAAGGGGGAGTGTTGAAATATTGTAACTTCGAAGAATATTCTATATGTATCCTTTTGTGGTCCCCGATGGTCCTACCGGGAGAATCGCTTGTATTACATTGTACCCCAATGCTCCTAATCGGAAGAACTAATAAGAGTCATGAGGTAGTCCCCTCTAATTGTAAAGGTGGGTCATCAGCACCCCAGTGTGGTTACTTGAGCCTACATGTGTAACTCGAGCCTACATGTCAAATGAGTTAACTTAAGTGAACAGATGAATATAAATAGAGGTGTAGTGCTCCTCATTTGAGACACACACACTCTCACTTGTGTAGCGCATTAGTGGAGAAGAGAAGAGTAGCTGGAGAAGGAGGAGGATCAAGCTTTGATCTCCTTGTTGGTTTTACCTTTTATCTTTTTGGGGCATCTATATTGAGGAAGATTTTGCTGGGTTTTTCCCTTTCGGGTTTTCCCAGGATAAATCTTTGTGTTCCTTTTGTATGGTTGTGCTTATATATCTTTTAGTGATCTTGTTTATATGCTTTTGTTATGAATTCGAAATGAAATACTAATGATCTAGCTTAGCATATGAAAATTTAACATATTTATCATCAACGATCGGAAGCTTAGTCTTCTAGCTCATCAGCACCTTAGACCAGAACGCTCTCACTGCTTCGGAGGGGAAATGAACTAATTTCATCGCTGTCGAAATAATATTTGTCATCGGTGATCAGAAGCTTAGTCTTCTAGCTCATCAGTACCTTAGACCGAAACACTCCCGCTGCTTCGAAGGGGAAATGAAATAATTTCATCAATGTCAGAATAATATTTGTCATTAATTGAAGGCCGTGTCCGTTGCCTTACCGACATTGCGAAGATGCTTACTCTGATTGTCTCCCGCCGTTGCGGTTCTTTTTTAAACTATCTTGCCGATGAATGTTGCCACTACTACGGAGTTCAAACACATGAAGACTCAGAGTAAGGAAACGTATAATCAAATGGAGGACAAAGATGCTGAGTTTTACAGATTGCAAAAAGATCCAAGGTTTTAAGTGATCGAACTATCTTGGTAGAGGCTTCTAAGAGTTTTTAGACTTAGATTCATAGTTGGTTTTTGAAAGCAATTTGACAGATGTCTATTTCTATTCGTATTTTGTATTGCACTTGTATTAAGACTATTTTAAGGAGATCGACCTTGCTATTTTTGAAATATTTTGATCCATAGAAATAGGATCAGATAACTATCTCAGAAAATCAAAGGTTTTGTATATAAGGGATAGTATCTAGATAGGAAGGGTGGAAATCAGAGATGGGAATCCAATTTTGATGTATATTGTATGACATGAAACTCTCTGCATATTCAATACAGGTTTTGCTTTGATATGATTATGGTTATGAGCTGATTTTGTATATTTTATGAATTGTATTTTTTATGATTTATCCTGTATATGGTCACTTACATTCCATTGCATACTTCTTATGATAAAATATAGTTATCTTTCAAACCTTTAGTGACAGAGTCAGATTCACTCCATAAATTTGTGCTCGTAGTTCCCTTGTTATTAAATTTTGTATTCCATTTTATGTCATACAAATTTTTAATGGCTATGTGATTTTCCTATATCTTTGATTACATACCAATTCAATTTCTATTTTTTTTTTTTATTGAATTATTTTTTAAAAATATTTCTTTAAGCTTGTATCATGTACATTTTATTATGCATTTGTGTATTTATATTTTTTAAGTTTAATTCACTTTTATATATGTCTTATGTTCATTAGGGCTTAGATTGTGGGGGTTGATAGATGTTAATCGTGTCCTCTCCGCCGATTAAGGGTTGGGGACGTGAGACTCCAAATCCTCAGAATTCCCAGAAGTAGTCGTGAATTCCTAAAAATGAGATTTTTTTTTACCTAACTGTGACTTTGCATTCATGTTACCTACAGTCGTACGTTTGTATTCACGACTTGTCCTAATTTTGACCCACGGTTACTCTATGATATTCATGACTCTTATGTAATTGAGCCCCATGAATTCCTCTTGTTTTTACGACTCTTTTTACTACATCCCACAATTTTGGTTTTGTATTCACAACTGTTGTCACTACAACCGGCAAATTTATCCTGTACATGTCAAAAAATGAAAGTTTCTAGAATTTTGGGTAGTTTTGGTGGTTATGAAACATACTCCTTCATTTGTAACTACTTTTTCCTCTCCCCTAACTATTCAAAAAATTATAGAATACAAGGAGAGGGGTCCATGAGACGGGACTTGAACCTTTGCATTGTTATGCTAGAGGAATTGGGACTCTTATCCCCCCTACATTTTCCCTAGATGTCATATCCTTGTGTTGTAGAGATTGGAGGCTGATTTCCTTGGATAAGAGAAGCAAAAGAACCATATTAAGGTTTTGTGAGGTGCCTAGCTTGAGGAGAAGGTAAATTTTGTACTTCTTGCATGATTAATAAATATGCCATTCTCTTTCTCTTCCAATCAATGTGTCTTGTATATTGAATCTCTCATTATGATTATATGATGTTGTTTATCATATTAGGGTTTCATGTTTCATTGAACATAATATCCTTTCATATAGTCAGATCTGTTTGAGGAAGGTTAAGCTTATTTTAAAGGTCGCTTGGAGAAAGAGGAGCAAGAGGAAGGTTGAAAGGCTACTTGGATTAACCTTTGTTTGGAAAAGGTATGAACCTATCATATCTATGAATCTTGTCTATATTTTCTTGCAGAATTATATGCATTTATCTTTCAACCTTGGTATGTTGATGACCTCTTAACCCCCATCCATAGGAACACTTTCCTCTACAACATGGATGGTGACATAAACAACCCACATCTTATCTCATTTCATTATCTAATAGTATCATAGACAATTCATTCCTAATAATTTTTAATTTCCATAGTACCAAACTTATACATGGAACAACGCGCCTTGAAAACAAATTTATATTTTCCTTCAGAAGATTGTTGGGTTATTTTAAGTCTGGCCTTGTAGGGTCAGATTTTTCTTCCTTAAGTGTGTCGTCGGACTTTGGCCCATCTCGAGTCTTATATAGTACTCGGGTTGTGGTTGTGTGTACATACCCTTGGTTGGTCAATTACAATGTGCCTATAATTTTCCATGATCTGGTCATAGAGCGTCGAATTGTGAGAAACCTATTTCAAAGAAGGTGGTTTTCCTGCTATACAATCTTTGGCTCTATCCCAGATATAGAATAAAAAAAGAATAAATAGAAAATAAGAGAGTAATTCATGCCTAAAAGATGAATATCAGATATAAATATTGATCATATTCGATGGAGGAACCTCCTTACACAATGTACTAAGTACACAATACAAGATAAGATGATATGATGACTAAAATGAGAATATCTCCTTCCTATATATAGGAGATAATGGTGTACAATAAAAACTAATAAACCCACTATTAGACCCAAGCCTACATAAATACTATGTAATGCACCACAATATAGGGGGTAATGCACCACACTATATGGTGTAATGTGTCATCATTAAGGGCTTAACATGTCCCTCCCCTTCAAAAAGTGTTGTCCTCAATGTTGAAGTAATTCAGGATGCTGTTGTATAAAGGACTCATCTTCCCATGTTGAATCTTTTGTGGTTAAGTTCTTCCATTTAATGAGATACTCTGAAATTGATCGATTTTGAAGCTTTCTAGTTTGTATTTCAATCATTTATTGAGGCTCCTAGATGATTTTTCCTTCCTCATCAAGTCTTGGTAACATCATTTGAACTGGTAGCTTATCACCAATTACCTTCTTTAAACAAGAAACATGGAAAATTGGATGGACTTGTGAAGATGTTGTTAGTTCCAATTTGTAAGCCATACTATCAATCTTTTGTAACACCTTGTAGGGACGTATTATTTAGGTGATAATGTATTATCCTTCTTGGTGATATTTAGGGACATCTTTTGGTATGGTTGTAGTCATAAAAACAACCAATCCACAACATTAAAGATTTGTTCACTACGGTGTTGATCTTCTTGTCATTTCATTCGATTTTGTGCTAGATTCTGGTTGTCCTTTAAAAGTTGAAGAACTTGTTGTTGATGCTCCATTTGGTCTTCCACTACTTGAATATTAGAGTATATTAGTGAAGATGTGATGTATGGTGGATGGTAGCCATACAATGCCATAAATGGGGTCATTTTTTATGATGTATGGAAGGAAGTATTATACCACCATTCTACCAAGGGAAACCACTTGACCCATTATGTTTGTTTATCAGCTGCAAAACATCGAATATACCCTTCCAAACATTTTTTTATTATGTTTGTTTGTCCTTCAAATTGAGGGTGATAAATGAGCTATGAGTCAGTTGAGTACCCAAACAAGAAAATAATTTGGACCAAAATTTTCCAGTGAAAAAGGGATCCGTGTCACTTACTATAATATTTGGAGTACCATGTATTTTTTGTACTGTCTCAATAAGAGAAATGGCGATAATTATTTCTTTGAAGCAGTGATATAGTGCATAGACTTTATGCATATTTAGTAAGTCTATCAGCAACCACAATGATGACACTCTTTCCTTCAAGCCTTTGTAAACCTGTGATAAAATCCATCGAGACCTCTGTCCACCTTTGGATTTGAATGGAAAATGCGTGTAGGACAAAAGGGGTCTTAATTGTTTCCACTTTATTTTCTTGGAAAACCAAACATTCTACCATAAATTTTTGAACTTCAATTTTAAGACCATCCCAAAAAAAATCTTTCTTTACCCTGTGGTAGATTTTTAAGAAACTTGAGTGCCCTCCTATCGGTGAAGATTGGAATTTAGAAAGTAAATTTTTCTTGAGATAGGAACTCTTACCAAGACATAAGTGATCCTTGTACCATAGCAAGTAGTCTTTCCACATAAATGTATTAGAGGCACTGGGATCCTATTGCATATTTTGAATAAATGTCCATATTTTTTCGTCATTTTTCCATTCGTCCATTGCTTCAGATATCAGATCTGGTTGGATGATAGAAATAGCATAGAGTACTGCTTCAACATCCTCATATTTCTTGAAGATTTCATCTATGAAAACATTTTGCTTTCCTTTTTTTATAGATGATTTCAAAGTCATATCCCGACATCTTTGTTACCCATTTTTGTTTCACTTCTGAAGATAGCCTTTGTTCCAAGAAGTATTTAAGGCTATCATGATCATTTTTTACCTTGAAATGTATCCCTGTAAGATAGGGGTACCATTGCTTCAAGGAATGTAGTATTGCCAACATTTCCTTCTCATAAATGGGATTTTTTAAGTTCTTTCCCTTAATTGGATGACTTGTGAAGGAAATAGGGTGTCTTCTTGCATTAGTACAACTCCAATTCCATTTCCTGAAGCATCACATTCCACAATAAAGGTTTTTTTGAAGTATGGTGTCAACAAAATAGGATCTTTACACATGGCCTCTTTGATTTGTTGAAAGGCTTGAGTTTCCTCTAGAGTCCAAGAAAATGCATCTTTCTTCAATAAAAATGTTAGAGGAGCTACTATTCTTCCATAGTTCCAAACAAAGTTGCGTTAGTACCCTGTCAGACCTAAGAAGCCTTGAATATTCTTTAGGGTTTTGGGAATTGGCCAATCCATCATGGATTTAATTTTTTTAGGGTCTACCTTAACACCTTCATGAGATACAATATGACCCAAATACTCTACCTCCTTTGTCCCAAAGAAAAATTTTGAGGGTTTTTCATACAGTTCTTTCTCCTTTAGTAGTTTTAGTACCCTATCAACATGTTGAACACGTTCTTCCCAAGACTTGCTATAGATTAGTATGTCACCAAATAATACCAGCACAAATTTTCTAAGGAAAGGCTTGAAAATATAATTCATCAAAACTTGAAATGTGGAAGGTGCATTTGTTAGACAAAATGGCATGACCAAAAATTCATAGTGACCTTCATGAGTTCTGAATGTTGTTTTGGGGATGTTTTCATCCTTCATTCGAATCTGATCATACCCAGAATGAAGATCCAACTTTGTGAAGACAACTGCTCTAAGTAATTTGTCTAACAATTCATCAGTGGTAGGAATGGGAAAATTATCTTTGATGGTGATCCTGTTGAGCTCTCTGTAATCAAGACATGTACGCCACGATCCATCCGGCTTGCGTACCATTACCACTGGTGCAAAGTAAGAACTTTGGTTAGGCCTAATTATGCCATCCTCTAACATTTCATCCACCATATGCTCAATTTCACTGTTTTGGTTGTAGAGATATCGGTAAGGTCTGATGTTATGATCGGAACACTATTTGGAATTAAGTGGATAGCATGATCAAAGCCACGAATAGGTGGACGACCTCTGGGAATATCTTCAAATTCCTTGGAATTCTTATTAATGACCCTTTGGAGATCTTGAGAGATAGGGAATACTTAGTTTTGAACATCTAATGAGTGTAATTGTGCAACTATACCTTTATGTCCATTTTTTAACAACATTTTCATACCATTAGAGCTTACCACCTCGCTTGGTTTTCCTTTGATACCATTTAACTCATATTCTTTACCTTCCCATGAAAATTTCATGAAAATTAAAAGTCATTGCTCCCAATGATTGTAAACACTGGAAACCTAAGACAATATTAACACTGCCCATTGGGATAGAAATTATTGGATTATTGAGTACATATTCCCTCATATCTAGATTGATATTATGGCATTTCCCTGAGCAATTTATAGTTCCTCCATCTACAATCATTACTTGAAATTCTGGTGCTGGATAAACAAATCAATTAAGAAATTTGGCTAATTTATAGTGAATTAAATTATTAGTACTACCATAATCAATCAACACAGATACCTTCTTCTTTTTGATGCATCCTTCTATATTGAGAGTTTGATGACTGCTAATTCCATCCAATGCATAACAATATATGGTGGGAGTAATTTCTTCTGAAGTAACCTCTTCTATGTATTATGAAGTCACCTCTTCTTGAGATGCTTCCTATTCTTTTGGTTCTTCCTCTTCACAATATATGTAGAATAATGTGTTCTCTTTTCACTTATGTCCCTTACTATACTTTCTATCACAATTAAAGCATAATCCTTTTGCTCTTCTTTTATCTATTTTTTCGGGTGTCAACATTTTTTGTGGTTTAGAAGAAGGAACATTATTTTCTCTATAATTGTTGGAGAAGGCCTTTATAGTAGTCATTTCCATATTTTAATTTTCAACCTTCATTTCCATCATGAAATCCTTCTCTAGCAATGATGGTTCAAAGAGACGCACCTCATGTTGAATGTTATCTTTCAATATTCCAATAAAGAGATCTAACAAATTATCTTTTGAAATATTCTTCACTCTGAGACTTAGCTGTTGAAATTGCTTGATGTGATCTGTAAACAAACCTTTTTGCTTGATATTTACCAACTGACTGAATAAGGTGTTGTTATTTATATCCCCATAATGTGCAATCAATTCTTCGGTGAATATAGGCTAATAGATAACAGACTCCTTTTTACGGCCAGAAATCCATTGGTACCATAAAAAATGATCAGGCTCTAAATACAAGGATGAAATAGTTACCTTTTTTATAGTGGGAACCTGGTGTAGATCAAAGAATTGTTCCATCTGAAAAATCCACGTGCTTGGATCCTTTCCATAAACCTTTCACATGTAAATATTGGGGATAAAGTAGTTTCTTGGACCTGAATTGAACCTATGATGTTGTAGTGAATCATCAACTTTTTAGGACTCCAAATTCCTACTCTCTAATTTTTTTTCAATTTTCTCCAGACGTGACTCAAAAAGGTGATCTTGTTCCTCCTTATCCTCTTATTGAGTAGATAATTGAGGAAAAAAATTATGTTTGATATCTTTGATAAAATATTTCAAGTATTGAAGATATTCTTTACTATCCATCCCTTTGAGATCCTCTTTAGTATCCATATTCTTTTCCAATTTAGAAAAGTCCTCATTTTTCGCATTTCCTTTAATCATATCTTCCAACTTGGACACTCTAAAAGAAATGTATTCCATCTCCTTGTATGTCGGAGATGAATCCTCTGGGGTTTGAGTGGAGTCTGATTCTTTCCACTTCCATTTTTTGGAATTTTTAACAATATCACACCCTAGGGTTTACCACAAATATATCCTTCTACTAAAATCTATTCAAATGCAAAATGACATACCTTTTTCAATCCCTGATTGGGAGACTATTTTAGGGTCGACTTGTAACTGAGGTAAAATTTGAATTGTGACTCCTCTGATTCTAAAACTTTGTTCTATAGTACCTTGATATTTCCTCTTTCCAATTCCTCATGTTTGACCTAATTTGTAAGAGCCAACAAAAATTTATTACAAATATACCAAAGCTTCTTATATTTGGCATATCCAGAAGAGAGAACTTGTAATGTATGCCACATGTCCAATGTTTTGTTTTTGTATCTAAAACTTCTACCACCAATACCTTGTTTCACCTTATTTCATATGCAACTATTCACACTCAATTTGTATCTCGTATTCCTGATATATTACCTTTTCCCCAAGAACACATGTTTTAGACTGGTTGTAGGAGTAGTCAAAAACCCTACATTCCTCGGAAATTATATCCGAAAATGTAATGGATAAGGATCTGAAATTTTTATTGGAGATATTTTTGCCTGTTGTGGAAGTGGGTTTTTAACCTTGATCTCTGATTCTGTGTAGAAAAAAAATTGTAGAGAAAATTCCAAGATGACTCGTTTTGTAAAATCCAATCCCGAGGAAAGAGCTCTCATACCAAATGTTATGCAACCATGTCCTAGATATAGCATAAAAAGAGTAGAAATATATAATAAGAGAGAAATCCACACCTAAAATATGAATATAGAAGATAAATATCAATCCTCTTCCAGGGAAGAACCTCCTTACATAATGTACTGAGTACACAAGACAAGTTAAGATGATATGATGACTAAAATGAGAATATATCATTCCTATATATAGGAGATAAAGTTGTACAATAACAACTAACAAAACCACTAATAGACCCAAGACTACATAAATAATATGTAATGCACAACAATATATGGGGTAATGTGCCACACTATATGGTGTAATGTGTCATCATTAAGGGCTTAACAGACTACTTGGATCAACCTTTGTTTGGATAAGGTTTGAACCTATCCGATCTATGAATATTGTCTATATTTACTTGCAGAACTATATGCATTTATATTTCAACCCTGGTATGTTGATGACCTCTTAACCCCCATCCATAGGAACAATTTCCTCTACAACATGGGTGGTGACATAAACAACCCACATTTTATCTCATTTCATTATCTAATAGTAGCATAGACAATTCATTTCTAATATTTTTGAATTTCGATAGTACCAAACTTATACATGGAGCAACATGCCTTGAAGAAAAAAGTCTATTTTCCTTCAGAAGAGCATTGGGTTATTTCAATTCCAATCTTGAAGGACAATGGGCAGGGTCAGCTTTTGCTTCCTTAAGTGTGTCACCAGACTTTGGCCCATCTTGAGTATTATCTAGTACCGGGGTTGTGGTTACATGTGCATACCCTTGGTTGGTCAATTACAATGTGCTTATAATTTTCCATGATCTAGTCATAGGGCATCGAATTACAAGAAACTTGTGTCAGAGAAGGAGGATTTCCTACTATATAATCTTTGGCTCTATTACATGGAGTGAAGGGCATAGACATTGCTTCTTTACAACAAAACCATGTGATTAGTGTCTCTTTTAGCTTCCTTTTTAGCATCCACTGTCACTTTTAGTGTATTTTTCATTATTTTTTTGGACAAAGTGGATTCTTTTCCACGGGATGGCGCTTTTAATGGAATTATTATCATCCCTTTTAAGATTTGATGCTATTTTGGATGCTAATTAGCATCCCAATTAGCATCCCTATTAGCGTCCCAATTAGAGTCCAAAATAACATGCCATATAACGCCCATAATAGCCTCCAAAAAAATATCCAGAATAACACCAAGCTTAGCACCATATATTGAGCCAGGGTTAGCTCCAGGAACTATGCCATGAATGTCGCCAAGAAAAATATCTGACATAGTGCCAAGTATAGAACCAGGAATTGCTCCCAGAAAACATCCAACATAGTGCCAGGTATAGATCCAGGTATAGCATCTAGAATAACGCCAAAAATTTAGCATCCCAAATAATGTCCAAAGTAGCATCCCATATAATTCCTAGAATAACCTCCAAAAAAGCCATAATAGCACCAAGCATAGCACCATATATTGAGCCAGGGTTAGAGAAAGGAATTGTGCCATGAATTTTCCTAGGAAAAACATCTAACATAGCACCAAGTATAAATCCAGGAATTGCACCGAGGAAACATCCAACATAGCACCAAGTATAAATCCATGCATAATGACTGGAATACTGCTGGAAATTTCCAAAACAATCACGATGGGAATTACACTAGGTTTAGAGCTAGGAATTATGTTCGGAAAATGTCAAACATAACATCAGATATAGTGCCAACATTAGCACAAACATTTGTGCTATGAAAATAGAAAGAAATTTCAAAAGGAATTGTGCTAGGAATTTCAACAGGAATCATGTGTTATGTATAGAGCTAGACAAGCACGAGGAATTGCAATATGAATTTTGGAAGGTATTACGCCAAGTATTTCCCCAGGCAAATGGCCAACACTAGCACCGGGTATAGATATAGGAATAAAGTTAATAATTGCACCTGGAAAACATCCAACGTAGCACAAAGTATAGATCCAGGTATAGTGCAAAAAAATTTGAAAGGAATTGTTCCAGGTTTAGAGCCAATAATTGCGCTAGAAAAAATGTTTGATATAGAGTTAGATATAGCACCAGGATTAATGCGAAAATTTTCACTATGAAAATAGCCAAGAATTACTGAAGGAATTGTGCTACGAATTGCATTAGGCATAGTGCAAGGTATAGAGAGAGACATAACACTAGGAATTGCAACATGAATTCCGAAAGGTATTGCACCAAAAATTTCCCCAAGAAAAGGGCCAAGAATAGCACCATGTATAGACCTAGACATAACACCAAGATGTGCACTAGAAAGTGTCACGTCCTCATGCCTCCGACCGGCAAGGAGGATGCGATCTCCAGGGCCTTAACCATCCGAGATACCAGCCCCCATGAACATGTAAATTCACAAAACTGCTAAACCAGAATGTTGAAGCAAATGTATTGAACTAGAATATGCTCACATGATTATTTATCATGCACAGATGCAATCATCTATCAAACACAGTGGAAACCTCATACATTCAAACAAGCATTCATGCAACATGTTCATCGTATCATTAACAGAAATTAAGGTTGCAGAAGTAAAATGAACAAGATCACTTATCTTAAGATGAATTCATTCCGCAACCAGCTACGTCACTGCAACATTCCACCCAACCATAGGACAGCGAGCTCCTTAATCTCTCAGCAACACTGCCACCCCCGAGCTGGGCATGATTCTCCAAGGAATAAGGGAACAACAGGCTTACACGTAGCCAGGGATACCCAAAACACATAGCCAAGCCAACAGAGTTGGGTTTATCAGGCCATTAAGGAGCTAGAGAAGGCAAATTTCTAAGCCGGTGAGCTCATTACAGAGCCAAGAACACCTACACCGGAACTAGCCTGACCTCTAAGACACCCAAACACACCCAACACAAGGAATCAGTCCCTTCTCTTCTACACAGTCCCTCGGGCCCTGCATTCCCTTCCAATGCTATTCAGGGGTGATGGAGAAGAAGGCTAGCCCTTTAGATCTATCTGTGTGGTTTCCAGCCACCAGGTTTATCAAGCAAATCTAAGCCAACAACCCTGCTCCTCTCAAAGTCCGAAGACTAACCATTGCACTCCGGCAATCAATTAGCTATCACAGCTTAAACAGGGAAAAGACTCCCCAGCGAATTACACAGCCCCAAACACAATAGAAAACACAATTCCTACAAGGGAAAAACACCACAGCTCCAAAACGCATCAACATACATATTACCAATGACGTGGGGAACAATGACCCATTTTGCACAACCAAAGTTACTGGGAAAAACGTACGCAGACCACAATGGGGACAAATTTACAGTCTCACAACCAATGCGTGAACAACCACAATGCAGAACCCATGAATCAGCCTGTGAGAAAAGGATATGGCCACACTATTCACAAATCCACAGAGGAAAAACAGCATGGGTGAAACCAGGAAAAATTCCTGTGCGTGAAAACAATGAGCAGACAATTGGAAGTGCGTGAAGGTGAACAACTACAGGGAGGATGCGAAATTTCAGTGTGTGGATGTTCAGCAAACTCGTGGAGCCAAAAAAAAATGTCTGCCTAAGTGAAGAGTGCGTGAGAGCTTCTTGCTGGTTGAGTGTGCGTGTGGGTGAGGACTAACAGTCCTGCCACCCCACTCCCAAAACCCTTAACTTCCTCAACCACCAGCAGCCTTTCTTAATGAAAGTGGTTGGGATAAAACAAGGTAAGAAGACACATGGATTTTCACCCTATTGGCCAAGGTTTGACAAATTCCCCCACATCCTTATCCTTGGGAAAAATCATGCCCCTTTCAATTTAGTTGCTGCGATCGTAGCTGGTCAGGTTCATTTAATTAATTATAGATTCATATTTACATGATGACCAACATAATATATGCCGCATGCCCCGATATACCATCGATGACAATTAAAATCCAAAACATAACATGACCGATCAATGGTGGGGCCTTGGCCTTTAGCTCCACACCATGATCATTTACAATATATACATCATATGCATCTAATGCAATGGGGTCAAAACCGGGGCATTACAGAAAGTTAGAAAGGAATTGTGCTAGAAAAACAGTTAGGAAAACTCCAATGTTGCGTTAGGGATAGTACCAGGAATGTTGACATAAGTATCACCTCATTAGCCATTTTGGAAACTAAGAGACCCTAATTAATCATAAAGAACCCTAATGGAATCCTACGGTCCCTAACGACATTAGAGTGTGATTAATGACATGTTTTTTATGATGATACATATTGGCAATGATATATATGGAAATGATGATTCCTACAATATTTAGTAAGATGTTGACAACAACGATGATATCAATGTCAATAATGATGATGCAAGTGATTATAGAACTATTTGATATTATTTGGTCCTAATGGAAACATAATTCACCCTAATGCATTGAATTTACCATAATAGAGACATGGACATCAAGTGAGGTCTAAAATATTTGTAGAGGTAACTAGACCAGGAACGTGACTTAACAATGATGATGATGAAAATGATGTTGATGTAGCATATGGCATTGATGATGATGATGACAACAATGCCAATGTCCACGATGATGATGCATTTGATAATACTTATGGATACTGATTGATCCTAATGGAACTTCAATGTTTGTAACGGCATATGAGAGACATACTAATATCACCTAAATGACTCTAATGAAATCTAGTTGACATTAACAAAATTTGAGTGACATTAATGGCATTTGAGTGACCATAACAACATGATATGGTGATACAAGTTTTGTATATTATTATTTCTACACCATCTTGCTAAAGTGGTATTATAATCATCTTCGTATTCACATTATTCTAACTCCAGATCATCCAATTGAATTGCACCATCTTTATTCTTGTCTATCTCTTAATTTTGGCACCCTAACCCAACATGGACATCGAGTGAGGTTTAAAATATTCATAGAGATAACTAGCGCAAGGACTTGACATTATGACCTATTGCTTGCAATTCATAGTACTCAACCACTGAAGCTAACCCATTGTCTTGTATCATACTATTATACTACCAAAACATTGTCCAAATATCATCAACATGTCATGGTCATGCTACTAGAATGAAGATTCAATAACGAATAACTGCAAGAATTTTGTTGGATTGAAGTAAGTCCAAAGTGAGGAAGGAACCTCGAGGAAAGAAGATAAAATACCACATTAAATACAATTGAGGTGATATACTTCCATACCTGTATAATGTTTCTCTTAATTATGTTAATGAAAATATTTCATTTTATATCCCCACAACAAAATATACTTCATTTATTCATGTTTTGAAGTAGAGTAGATTTGGGGTAACTAATAATAGGTTTTCTATTTTTAGGAATAGTGGAATCTTGGTTGGTTATTTTAGTGCATGTAAGAGTATTGAGAGGTCATGCCATAGCTTGTATATACTCATCCTCTTTCTATTATACAACCTTAAATTCTCATGGGTTGCACTAGATTGTATTTTTTATCCACACTAGATTGTATTTTCGAACCCCATTGACATTCTTTTTAGTCATTCATTAGAATTTGAAGTTAAGAGTGTATATCTGTCATAATACATCATCAATATGTGACAAATCAAATAATATATATCCTAACATATACTCTATTTAAACGTTGGATTGAGAGTATTATGTTTATTTCCCGAACGGAAACCAGTTTCCATGATTTGCAATATGTGGGAAAAGGAAGTTTTGTTAAAATATTTTCATGGTAAAAAGTAGAGCTTCATAGAAATGCTTTGCCCACTTCAAAATTATACTAATTATAATTTAATAATACAATACAATTAATTTATATTTTTAAAGCATTTCCCATTGATATGGGACTGGATTTGCCAAAACACAAATAACCCATAAAATCACAAGTAAATCATATAAACTTAGTAGATACAATTTATAGTTCTTTTAAACTCATTTTATCCTATCTACAGGTATTTTTCGTCCTCTCTTTATTAATACAAATTATTTCATCACATTATTAGCATTTTAGAATGTGTCTTACATGGCCATCTACAAGTAACCTTCATCCTCACCTTCTTGATATAAATGATTTCATCACATTATTAACATTTAATAATTTGTCCAACACCCTTACACTTGATTATTTGATTATTATTATCATCCCGTTTGAAGAATACACTAATCACAAACTAATCAACACAAATACAAGACTATAAAAATAATTTAGTGAATCAAAGCACCGCCTAATTAACGTAAGAATAGGTGTAGTAAAACTAAGTAACATATGGATCACAAACTAATCCAAACGTAAATTTAGTGGTACGATTTTTATCCACTTGAAACTTGTATTTACACTATCGACATAGAATTAATTTGATCTCCTCGAAAAAAAACCCACGTATACCCCCACTAAGAATCACAATAAGTGCTTGAGATCATGCCCCATACGACTAGAGCACTGTAATCAACTCCTGTGTAGGGTTGGAATTTGACAGACATATTCCCATCATGAGACATTTTACCCATCAAAATACTATTAAAATATTTAACATGTTGTCTTAAAAAATACTATAGTCCCTAGTGACATTAGAGTGTTCCTAATGACATGCTAATGATGTTGATGATGCATATTGACAATGATAAATATGACAATGTGATTTCTATAATATTTAATAGGATGTTGATAACAACAACGATGCTAATGTCAATAATGATGATGTGGGTGATTATAGCACTATTTGATATTGATTGGTCCTAATGGTAAATAATTCACCCTAATGGCATAGAATTAACCACAAGATCCCCTATATGACCCTAATGGCATATGATTGTCCCTAACAACATTTGAGTGACCCTAATGGAACTTGACTCATCGTAAATCCATGAGGATGATCACGTCAATGATGCATGGACATGACAAGGATATTGATGACGATTATTATGATGATAATAGTGAGGTTGAGATGAATGAATATGATCATGATTATGTATGATGATGATGATGATGATGATTCACTCATGTATTTTGTTGATGATGATGGTTATGATGGTCATGATATCAATTTCAATGATCATGATTCATGTGATAGTATTTATGCATATTGATTTATCATAGTGGCACATAAATGATCGTAATCATGGAACTTTTGTATCTTGATTGATCATAATGAGGGGTAAATTACCTTAATGTTGCCTAAATTTCTCTAAGGGAATTTTACTGTCCCTAAAAACATTTGGAAGACCCTAATGGCATCTGATTGACCCTAATAACATGACGATGATGCATTCCCTATCTAAGAGGCATTGTAATATGTTTAAAGGAAAAGGAAGTACATGCACAATTTCTTGTTTCAAATTGTGCATTTATTTTATCCATTATAAGAACAACACACAAATTGATTGTTGCATTCACCATATACATCTATAGTGTACAAGGATTGCTTGGGCCTCCAAAGACATTGGAAAAGGTTAAAGAATCCAACAGAAAAACACCATAAACTATCTCTAATTCTGCACCATTAATTTTCTTACAACTTAGTAGCATCAAAGGAAATATTTCATTGATCATTATGGTGGAGTATAGATACAATTGAGCAAGAAAAATACCAATATTGGAGAATATTCTATTTAGGAGCACCATAGAACATCTCCGCCATTAGTTTTCTCACAATTAAGGAGCACCAAATGCAATATTCCATTTATCATTGTGGTGGAATATCTAGACACAATTGAGAAAGAAAAATACCAAGCTTGGAGAATCTCCTATTAAGGAGCACTGTAACATCCTCGACCCTCCGACCAGTGAACATGACACTACTATAAGCCAAATCATCTGGGGGTCTCACCCCATGAACATGAACATACATACATAAACTACTAAAGCATGATACTTAAAACATAAATAATATTACGAATCATAATCATTCATATATGCAACGGAAGAAAACATATCCATCAACACTCATGCATATGCAAATCATCATTAACATTTATAACATCATGCATTAATGGTAATTATAATTGTAGATACAAGTTAGGCAAGAATACTTATCTTATGAAGAACTTTTTCTACAACCAGCTACGTCACTGCAACGTTCCACCCAACCATAGGCCCGCGTGCTCTTTAATCTCTTAGCAATGCTGCCACCCCTGAGCTGGGCATGATTCCCCAAGGAATAAGGAACCAATAGGCTTACACATAGCCAAGGATAAAAACCCAAAAGGTACATAGTTTAGCCAAGCCAACACATTTGGGTTTATCAGGTGAACAACGGATCATCCAAGCCAACAAGGTTGGGTTTATCAGGCCATCCAGGAGCTAGAAAAGGCTAATGCTAAGCTGGTGAGCCCATGGGAGAGCTATAGACACCAATACCAGAACTAGCCTAGCTTATAGAACACCCACACACACCCAACACAAGGAGTCATCCCTTTCTCTGCAACGCAGTCCCTCAGACCCTGATCTCCCTTCCAATGTTATTCAGGGGTTGTGGAGAAGAAGGCCAACTCAATAGATCTGTTTGTGTGGTTCTCAATCCACTAGGTTTATCAAGCACCTCAGCCCCTCATTCACCACTCTGATGCAGTCCGAGGACAAAACCACTGCATGCAAGCATCCAAGAAGTTATTCAAGATTTTACCGAGGAAGAATATAGTCATTCCATTGTTACAAATAGTATCCCACAACAACTATGAACCCACATCAATACATCAAATGATACCCCCCAAAAAAGGGAAAAAATACAGTCAAGTAATCTTGGCCAAAAATTAGCCCCCAAGCAGCTCTGAATCCACAGCACACGATCCTTCAGGAAATTGCTGGGGATAAATTACCTAGGCAGAGTATGGGGAAGAAGACACAACTAACATGCATAGCTAGAAATGTAATCATGACCACGATTCCACGATGGAATCACAGCAATCTACAACAATTTACACATTGTACAGGAAAACACACAGTCGGCAATGCGTGGAGGAAGCTGAACCAACTTTGAGCGAATGGGAAGAGACTCAGCATGAGAGATAGAGGACGAACCCCCAACAATTGAAATATTGATTCCTTAACTCCCTTGCATGAAGGAACTAAACAGCCATCGTTTGGTTAGTGGACATACCATCCAAGATCCATAAGGTGGTTGTGGAGAGAGTGCAAGCACATGGGTAGAATGGCCATCATGGCATAGTGGCCTTGCTGTCAGCAAATAGATGCCCCACTAACAACAGAACAATGAATGTGGTGGTTGTATGAGACAAGGGAGGGTGAGTGAAGAGAGTGGTGACACATGGATTTTCCCTCCCATGACTCAGGATTTATCTTTCCCCCTCCTTACCCTTAGGAATCATGCCCCTTCTCAATTTAGTTGCTGCGAACATAGCTGGTTGGTTTATTTAATTAAAATGTGTGTTTACATGATGCCACATTTAATATATGACGTATGTATTGATACACCATCGGTGACCATTCCAACTCAGAAACACAACATAACCAAATCTATGGTGGGCCCTTGGCCTTTAGCTCCGCACCAAGATCATTTACAATATATGTATCATATATACTAAATGTAAGCGGGGTCAAAACTGGGGTGTTACATTCCCCTCCCCCTTCAATAGCACTGTCCTCAGTGCTTTACAAAATTTGAACAAAATACTACACTGGTACCGCCTCAGTGTTCCGCAAAATTGAACAAAAATGGATGTGCCAATCGCATGGAATCCTCCATCTCCCATGTAGCCTCTTCAGGTCTGTAATGCTCCCATTGCACCTTTACCTGCCCTATGGCTCAGTTCTAGAGCATGATGACCTTCCTATCGAGGATGCGCATTGGCTCGATTTGGAACTCTCCCTCGAGTTCCACCTGAATCACATCCCAATTTATCACATGGTTAGGATCATGTACATATTTCTTAAGTAAAGAAACATGAAAAACATTATGAGCTCTAGTACTAGCAGGCAATGCAGGTATATATGGAACAGGCCCTATTCTTTCAAGTACTTCAAATGACCCACAATATCTAGGTGACATCTTGGCACAACTTCCAAGCTTCAAGGAACTTTTATTTGTCCTCACTCTAAGGTAAACATGATCCCCAACACTGAACTCGCTGTTCACCCTATGCTTATCTGCATAGATTTTCTGTCTGTCCTGTGCTGCTTTCAGATTCTGCCTAATCTTTACAACTTCTTGCTCCATTTCCTTGAGCAATTCTGGTCCAAGCACAACTTTGTTCACTAGGTTTTCCCAAGTCACTGGTGTTCTGCACCTCCTTCCATACAAGGCTTCATATGGACTCATCCCCAAGGATGCCTACTATCCATTGTTGTAAGCAAACTCTACCAAGTGTAAGTAATCTTCCCACTTGGTTGGTTTGTCCATCACATACATGTGAAGCATGTCTTCAAGCACCTTATTCACTCTTTCTATCTGCCCATCTGTCTGAGGATGGTAGGTAGTGCTAAAGTTTAGCTTTGTACCCAAATCTGCAAACAACCCCTTCCAGAAATTGGAAGTGAACTTGACATCTCTGTTAGAAACTATTGCCTTCGGTAATCCATGCAATTTGAAAATCTCCTTCATGAAAATATTTGCAATGTCATCCATCTTATGCGTAGACTTAACTGGTATAAAATGTGCTTCCTTTGTCAACTTGTCTACCACAACCATGATGGAATCATGTTATCTCCAAGTTATCAGCAATCCTATAATAAAATCCATGGAAATAACTTCCCATTTCCATTCTGAAACTGGAAAAGGCTGCAACAAACCTGCTAGATGTTGATGCTCAACTTTTACCTATTGACATTTCATGCACCTTGAAATGTATTCAGCCATGTCCTTTTTCATTCTTGGACAAAAGTACTACCTTCTAGCTGTAGCAATTGTCTTATGATATTCTGCATGACCAGAGTATGGAGCTTGATGGATTTCATCCATAACAATTCTCCTCAAATATGCTACATTCAGGATATAAATTCTGTCTTTAAAAGTGAGAAGCCCATCTTCTTCCAATTTATATCCCTCATACCTCTTCTCAATACTTTGCTGTTGCAATTTGTCTTTTACCTGTTCATACAATTCATCTCCGGCAACATGATTAACAATCTGCTGCTTCAAATCTGATTGGAAAATACTAAGAGATGCCACATGCATTTCTTGTACCTTCCTACTAAGTGCATCAGCTACCTTGTTCTCTTTTCCTTTTATGTGCTTGATTTCAAAATAGAACTCACATAAAAATTCCAGCCATCTTGCTTTCCTAGCATTCAGAGTAGGCTTATCAAACATATACTTTAGTCCACAATGATTTGTTCTGACCTCAAATCTTCTACCCATCAAGTAATGTCTACACATCTTGAGAGCATGTACTATGGTTGCAAGCTCGAGATCATGAGTGGAATAGTTCTTCTCATGCTCCTTCATCTTTCTTGACTCATAACATACCACGTGGTTATCCTGCATAAGGACTCCTCCAAGCCCTTGTCCATATGCATTGGTACATACCACAAAATATTTTTCTAGGTTTGCAACTTTCAATACTAGTGCACTGGTGAGAATATTCTTCAACCGTTGGAAGCTTTCTTCACACTTCGAAGTCCATTCAAACTTCATCCCCTTCTTTTTCAAAAAAATGATGGCATGTGCAACCTTGGAAAATCCTTCAATGAATCTCCTATAGTATCCTGTAAGTCCCATAAAAGATCTTACATCTGTCACATTTCTTGGAGTAGGCCAATTCATAATGGCTTCGATCTTCTCAGGGTCTACTGAAATACCTTCTTTTGAGATAATGTGACCCAAATACTGAATTATATCCCTGTAGAAGTCATACTTGCTTTGTTTTGCATATAGCTGATGTTCCCTGAGCACTTGCAATGTCAATCTCAAATGCTCTTCATGCTCTTCCTCATTCTTAGAATAAACAAGAATGTCATCAAGGAAAACAAGAACAAACTTGTCCAAATACTTACTGAAGACACTATTCATAAGACACATAAATGTAGCCGGTGCATTTGTGAGACCAAATGGTACCACTACAAACTCATAATGTCCATACCTTATCCTGAAGGTTGTCTTATGAATGTCTACATCCTTGATTCTCACCTGATGGTAACCAGACCTCAAGTCAATCTTGGAAAATACCTTTGCTCCTCTCATTTGGTCAAAGAGGTCATCAATCCTAGGAAAAGGATATTTATTCTTCATAGTAACTTTGTTCAACTTTCTGTAATCAATACATAACCTAAGTGTACCATCTTTCTTTTTCACAAATAGAACCGGTGCTCCCCAAGGAGACACACTCAGTTGGATATACTTATTTTCCAACAACTCTTGCAGTTGCATCTTCAACTTTAGCATCTCTGGTGTACTCATCCTGTAGGGTGTATTGGACACTGGTGCTGCTCCTAGCACAAGTTTAATGGTGAAATCAATGTCCCTCTGGGGAGGAATCCTTGGAATCTCATCGGGAAACACATCCTTGAATTCCTGTAACACCTTATAGTCTTCCAACCTAGGAGTCTCATCTCCTGTTGGTTCTAGAATATGAGCTGCATACAACTGGAAACCTTTCCTACATAACTTATTCAACTGCATTGCTAAAACTTTCCTTACTGAAATTACCTTCGGAATACCCTTTACAACTATTGGGTTTCCTTCTTCATCCGTGCAGTCAAAATTCTTGTTACAACAGTCAAGCTTCACTCTGTGAGCTTCTAACCAATCCATTCCAATGAGAACATCATAGGAACCAAGTGGTAGAACATTCATATCTACATAAGTGATCAATCCATTCATAACCAATGGACATTTCTCTACCAATTCACTGAATTTCCTCTTAGTCCCAGTGGCTAGCTAAACTAACCAAGGTTTCCTATGCTTAACTTTCTTAAAAGCACAACTCTACACCACCCTAGGAGTGATATAACTGTGAGTAGAACCAGGGTCAATCAAAATAGAAACATATTGTTCAACAATCTTAGCTGAAACTTCAACCACAGTTGACCGATGATCTACCTGGCAGTCCTCCAGTGCTGCATAAATTCTAGGAACTGGTCTGGCTACCTAACCCACTATTTCTGCTCCCTAAATGTTATAAGCTGGCCTTGCACTTTCATTCTCAAGTGGACAATATCTACACAAGTGAGGTCCTTCACATTTCCAACATTTGAGTGGACCTTTATTCGGATGTGGCTCTTTAGGCTTTCCACCTATCACTCCAACGGGATTACTCACAGGTTGGGATGGCTTCTATTGATTCTGAATCTAGAAGGTTTGAAACCTTTTCTTCTCTGGTCAAACTTCTCATTCTTCTTTTCCTTCCATGCCTTATGGTAATCAAGTTTACCTTTGCTTTGCTCATAGCAATATTTAGCCTTTCTTATTGCTTCTTCGAGAGTTCTTGGCTCATAGAACTCAATTATATCTTTTTAGGCTTGAGGAAATCCACTTAGAAACCACTAGATCTTCACTTTTTGATATCTGATGTACCGGACATACCTCAACAATTCCAAGAATTTATTTTCATATTCATCCATGGTTTGTTGTCCCAATATCAGCTCATGGAACTCCTTGATCTTGTCATCATAATACCTGTCAGAAAGGTATTTCTTCCTGAAATACTTCTTGAACTGTTTCCACTTCAATTTCCTTTCACTGATCTTCTTTACCTGCTTGAAGTGTTCCCACCAAATGGATGCCCTTCCATTTATATTGAATACGGCAACTCTTGCCTTCATGTTTCCTGAATAATCCTGTACTTGAAAGTACTTATTTATCCCAAGAAGCCAAGCCTATGCTTCTTGTCCCATCTTTATCTCACCATCAAATGTAGGAGGTTTAGCTTTCCTAAATTCTTCTCGAGAGCGATCCCTATGGTGCCCACTTCTTTTCTTTTTATGAGAAGATGAACTTGTATCTCCACTGGATTCTTCAAAGTTAGATGATCCACTGGAAGTCTTTCTTCTTCTCCTAGTGCTACTCTTACTGCCTTCTGGCCTTGATGTACCTCATCCAGAATCTATCTTTTTCTGCAATTCTGTCAAGCTTTCCAATATGGCAGCATTCAACTGATGCTACTCTTCCTGGGCTTTAACGAAGATTCTCATCGTGGTTGCAACCTCGAAAGATGTCCTCTGGAATCTCCTTCCATTAGATTCTATGTCATTATTTCTATTGCGGACATTTTCTCCCATGGCATATTCTACTCGCTTGTAAGAATCTCGAGCATCATACCCATCATGGGTTCTCATGACTAAACCACCTTTTTCTTTACCACATTGTTTTTTCTGGCATACTGCTCTTGGAAGTTATCTATAGTTCTGCAATGTGTTAGTAGCAAACTGTTAGATGCATAACATGAATATAAATCAAAACTACTCACCTCTTTCTTCTAGAATTTTGATAAAACAACAGTTATGTAAAAATATATAATTTCCCCTTATTTCTTTCTAGCCCTATGACCATGGACAGTCCACTGAATCTACTGAAAATTGACTGAAAGATAGTCGAAAACTACTTGGAAATTCACTGAGAAATGCCTTCGAAAAGCTCAAATTTCCTTAGGCCCTAATCAGACCTCTTCTTAGATATTTTTTTGACATTGCGGGTGTCAAAACCACTAACTCATTAGCGGTCTGTTGCTTGTTCTCCTTTCGGTGTTTTGGCAACGAATCCACTAAACCCCCAATCTGTATCGACGAGCAAACCAACTGCTCATCAAGCGCACAGTTTCTTGATCAGCTACAATGGCAGAAAGAAATCTTACTATGATCTCCGCTGCAACCTGACTAGGCTTCCCATTGGCGATCCAATCACCAACAGATTTTCGATGCTTTTATACTCCTCAAAGTTTTCCCTTTAATCAGGTCTCTTCCCCGCTGACTCCCTGGCGTTTCAGTAGCTGAAGCTTCCAAGTTATTTTTGCCATATCAGTGAGTTTCTCATCTAATTCCCTTCGTCATATTGATGCATAATCGATTAACGTTCCGAACATTAACGGTGATGGCGTAGAATCTCCATGTTGCGTCGATAGCCTTGTGCCCTACGCATCGGATGGTTAGTCCTTTTGGCTTCCGCAACGGCGGACCACAATACAACTAATTCTTTTGTAGCTCTTGACTTTGTTGATGGTTGGAGCCTCTAGAATCCGCGGCATCGGCACTCAGATGCACTAGACATCGGGTGGTTAGTCTCTTCAATCTCACAATGGCGGACGTTTGATCAACAATTTTTTTACCCGTCATGCTCATCAGCGATGGAAACACCTAAGCATCGCCAATGTCATCCACTAACCATCATTGATGGCTGATGATTCCATGACTTAGAAAAAATTTGAAAAACTTTTTCTCTTTTACTTTCACTTTCTTCCACCGCGTCGATTGTTGAAACGACTAGCAACTGCTGCATCGGATGATTAGTTCCCTAGTCACCCGCAACATCGACAATCCATTCAACTTATTCCTTCCGCCACTAGAATTTTTTGATCAGCGAGCAATATTGTCATCGGGAATCAGATCTCTTCCCCATCGAAAGACTAGTGCTCTAGGCTTCCGCAACGGTGGGTGCACAAACCACTAACGTCTTCCGATGGCCGATGATTTTGTCACTTAGGGAAATTTTTCAAAAAAATTTCACTGTTGGAACGTCGTTTCTTCGCGGCATCGGTGGTTGAAGGATCTATCCATCGGAGGGATAGTCCTCTAGCATCCACAACGGTGGATGCATCATCTGCTAATCTCCACCACATTGGCCGTCAAATCAACTATCCGTTGAGTGGCCCTCCCACTGAGTGATACGATGGGTCGATAGTTCTGTCACTTAGAAAATTTTAAAGTTGAGGTTTTTCTGTCATAATTTTCTGATTGCTGCTGGGTAGAAGGTAATACTGCTTCTGCTATCTTATCTGTCATGGCCCATTCAGGCCCATGCTACAAACAGAGCTCTCATACCACACTATAACATCCCCGAACCTCCGACCGACGAAGAGGACTCTACTATAAGACAAATCATCCAGGGATCTTGCCCCATGAACATGAACATGCATACATAAACTGCTGAAGCATGATACTGAAAACATAAAGCATATTACAGATCATAATCATTCATATACGCAACTAAAGCAAACATATCCATCAACACTCATGCTTATACAAATCAGCATTAACATGTATAACATCATGCATCAATGGTAATTATAATTGCAGATAGAAGTTAGGCAAGAATACTTATCTTATGAAGAACTTGTTCTGCAACCAGCTACATCGTTGTAATGTTCCACCCAACCATAGGCCCGCATGCTCTTTAATCTCTCAGCAACGCTGCCACCCCTAAGCTGGGAATGATTCCCCAAGGAATAAGGAACTAACAGGCTTACACATAGCCAAGTATAACAACCCACAAGGGTACATAGTTCATCCAAGCCAACATAGTTGGGTTTATCAAGCAAACAACAGATCAACCAAGCCAACAAGGTTGGGTTTATCAGGCCATCCAAGAGCTCAAAAATGCTAATGCTAAGCTGGCGAGCCCATGGGAGAGCTACAGACACCAACACCAGAACCAGCCTGGCTTCTAGAACACCCACACACACCCAACACAAGGAATCAGCCCTTTCTCTGCAACACTGTCCCTCAGACCCTGATCTCCCTTCCAGTTCTATTTAGGGGTTGTGGAGAAGAAAGCCAGCACAATAGCTCTGTCTGTGTGGTTCTCATTCCACCAGGTTTATCAAGCACCTCAGGCCCTCATTCACCACTCCGATGCAGTCAGAGGATAAAACCACTGCATGCGAGCATCCAAGAAGCTATTCAAGATTTTACCGGGGAAGAATACAGTCATTCCATTGTGACAAATAGCATCCCACAACAACTATGAACCCACAGAAATTCCTCAAATGATACCCCCACAAAAAGTGAAAAAATATAGTCAAGTAATCGTGGCCAAACATCATACCCCGAGCAACTCTGAATCCACAGCGCACGATCCTTCAGGCAACTGCTGGGGAGAAATTACCTAGATAGAGTATGGGGAAGAAGACACAACTAACATGCATAGCTATAAATGTAATCATGACCACGATTCCATTATGGAATAACATCCCACAATCACAGAAGAAAAATGTAGCAATCTACAGCAATTTCCACATTGTACAGGAAAACACACAGTTGGCAATGCGTGGATGAAGCTGCAACGAACTCTGAGCGAACGGGAAGAGAATCAGCATGAGAGATAGAGGGAAAACCCCCAATAATCAAAATATTGGTTCCTTAACTCACTCGCGTGAAGGAACTGAACAGCCACCATTCGGTTAGTGCACAGATCATCTGAGATCCAGAAGGTGGTCGTGGAGAGAGTGCAAGCGCTTGGGGAGAATGGCCATCGTGGCATAGTGGCCTTGCTATCAACAAATAGACACCCCAATAACAATAGAACAATGAAGTTGGTGGTTTTATGAGACAAGGGAGGGTGAGTGAAGAGAGTGGTGACACATGGATTTTCCCTCCCATGACTCAGGATTTAGCTTTCCCCCTCCTTACCCTTAGGAATCATGCCCCTTCTCAATTTAGTTGCTGCGAACATAGCTGATTGGTTTATTTAATTAGAAATGTGTGTTTACATGATGCCACATTTAATATGTGTTGTATGTCCCCATACACCATCAATGACCATTCCAAATCAGAAACACAACATAACCAAATCTATGGTCGGGCCTTGGCCTTTAGCTCCTCACCAAGATCATTTACAATATATGTATCATAAATACTAAATGAAAGCGAGGTCAAAACCAGGGTGTTACAAGCACCATAGATCATATCCACCATTTTTTTTATTGCAATTGAGGAGAATCAAAGCCAATATTTCATTTATTATTGTGGTGGATTATCCAAACACAATTGAGCAAGAAACATACCAGTCTTGGAGAATCTCCTATTGAGGAGCACCATAGAGTATCTCCACCAAGAACTTAGCTATTGGCACAAACCTCCAACTGAAAACAATGCCAAGGAATAACTCAACAAAATAATTATACTTCTTTCCTTACTCCGAGCATTACAAGTTAAAGCATACTATTGGTATTAGAGGTCATCCTGATGTTCTAGTTGAATGACCATAGGTATGTAGTCAGGAATGCGGTATGCATGTTATATTGTGTACTTTGTTATAGGTATGTGGTGTACATGTATGTTATTATTTTTTTCATGGTCTCATTGATTATTGACACTAATATTTTGACTATTGTAGTCAAACATTGATAGCTTGATAGATTGATAAATTGCATAGACTTATACAACTTGATAAATTGCACAAGCTTCTGGCATGGATTTGTTTCTTTACTTTCTGCTTCTATATAAGTACACCATAATACCTACATCCCCATGCCCATTTTCATTCTCACTGTCACCATCATCATCCCCATGCTCATTTTCATTATCCCCATTCCTATTGTCACGATCATCATCCCCATTCTCATTGTCATGATCCCCATTCCTATTGTCACCATCATTGTGCTTATTTCCACCATGAGCTTATTTCCACCATGAACATCACTACCTTCCTCCTCCTACTCATGTTGTCACCATCATCATCCCCTTATTCCACCATAATATTTGCATCCATAATCCATAGAAATATAACCATACTTATATACCTAATTTAGAAATGTAGAAACCAAATTACAAACATTGAAACCCAATCTATCTTTAGAAACCTATTCTACCCTAGAAACACAAATATAATAGTAGAAATCTAATCTATAAACATGGAAACCTAATATAGTCTTAGAAACCTCCATCACCATTTGAGTCCAAACCATTATGCTACAAATATGCACAATAGTCCAAAAGAACTATGGATTGGATCTTGAAACAGTTGATGGATTCCTAGCATAATGTTATATATAGGATGACTAACTCTTATGAGTCCCATGATCGAAGGATCCTTTTTTCTAGTTGTATAGGACACCAAGGGTTTTCTCATTGGAACAAATGACATTTCTTGCATTGGGGGGTTAAAATACAAACCAAGAAACAAAACTGGTTTTTGTCATCTCCCATAGATCTTTTTGGCCCTTGTGGATGTGGTCACATTGGAAAAACTCAATACTACTTCATATTTCGAATTATATGGCCTAGGTTTGGATTCACCATGTGTCCCTGAAATCTGTTAGGGTGTGAGTTGTAAAATTCCATAGAATAATGATAGTGGATCAAATAAACAAATAGTTGGCTCTATTGGATTCAGGGCATTGGGATAGTGCTAAGGTTTCCCCTCTCCTCTCAGTCCATCACATATATTGTCTTTTAGGTCTATTTTGGAAACTAGATTTTCGCTCAATAAGGGACTATGTCATTTTTGCACATACAGGTCAAATTTACAAATTCCTCGATCGAGAACTTGTGGTTAGCGTTCCCACGTGGAACCTACCTTAACACACTTACAAGACCTCTAAGAACCTAGTTTTGTTGCATGGTTGGAATTTTGTGCCCTTGGTAGGGATTCAATAGCTGTTCATGAAATCCTATAGGAGGTGTGCCTCAACATTCCATAGAATGATGTCCAAGGATCATATATATGAACCGTTGGATTCAAAACATTAGGATAATTCGATGGGTGCCCCACTCCTCTGGTGTCATGACCTATAGATCATGTTTTAGGTCGATTTTGAAAACTAGGGTTTTTCTCAATAAGGGACTATGCAATTTTTTCACATAGGGGTCAACTTTGTAAATTCCTCAACCAAAAACTTGTGGCTAACATTCTCACATGGAACCTGCCTATAAACACTTACAATACATCCCAAAGCCTAGTTTTGTTCCACTGTTTGAATTATATGCTCCTTGTAGGGATTCAACACGTATGCATGAAAACCTCTAGGACATGAGCTTCAACATGTCATAGAATGATCATTGGCTCGTATTGATGAACTGTAGACTCCATTGGATTTAGGACATCGATATAGTGCCAAGGGTTTCTCTCTCCTCTAATTCCATGTCCTAGATATAATATTTTAGGTCGATTTTGGAAACTAGGGTTTTGCTCAATAAGGGACTGTGAAAATTTTTCACATATGGGTAAACTTTACAAATTCCGTGACTGAGAACTTGTGTCTAGCATTCCCATGTGGAACCTGGCACACTTTCAAGACCTATCGAAACCCATTTTTATTACATGGTTAGAATTCTATGCCCTCGGTGGGGATTCATATTGTGTCTTTGAAAGCCTCTAAGTGGTGAGCTTCAACATGTGATAAAATGATTATCTTGGCTTGAATCGATGAATCTTCAACCCCTTTATAATCAATACATCCAATTAATTCTATGGATATCCTCTCCTTTAGGCCCATGGCCTAGAGATCACCTTATAGGATGACGTTGGAAACTAGGATTTCACTCAGTAAGGGTCTATGCATTTTTTGCACAAAGGGGTTAACTTTGAAAAAAAATATTTTGATTATAGAAATATATATTCAAAGAGTGACATTCAAACCTACCACATTGCACTCTTAATATATTGTTATGTCCTTAGTGTGCCACATCATTTGACATGTCCTTAGTGTTCCGCTATATTTTCATTTTGAGAAATTAATGTCATTTTTAAGAATTCAAAGTTCCAAATAAAAAAATGGGGGTACTTTTTCTTTGATGATATCCCTCTAATCCTTTCTAGATTTGTCACTTTCCTTGAATTCTCCTTGTGGTTTCTTAGGAGCCACTTGCAAAAAATATCTTGTCAAGATTGCTAATCTTGTTCATTTGAATTGGACAAGTATTCAAGTCATTTATAAATATTTTTGGGTTATACATTCATTCATCCACATGTTTTATTCTATTTGTTTTAATCATGCATAACCTCTATGTGTTTTTCGTTGATTATTAATGTGCATCCCATATATTTGTTAGATGAAATTTGTCATGCCAAATGCCAATTTCATTTATGTGGGACACACAAGTGCATCACTTAGGTGTGTCATCTATGTGAATACTTAATGTTTGTTAGGTTATTATGTGGGTAAGGTGCTTATTTGTTCCACTTAGTTGGTTCAGTTTCTTAGGTGTGTTGGGTGTTTATATGTTAGGTATTTTGCAAAGTGACTTAGGTAGTTATGGTTAGGATCATTAGTAGGTTATGTTTTGGGGGTTTTTGGGATAATGGGTTAGCCATAAATGGGGTTAAATTTATATTTAATATTTGTAATCACCTGATTCAAAAATTCCCAACAAAGGCATAATTTGGGAGGAAATTGCCTTGATTAGTCTCGAATCTAGGGAATTTGAATGACACAAGAGGGTCTCAAATTTGTTAGGGAATTATATGGGGATTCTTAGGACCAATAAATGGACTCTCTGATAAATTTATGATATTTTATAGACATCTACAACTTTATTTAGGAACATTGGTAAAAATGCTAAAATTACTAGTAATTTATGGTGCAATTCCCCCTAGGGTGTGGGCAGAAATGGCTCTCCAACTCCTATACGGCCCTAAAAACTTGTAAAATATATTAGGGGGGTTGTTATTAGACTTAATTTACTATAATTTTATATTTTTAAGAGTTCTGCAACAGATGTGTAAATATTCATGTTTGAATGCATAAATTCAGTGATATTTGCTTAAGGGAAATGACATGTAAATGCTCAACTTTGACTCACAAATTGTGTATATAATTGTTAAGAAAAGATAAAAATGAATATATACCACTAAAATAATGTAAATATATCACTAACAGCATATAACATCAAATCCAAGTCGCAACATACATTAGATCTACAACTCCATTGAAATGGGAAATCAACACATGGAAACTAGTTACAACAAAGCTTGCAAATGTGGAAATTTTCATATGTATTTATGTGAATTTATACTTACATAGAGGATGGGGGACATATTATAGAGCCATAAATCATTCACCCATGATTGGGCATCAACTAGACTCAATGGGGCACAACCACCATTCACACAAGTGTGTCATCATAGAGAAATATGGAAATGTTGAAGTGGGGATTGAGAGAATGGGAGGAGAGATGGGTCACGAACAGTAGCAGAATCCTATATGCAATAAAAACACTCCCAAAACCAAATTTTATGATATTATTACTCTCTTGAAATTGGCCCACTATCAGGGTAAGTGAGCACTCACCATGCAATGGACAAGCTAGTGCTTTCCAAAATGCCAAAGGAAAATTCTCAAAGGATAAAAATTCATTCTCATTCATAATGACATATTTTTATAACAATACTAAAGTAATACAAGGTATAATTCACTTCTATAGGATTCCTCCAACTCATCCTTTATTTTTAGTAACCTCCACGACACTTGTCCCTCTCCTCAAACCTTCATCTTCCTCCAAATCTGAATTGCTGCCACCTAACCCCAAGCGCACCCTATTGGAGGATATTTTTATCCTTGAAATTTCAAATTTTCATAGGTATACAATAAATTCTGCAATCAGGTCTGACTTTTCATATAATCTTCCATCATTGTTGTCATAAAATGCAGGGTATCTCTCTCCAAGTGGCACCTAGTTTCTTTCTAGACTCTTCCCCTTCTATGGGGATTTACTCCTATTCACCCATTCGAATCCTTGGGATCCTGATATGTTATTTGACACCTCTTCACCTTCCAAGAATTTTCATTACTCATATATTCTAATTTTGGATGATGGCATGACATGTGTAAGGAAGAATCTAGCCACCCAAGGCCTCCATGAACCTCCAAATGTCCTTATGAAGCAATACCACTTGATTTTCTCCATATTCATTATTTGTATGACCAAATTTAATGTGTAAATGACAAATTAAGATTCTATTGGGTCCCATAGCTCCCTTTTTGCAAGTTTTAATTCCTCCTCCCCAACCGAGGGAACTAGTAGGTGGGTGAAACATTGTCAACTAGTAGTCTCATTGGGATGGGGACATGCAATTAATGTTATAGGGATTTCATGGGTCAAGGAAAATATAAGTATCACCTATGTGGGATAAATGAGTGTGTTTCATAGGTGATCCATCTATGTGCATCCTTTAATATGACCAATAAGTGATTTTGTAGGTTAGGTATTCATGTGCATGAGCTAGGTTGGTTTGTCTCGTATATGTCTCACTTGAGTACAATGGGTTCTTATGTGACTAAGGTGAAACATGAGATGCATTAGGTGGTTAGGTTTAAAAAATTTAATTTTGCATTGTTCTCAGTGATATAATGATATCTCCATGCAAACATCAAATCTATCAAAAATTGGTAACATTACACATAGAAACATTATTGGCCACACACGTATGATCACACATAAATCTGAATTGTGAAGATGTCAAGAGACAATATGAAATATATATTATATCATGGAAGTTATAATACAAAAATAGATAGCATGTATCAAAAAGGTAAATGATGTACATGTAAACAAACTGCATCTAGGCCTAGACTACACATCGAAACTATAGCTTCCTCTTGTAAACAAAAGTACATATGTCCTAGAATACACATCAAACTATAAATTCCTCTTATTTTTTTCTCGAGTGTAATGTATCTTGCCTTTGTCCATGACCGATTTGCATCTCTAGTGACTGCAAGTCAAAGATGATATCTCTTATTCATGTAACTAAACTAATATTGAAGCACTAAAAAACTTAAAAAAATTAAAATATGACTCAATAACTTACAACAAACACTCATTGAATCCATATGAGGTATAAATTCCTATGGTGTCCTCCTCGTTGAAATCCTCTTTGCAATGATGCTCTACGAATAAAATATCCTGTGTCTATTATCTCAACAATTATCAACATGTATGCATGAGAAATTACTAAGCAATTTTGTAATTAATGAACATCTCACTATAAAAATATGCTATGGGACAAGAAACTAGGTTTCTTTCGGAAACTAGGTAAAAATCTGCTATGGGACATCGTTCAAGTGGATGGCAATGTCTATAATATCATCTAATGATGTTGTCAGGGAGCGATGAATTCCATCTCCACCCCTCCAAGCTGCACCAATATCTCTCAAATGACCCATCTCTCTCAATATATCTACATTTTGAACCATTACAACCATTGCAATCATAAATACAAAAAAAATATCATTAGAGAAATACACATGGTAGAATAACATCTCTAAGAATGAAAAATGTAAAACTGATGTACAACAAATAACAACATGAAGTGTTTATAATTAAATTTTAGAATAAAACAAATTTTACACTAAACAATAAACACTTAAAGATTTCCATCCTAAATTTATGTGGTATATGTGTATTAAATCCAATTTCCACAAACAAACATTGAATTTCCTATATGTATATGTTGAATGGGAAGCTTCTCTAGCTTATTTTAAGACTTGGATTATGAAGTTGCAACAAAATTGTAGGGTGTTGACTAATTCCCTTGAAGGACAAACTCCAAGATTATCAGTAGAGGAAAGGGCTAGAGCCTAAAGGAGGGGTCGTAAGGTGTTATTGATGAATAAAATCCCAATATATGAAAGGATTTTGATATATGCAATTATTTGTTGTAGCATGAAGTTTTTTATACTCTATAGGACATTTAACATCTTTGTCTATATGTAATTTTGGGAATATATGGATTTCACTTGATGTTATTTTAGTTGTATGCACTCTTTCAATATAGACATGATAAACTTTGTGTATTTGTGTATAGTAGTTTGGGATCTAGAATTCAACAGAATTAGCAATTTTCAAGCTTTAAGGATTGCAAGATTTCCACTAGATTCTATCATGTATGATAGTATGGGATTCGCATGTAATCAAACACATCGACCTCCCTATGTATATTGATGTTTCTAGAGCCTATTGTTGAACTCCTATGTCCTAACCTTAACCAAAATATACCCTTCACTCAAGTGAACTAGCATTAATCATGGAAAGCTTCTCTACCTTAGCTTAACACTTGGATTAGAAAGTTTCATAAAAACTATAAGGTCTTGACTAACATCTGAGGACCAACTTCGATATTCCCGGTAGAGGCAACAGTTAGAGCTTAGAGCAAGGGTAAACAATGCCATTGATGAATAAAATTCCAATATTGTCAAGAATTTTCATATGTTATTATTTGTTGTGGCATGAATTTTTTTTGTATATATAGGCCATTTAGCGTCTTTGTTTATGTATTTTCAGGATTATATTAATTCTACTTGAATTTTTTTTAGTTGTATGCAACCTTGCTATATACATGAGAAACTTTGCATATTTGTGAATATTGGTTTGGATTCATAAGGATGCTCATGAATATATTGCATCTAGTGAAATTGATTTGGTTTTTATAGTAAATTGGGGTTTTAATTTCCTTTGGGAATACAACTGACTAGAGTTATGGTTAAATTTCTTTTAGGGAATACAAGCTAAAAAAATTATGGTTTCAATTCATTTAAGGGAATACAAATTACTAAAGATAAATAAATTAGAAGGATAGAATTTTATGTAAATACATTAGAATGAGGATATTGATGTTAAAGGTGGAAGATCCAATATCTAGTCACTCAAAACGCATTCACCAATAGTGTTCTATTTCCATAAATCATTGCTCTGTTGTTGTCATGAAGAAAGTGATGGGAGCGACCTGTTTTGAGGAATAAAACACGTTTTATAAAACACTTACACTATTTAGGACTATAAAACGCGTGTTTTGGTTAACTATCCTACTTGGCCTTCACCGTGGTAGACTTGGGACTAGATTTCGTAAGTACATCATTGGTTGGTGGGTGACTGCACAAAGTTGAGGGACCTTTTAGATGCAATGGTAGACTGAATTCAATCACTCTTGATCCATAAAATAGAAATCATCCCAAGCAATCCTGACCTTGCCAAGCCTAGTCCCAAGGCTGCCAACATCCATGCCAATTAGGATAGTACACAAAAACGAGCTCTTGTTTTACCTTGCAAAAGTGTGCTCATGTTTCACCTTGCAAAAATTCGCTCCTATTTTACCTTGCAAAAATTTGCTCTTGTTTTACCTTGAAAAAACACGCTCCTTTTTTCTAAAACCTATTTTATGGTTTTACCTTGTAAAAATATCGCTCCTGTTTTGTGTGAGAGAGAGACAAAGATAGAGTGGAGGGGGGTCCTTAGTGGTATGGGGTGACTTGTGGATGTGTGTGTATGTGAGAGAGAGAGAGAGAGAGTGGAAGGGGTGTGTTAGGAGTTTAGGAGTGGGGGGGAGGTAGATTATTGTGGGGGTGTCTAAGTGTTGTAGAGGGGATGTAGTAGGGGGGTGTGGGTTAGAGGTAGTTGGATTGGTTGGGGAGTGATATAAGGGAGGGGGGTGTTAGTCATAAGGAGAGACCTATGGATGTGTGTGGGGGTATCTAGGTGTTGTAGGTTACAGGTTAGGGGGTGTTAGTGGTAAGAGAGAGAGAGAGAGA
>LPNX010990983.1:31407-182834 GCA_001517045.1 Pseudotsuga menziesii | reverse complement strand
AGAGAGTGAGAGACAGGGAGAGAGAGTGGTGGGTTATCAGGGGATTGAAGGGATTGGATGGGGTTAGAGTTAGGCGAAGAAGATGGGGTTAAAGGTAAGAGGAGGAGGAGGGTTAGAGGTGCGGGAAGACCAATGGATGTGTGTGTGTGTGTCGGTGTTAGGGGTTGGGGAGGGGGTTTTTAGGTGTCATGGGTTGGAGAGTAAGAGAGAGTGGATAAGGGTTTAGTAATGGAGATGGGGGGGAGAGAGGTAGGAGGAGGAGGGGAGTTATAGGTAGGAAGAGGAGGATGGGGGATGTTAGTCATAGGGGGTCACCTGTGGATGTGTGATGTGGGTGTATGAGAGAGAGAGAGAGAGAGAGAGAGAGAGAGAGAGAGAGAGAGGGTTGGGGAATAGATAGTGGGGTGGGGGATAATTGTAGTTGGATGAGTTGGGGAGCAAGAAAGAGTGGAGAGAGAGGTTTTAGGTGTTAGGAGTGAGAGAGAGGTTCTAGGGGGATGTGTGTAAGAGAGAGAGAGTAATATATATATAGAGAGAGAGAGAGAGGAAGGGATTTTTCAGGGTTTCGATGGCGGGGGGCGATAAGTGATTACATATATAACAATAAGGGGGTGTTTAAGAGTTAGAGGTAGAGAGAAATGGTTATGGTTTTAGGGGTGTCAGGGAGGGGACATATAGGTGTTAGTGGTAAGGGGGGACATAGGCATGAGAGAGAGAGAGAGAGAGAATGAATGGGGCGTTGGGGTGTTAGGGAGAGAGAGGAGGGGGGTTAAAGGTAGGGAAAGGAGGAAGGGGTCTGTTGCAGCTGCAACTGTTTTCCCCCAAAAAATTTCAAATCTTGGTCCCCCCCCTAATTTTAATGTTGCTTTGAATCGTTTGGATACATGAATTTTTGGGTCATGCTTTAATTTTGGATCATTTTGAAGTTTAACTCTCGTCCTGTTTTCAGAAGTGTCGTATGTTCGTAATGGCTGTGGGTTGTAGTTTTGGCAGTCCGTTTTTTTTTTTTCTGTTACTAGTCAAAGACGAATCAGACTAGTGGTTCTTTGGAAAACCACTGTTTCAGAGGTAAAACAGTTTTAAGATTCGTTCCAAACACTTAGCATTTTTTGATCGGGCGTCAAAGTATGTTTTGATCGGAAGCTGTTGTATGTTTTCCTTCTACCGTTGTGGCTCCCAAAGTAGCTAAATACCTGAAATGTAAGTGCTCCACCCCCCAACATGTGTCGGTTCAGTGGCGTGACTGTAGCCCTTTTTCTTCGGCCGTTGCGGCTGTGCAAAGCACTTGGCTTCCGATGTCGATGTATTTCCAATTTCCGATTGGAAGCTTTCCCGCCCACTTTTAGTTCATAGCTTTCTGACTCCACTAGGTTAAGTGGTTTCGGGGTGCCCATCGCCTGTTGGGACCCGCTTATGTGGCTTAAAATAAATCTACCCAGGGAATGTTTTTGTTCTTTTGATGATTACTCATTTAGAGATGTATTTTGTTTTTATTGAACATACAGTCCCAATGAATGATAGACATTGTTAAATCGCAGGTGGACTCAAGAGACGTTTCAGACTACCACAGCGCGAAGGTATAGCTGAGCGATAGGTGGCAGAAGAGAGCTGGGCAGTTTTGGCAAAGGTAGAACCAAAACTGACAGGATCGCAAGGAGGGAAAGTGAAGTAGAAGGAAAAACCAATAGCAACAAAGGCACAGAACGAGAATTTCTGTCAATTACTCAGCAGATCATGAGTGCGCACAAGAAAAGATAAAAAAAATAGGGATATTAAACGTTTGGGTAACCGAAAGGTTTCACGTTTGGGGGCAGCCCAAGCGGTTAACTGTTTTAGTTTAAATAGCTGCAATTTACAACTTTAAGGGGCTTTTTCCCCTAGAGAGAAAACTTGTAAACTATCGCTTGTAAGAGGAACTACTTCATTTTACAACCAGAAATTGCAAATTTTACCTATTGGAGAAAGTGCTATGTGGAATGTCTCAATGTGATTAAATGAATGATGTTGAATGGGAACTATTTCATTTTTTATTGTGTTTCATTAACTGTCAGGATGTTCTAACTTTCTAACCTATGTTCTTGTCTGAATGTTCTTCAGTGCATTCTGTGATGTTTTTCCACTATGAGTAATGGGACTTTTTAATTATTGACGAGTTGTATTACCATGTATACATTTATTCATGTTTATATGTTTTGGTCATGAGAACAGCTATCTGTGATTTTCCATAACATGTGGACAGTGTTGTATTACTCATGAATTAATATCTAGCTCTCTAGAGATAGTTTAGTTAGTAATTTATCTTCTGAAATGTATGTGATTTAGATGCCTGTGAGTTCTAAAACAAGAGGTAAGAACATGCGCATCACTTTGTGAATACTCCCGGCATTCTTTATCAAATCTGCATCTAGGTAGGCACTTGCATATCATACTTTAAGTCAAAAAATACAAAAATACATACGGTGGACCAAGCCGCAACCGGTAAAACCTTTATTTTTGTTACTTGACCTACGGTAGCCGGACCACAAACCGGACGGATTCCCTACACCAAACAGTCACGGGCTAATTGGGAACGTTGACTGGGGAGAATCCCTTGCTATTGTTGCCTGTGAATTTCCAGGCCTCATCAGTTTCTGGCGCTAGAAGGAGGGCCGCCAGTGCATGGCTGGCCGAGGAAACCCGTTTTCCCAAAACTATTCCACTGGTAACAGTTCAGAAGCCAGTTTGTTTCCTAATCCAATTCTGGAAGAAGAGGGTAGAGAACATTTGTATTCTGTCGACAACGAATTTGTTAATAATATGAGAAGACACACTAGGGCATATGTGAAGAAGATTGGAGGATTTCCAATCATCCCTGAATTACCCAAAAGAGAATATAAAAGGAAGGATCATCCTATATTGGAAGACTCAGTGCTGGTTGAGGATTGGGAAGAACTTGTAGAAATAGCCTTACAGGAAGTTGTACTACCTTTGAATCAAGAGGGCCCAGATACTCCTCATAGTTCTCCTACTCACACTCCTGTTTGCTCACCTCCTCACTCTCCACTCAGACTCATGGCAGGCGTAAATGCAAATCAACCACCCAACCCACCGAATCCACCACCTGCCTGGAGACCCAGATCACCTTTAAACCTAACACCTCCATTACATGATTTACCTCAATCCTTTGAAAAGATGCTACCCAAACTCGACCCAAGTGAAAAGATACTAGTAGACAACCACTTGCAAAGTTTCTATTTGGCAATAGAAGGCTTAAGGGCTGGGGAATATGAATATGTAGTTTGCAGACTTTTCCCGCACACCCTTAAAGGAGCTACGGCATCGTGGTAGTTTGGTTTTCCTGTGAACTCTATCCTTGATTGGGATACCTTCGAGAGGATTTTTAGAAGTAAGTATGCAACCCAGAAAACTCATGCAGCTCTTATGAAAGGACTATGCGCCTTGAAGAAAGAGAGAAAGGAAAAGGTGCACAGTTTCACTCAAAGGTTTGCAGCATATCTCAAGAATTTTTCTGAAGTTGACAAGCCTACAGATAAAGTCCTGATTGAATATTACACCTCAGCTCTGGGACCCGAGTTGGCCATGTTTGCCAAGATTAAGGCCAAGCCCACTTTAGCAGAGACCTATGAGGAGGCAGAGAAAGTAGAGGTTGAAAGGGAAAGTATTGAAGATTATCCAGAACGATCAGGAGAGAAAAGTGTGGGAAGGAAAGCCTTATTGTTTACCAAGCCAAAGGAAGAGCAATCACCAGATTTTGCAAGTATGGCGAAAATGATGCAGAAGCCTTCTAATAGAATCATAGAATTGGAGAAAGAAAAGGAAGCCCAAAAGTTCTACAAGACCTATTACAAGAAATGAGAGGACAACAATCAATCCCAACCCCCTTCGCACAATTCGGCATCTATGAATTTAACAGAGGTCGGAATGGACAATTTTTGCACTTTCCACCAACAACCTCACTCTGAAAAGAATTGTCCTCAATGGATAAACTCAATGACGTTAGTAATGAATCAGCTGTTGGATTCTAAATTAACAGAAGATGGAGATGAAGAAAGAAAGGACAGTAATGCGTCAACAAAAGAACAAGAGGATGAGACCATGGCTCTGTGGAATTATGTCTCGCTATTCGATGCCTAGGAAGAAAGGAATTGGGAGTACGAGGATGTCGTGGAAACAAATGTAACAACCAGAAGCCAAGGGTTGGTGAAAGAAGGCAGTGTCATCCTCCCAAATATTAAAAGGATTCAGAAAAATGTTAAAAAATTTTAGAATAATTCCTCAGCTAATAAAATTCCTGAATTCACCATCACCAACCAAGATCCTAGACAGAATGATATGCTGACCAAGCACAATAAAGAAAGGATGAATGTTGATAAACCATTGCCCACCGAACCTCAGATGGATTATGACATCGTGGAAGATATAAAGAAGGTAAGGGCGAATGTCTCATTATTTGAAATGTGTAAGGTGCCGCAACAGAAAGAAAAACTTTTGAAAGTGCTTGAAGCATCAAAGGAGAGGATCCCCGCTGACAATCAACCCAAAGAAGAAGAAGAAATCGGGGAAGCAAGCATTGGGGGTAAGTCTAAGAACAAGAATCCACCTTTCCTCCTCACATTTGAAATTTTTAATCACAACGTACATAATTGCCTGGTAGACTCAGGGGCATTGGTTAACGTCATGCCAATATCAGTTTGCAAAAAGATAAATGGGCAGCCTAAGCCATCCACTTGGAGGGTTTTCCAGTTGGATAGGACGAATGTGAAGGTGATTGGGGAAATGGAGGATGTCCTAGTTCACCTGTCTTCAAATGATAAGGTGTGTCAAGTTATTGATATAGTGGTGGCTGATATACCAGACGCTTATGGGCTTGTTCTTAGCAGAGACTGGTCGGCAAAGCTAAACGGATATTTTGCCTTAGACTGGTCGCATCTGTGGCTGCCGTATAAAGGAAGCCCGAATCAAATCAAAATTTTGAGGGAGCCCCATATGAAATACAATGTTACTCAGCTCAAGGAAAAGAACGAACCAGTGGATTCCGTGTTAGGAAATTACTTTATTGAGTTGGAACCGGGAAATTACCAAGCAGAAGAAGCCAACAACATGTCAGACGCTCAGCCTGATCTCCTTCAATTTTCACAGGCTGATGAAATCTACTGTAAAATAGTAAACTTAGCGGTAGAAGTAGATTCTCATGAAATAGTTAGCGATTTTTAGACATTGTTTTTTGATGGTTCTAAGACGTTAGAAGGGTCGAGGGCCAGCTGTGTCCTGATCGACCCCAAGAAGAATAAACTATTTCTTTCATGCATATCAGAGTTTGAATGTACAAATAACACAGCTGAGTATGAAGCGTTGGTGCAGGGTTTAAGGAATGCAATCAAATTAAAGGTAAGTAATCTAAAAGTTTTTGGAGATTCTGAAATAATTGTAAAACAGATTCGGAATCAAATACATTGTATTTATCCTCACTTAAAAGCTTATCAAAATTAGGTATGGGACCTACTCAAATGTTTTAATGCATTTAATATTATATCAATTCCAAGATTAAAAATGCAGCAGCTGACTTGTTAGCCACATCAGTTGCTAGGCTTGTGCCTACTAATAATCGATGCTCCATTGAATTGCTTTTCAGGCCCTCAGTCCCTGATATGATTACCAACCTACGAGTGTTCGATGACGATCAACATATTATAGAATGCTTAACAAATGACGAGGTATTTAAAGGGGCGATTATAGATGATGAAGAACATCAAGCCGAGCTGAAATATGATAATTTTATCCCTAAAGGAGTCAGAACCTTAGAAAGAATGTTCGATTAAAATGAAAAATTTAGAAGACCAGCAAACGTGAAGACTCATAGCTCATCTCTATAGTTCGAATTGATAAATTTAGGAACCGAGACAAATCCTAAATATGTGAATCTTGGCAAATGTTGTTCACCAGCAGAAAGGGACAAGTTCATCAGTCTTTTTAATCAATATAAAGATGTTTTCTCCTGGACATACGAGGATTTGAAGACGTATGACACCAGCATCATCTAGCATGTCATCCCCATCAAATCTGGCATCAAACCTTATCAGCAACCTTTAAGAAAAATGCATCCAAAATTGGAACCTCTGAACCAAAGTGAAGTTAAGAAACTATTGGATGCTAGAATCATTTTTAAGGTCAGACACTCTGAATGGGTCTCAAATCTTGTACTAGTGAGGAAAAAATCTGGAGAAATCAGGCTGTGTGTGGATTTCAGGAATTTAAACCGCGCTTCAAATAAAGATAATTATCCTGTTCCACCCATGGAGAAACTACTACAAATGGTCTCAGGTTCTGAACTATTTTCTTTGTTAGACGGATTCTGAGGCTAAAATCAAGTATTAGTATCCGAAGAAGACAGATTGAAGACAATTTTCAGGACCAGATGGGGAACCTTCGCTTACCGAAGAATTCCTTTTGGGCTTATAAACGCTAGAGCTACGTTCCAAAGGGCTATGGACATAGCTTTCCACGGTTTGATTGACTGCAGTACGGTAGTATACCTCAATGACATTACGATATTCTCAAAGAAGAGAGAAGAACATGTGTTTCATCTAAAGCATATTTTTGAACGCTATCAGAAATATGGTATATCACTCAATCGCAGGAAGTTTGTGTTCACCGTTACGGAAGGTGAGTTGCTGGGTCACGTAGTTTCAAAGAAGGGAATCTCTATAGATCCGGAAAGGATTAAGGCCATTGAACAGATCCCCTTGCCCCATAATAAAAAAGGGATGCAATCATTTATGGGAACAATAAACTTCGTACAAATATTTGTACCAGACTTTGCTCAAATTGTCAAACCTCTGTAGCAAATGGTGAAGCAAAGTGTACAATTCAAGTGGACTGATATTGAGAAGAACGCATTCAGCAAGATTAAAACTGCTTTTGCACATGTCCCTAAAAAGCCCGGATTTTGATAAAGATTTTATTCTGTATACTTTTGCATCTGATGATTCGCTAGCAGTTGTGCTTACTCAAAAGGAAGATGGGGAGGATGAATTCCCAATATCTTTCATGAGCACTGGTCTACAAGGGGTTGAATTAAATTACCTGGCTATTTATAAACAAGCGTATGCAGTATTCAAAGCAGTGAAACAATTCAAGCCCTACATATTGAAAAATTGAACTAAGGTGATCGTCCCATACCCAACTGTCAGGTCCCCTTTTGTACAGAAGGAGTTAGGAGAAAGAACGGGTAATTGGGTAACAGCTCTTCAAGAGTATGACCTCGAGTTCAAGACAGCTTCTATAGTGAAAGGGAAAGGGTTGTGCAAACTAATGACTAAAAATGGAAATAATGAAGAACATGCCTGGGAAGACGAGGCTGAATTACATTTGATGGATGTATGTCCTCTATTCACAGCCCCCGAATCTTGGTACAGGGACCTCGTGCATTACCTTCAGAAAGGATTGTTGCTAGAACATTGGAATTCTAAGCAAAGAAGAGTGTTACGTCTTAAATCAGCCTCCTATCAAATTGTTGAAGGAATATTATTCAGAAAAAATTACGACGGAGTCCTTCTTAGATGTTTAGAGAACGAAGATGCGAAGAAGGTAATGACAGATCTGCATGACGGCCCTACTGGGGGACATTTTTCAGGAGATACTACAGCTCACAAAATTCTCAGAGCCGGTTACTATTGGCCCACGCTTTTCAACGATGCACACGCCCATGTCAGGAAGTGTGATATTTGTCAAAGGAGTAGTGGAAGACAATATAGAGCAGCTGGACCGCTGAAGCCTATGATGATCACGGAGCCATTCGAGCAATGGGGGTTGGATATTATTAGGGAGATAAAGCCGAACTCTTCCTTACAACACAAGTATATTCTAACCAAAACCGATTACTTCACTCGCTAGGTCGAATCAATCCCGCTGCGCAAAATAAATGAGGACGTGGTCATCAACTTCCTGCATGACCATATTATGACCAGGTTTGGAGTTCTAGTTTCCTTAGTCTTTGATAATGCTACTTGCTTTTCATCGATTAAATTAACCTCTTTTTCTCGTGAGAAAGGAATAAAGTTGCATTATTCTGCTAATTACTATCCACAACGAAATGGCTTGGCTGAATCTACCAACAAAAATCTGATTCGAATTTTAAAGAAGATTGTGATAGAAAACCAGAAGAGTTGGCACTTAGCGCTACCAAACGCCCTTTAGGTTGATAGAGTCACCCCCAAGTCTTTGATAGGAGTGTCTCTGTATACCCTTGTGTATGGAAAAGAAGCCATTCTTCCCCCCAATATCATGCTACCCTCTTCCATAATAGCTCAAGAGTCTAGAGGGTTAGATAATGAAGTCTTGCAAATGAGGATATATAATCTCCTGAAGGTAGAAGAGTCTCGATCTAAAGCCAGGGAGCGCTTTAAGCAACAACAAGAAGTAATAAAAAGATGGTTTGATAAAAACAAGGCAGGAACAAAAGACTTTGAAGTAGGAGATCTAGTTCTCAAGTGGGACCACCCCCATGACGAGAAAGGTAAACACATGAAATTCCAGCAGTTGTGGGTAGGTCCTTTCCAGATTGCGGCAAATCTTGGCCCTTCAACTTATAGGTTGCAAGATTTACAAGGGTGGAAAGATTGAACTTATTGGGTATAAGAGTGTGTATTGTTGTTTATCTAAAAGAACTTCTTCCATTTTAGCAGTTTTCTTGAATAGCTATGTACGCATTGAAGTCCTTCTTAACGCTTGTGAAATAAACCAAAATGAAAGGGTCTGGAATACTATTTTGAGGCTCCATCCATGTCACATTTAAATGTCCTAGGGAGTGATAGCAAAGGGCCCATGGAAAGAAGCAAGGTAAATAGCATATTAGATACAAATGATCCCATGCCAAGAAATGAATGCCAAAAGGCAAATAAGAGTCAAAATCTCCTATGAAAGCATTATATATCAAAATAAATGCGAAACCATATAAGTACTAAATCGTCGAAAGTTCCTCTCCGCACGTGAGCTGAAACTTGAATACACCTATCACACAAAAGGACACTTGGGATAGAGGATCCTGAATTAAAATTCAGAAAGAAAGGCATGCATAAGGACTCATATGAAAAGGACAAAAGTCCAAAAGCACGAAAAGTGTTGAAGTGGCATGGGAATGAGGAACAAATGAATATTTCTGTTTACCATATGCTACAATCTTGTGGTGTCCAAGTTGGCAGTTACCCAAAGACAGAGGTAACAATGAAACTCATCTTTAGGCCTCAAAAGAGTATCTTGACTTGAAAATCCCTGGTTTCCACTCTCCCAAATCGGACGGTCATCAATGATTCAAAGTATATTTATTTGCCATTTGAGAAATCCAGATAGCTGGAAGAATTCAATAAGTCTGTTTGTTGTTAAAACAGTCTATCACTCAAAGAATATCCGTCCAAAGATCTAGGTTCACTTGGTAATCACCAATTGTTGCAGCTGCAACTGTTTTCCCCAAATTTTATTCAAATTTTGGTCCCCCCCATGATTTTAATGCTGCTTTGAATAGTTTGGATACATGAATTTTTGGGTAATGCTTTAATTTTGGATCATTTTGAAGTTTTACTCTCGTCCTATTTTCAGAAGTGTCGTATGTTCGTAATGGCTATGGGTCGCAGTTTTGGCAGTTCGTTTTATTTTTCTCTTGCTATTCAAAGATGAATCGGACTAGTGGTTCTTTGGAAAACCATTGTTTCGGAGGTAAAACAGTTTTAAGAGTCGTTCCAAACACTTAGCATTTTTTGATCGGGCGTCAAAGTATGTTTTGATCGAAAGCCGTTGTATGTTTTCCTTCTGTCGTTGCGGCTCCCAAAGCAGCTAAATACCCAAAATGTAAATGCTCCGCCCCCCGATGTGTGTCAGTTTAGTCACGTGTCTGTAGCGCTTTTTCTTTCGTCGTTGCAGGTGCAAAGCACTTGGCTTCCGATGTCGATGTCTTTCCGATTTTCAATTGGAAGCTTTCCCGCCCACTTTTAGTTCATAACTTTTCGACTCCGCTAGGTTAAGTGGTTTTGGGGTGCCTGTCGCCTATTGGGACCCACTTATGCAGCTTAAAATAAGTCTACCCAGCCGATGTTTTTGTTCTTTTGATGATTACTCATTTATAGACGTAGTTTGTTTTTATTGAACATATAGTCCCAATGAATGATAGACGTTGTTAAATCGCAGGTGGACTCAAGAGATGTTTCAGACTATCACGGTGCGAAGGTATAGCTGAGCGATAGGTGGCAGAAGAGACCTAGGCAGTTTTGGCAAAGGTAGAACCGAAACTGACAGGATCGCAAGGAGGGAAAGCGAAGTAGAAGGCAAAACCAATAGCAACAAAGACGCAAATCAGGAAGGTCTGTCAGTTACTCAGCAAATCATGAGTGCACACAAGAAAAGATAAAAAATAGGGATATTAAATGTTTGGGTTACCGAAAGGTTGCACGTTTGGGGGAATCCCAAGCGGTTAACTGTTTTAGTTTAAATAGCTGAAATTTAGAACTTTCAGGGGCTTTTTCCCCAAGAGAGAAAACTTGTAAACTATCGCTTGTAAGAGGAACTATTTCGTTTTACAACCAGAAATTGCAAATTTTACCTATTGGAGAAAGTGTTATGTGGAATGTCTCAATGTGATTAAATGAACGATGTTGAATGGGAACTATTTCATTTTCGACTGTGTTTCATTAACTGTGAGGATGTTCTAACTTTCTGAACCTATGTTCTTGTCTGAATGTTCTCCAGTGCATTCTGTGATGTTTTTCCACTATAAGTAATGGGACTTTTTAATTATTGACGAATTGTCTTACCATGTATACATTTATTCATGTTTATATGTTTTGGTCATGAGAACAGCTATCTATGATTTGCCATAACACGTGGACAGTGTTGTATTACTCATGAATTAATATCTAGCTCTCTAGAGATAGTTTAGTTAGTAATTTATCTTCTGAAATGTATGTGATTTAGATGCATGTGAGTTCTAAGACGAGAGGTAAGAACCTGCACATCACTTTGTGAATACTCCCAGCATTCTTTATCAAATCTGCATCTAGGTAGGCACTTGCATATCATACCTTAAGTCAAAAAATACAAAAATACATACGGTGGACCGGGCTGCAACCGGTAAAACCTTTATTTGTGTTACTTGACCTATGGTAGCCGGACCACAAACTGGATGGATTCCCTACACCAAACAGTCACAGGCTAATTGGGAACGTTGACTAGGGAGAATCCCTTGCTGTTGTTGCCTGCGAATTTCCAGGCCTCAACAGGGTCCTAGAGGTACGGAGAGGAGGAGGGTGGGTTAGTAAGAGTCATGGGGAAGAGGGGAGTGGGGGGAAATAAAATAATAAAAGTATTGGTATAATTGACAAAAAAATCACTCATTGTAGTATTTGAAAATGTGCGCACTTTGTGCTTCAATAAAAAGTGCAGGAATTTTGCTTCAATAAAATGCACACTCATTTTGCTTTAATAAAATGCGCACCCATTTTGCTTCAATAAAATGCGCTCTCGTTTTGCTTCAATAAAACGTGCTCCTGTTTTGCTTCATTAAAACGTGCTCCCGTTTTTTTTTAATTCAAAAATATATTCCCTCCAAATGATAAGGCTAAGCCTCCAACCATGCTGGCATGGAATTCTTATGCATGTGTGTCTGCTTCAGACTTTGCGTCATATTCAATATTCCTATGCCTTGGATATGAAAAACCATGGCTAATTGAGCATTATATCCAAATTTTCAATATGCTTGTGTTTAGTCGTTGCTTACAATATGTTGCACACCTCCATTTTTTATGAAATTTTAGAAACATATATGTTTTTTCACAGATTCGAAATATGTAATTTTTAACTAGAATATATAATTTTTTCTATTTTTTTTCTTATTTATCTTCTGTCATCACTCCTCAACTCCAAAAACACACTGTTAGTGTTTCGTCCATATCTCGTTTGTTTCTCAACCATTTTGAAAACAAATTGTATGGTGCACTAAAGAACACCGACCTCTACATACTATTAAAAAACTATTTCCAAATAATTGCATTAAGACATTCAAACACTGCACCCACAATTGACATACCGTTTTTGAGGTTTTATCACTTAGATAACTAAAAAAAAAAAAAAAAAATTATTATTGGAAAAATAGGCGTGCACTAGTACTATATGTCCTCTATATGTCTACCAGTTCTCATAAGTTTATTCCATAATTTAGTCACTCCAAGGCTGCACCCACAAAAACATATACCTTATAATTTGTCCCAGAAATAAAAAGTTTCTGTTAAAAAATATCTAGCTTTAGATAGTTAAGAACATTTTCAATAGAAAAAATTATATAATTGGAAACGTTGAATTCAATTTCGTACATTTCTTGGGTTTTACTCATTGCAAGATTCGTTGTGTAAGTGTCTCAAAATATCCATGTAAGTTGATGGATGCCTATTTTTTCAGTTTTCTATTGCATCTAACGCTTCAAAAGAGACCCTCATCAGCTTGCACACACCCTGGTATAAAATATTTTTTATAGAACTTGAATGAATTTCTTGAATCTACCCTTTCATCTAAAAGGCCCCTCAACTTTTTGCACTCACCCATATACATATTCATGTATTGCAAATGAGGCCCATTCATTAGGATGACCTTATTACACACCTATTTATCCCCATCCACTGAGGTCATATTATATGCATTTAACCACATATATACCCCCTAGGTCAATAAGGCATTCTCAAGAAATCTTAGATATCATATATCCTCCTACAACCCTTTTGTATATTCACAAATGTTGACATTGTTGTGACCCATGTCAACCTAACAAAACTTGGTGTTCCATCTTATAAAATGGGAGCATGAGTAACAAACTAAAGCTATAATCATATAATAGAAGGTCAAAGTAGCTTAAAATTTAAATATATATCCGATTCAATTTGAAATGTATCTTATCATGTTGGTATTGTTTATGTATATTGCTTTCCATTTTTAAGAAAATAACACTACATTCATATAAATCTTCTTCTTTAATTAATAGTGTATAAAAGCACATTTTCTCTATGATAAAAATATTTCTTTTTTTGTCCCGTTCTTATATACTTATTACGAACTTGAGATAGAAATTAAATATGATAGTGGGTATACTCTAATTATTACCAATCTCTGGTTTTACTTCAACTATTGTACTTTAAAAAATTGTCAATATGTTCTACTGTTATAAATATGAATATCTACTTTAGAGATCATCAATATGTTTCCACATTTTTCTTACTAGAGCATACATGGTAAAATTCCATACAAAATTATATTTGTACCTTTTAATTAAACACTTTGGCAATCAACGAAAGAGTTAAATGATGAAGGGATAAAACACTTTGTATGCAAGGCTATACATGTTTTATTTCTTTCTTAAATCATTATATAAAGGATATCAACATTATAATGCAACAAATGTTGCATTTATTAAAAAGGGGAACGTACAAAAACTCATAAAAACCCTTAAAAGGAAACCCTCATGTAGTCTTTTCTCTAAAAAAAACTTGTAGGTAAACACGCTTGACACCTTGGTATTTAAAAGGTCCAAATGGATTTTGCTTGATAAAATGTTGACACCTAGATATGGACTTTGCTCAAGATAAAATGTTGATGTATATATTCAAAGGATATTCCATTCTATGTAGATTTTGAGCATTAAGTCGTTGGATCGAACTCAATATTTTGGAATATGTCCTCTACATATAGTGTATTAATAATTATATTTGGTCCAAGATCCATGTTTTAGCGGATACACTTTGGTTAGGTTCCTATATTCGCAGCATTACAGGTCTTGTGTAAGATCTGTTTTTAAATATCTAAAATGTCATGTTCATCAATTCAATAAAATAGATAGTTTTTTATAAAGACATGAAAAACATAAAATTAACATTAAAAAATTAGGGGCTTAAAATTAACTTTTAAATATAAAATAGCATTTTTCTCCATCCTAAAACATACAAATCTCTAAGTTTTGTTGTAGTATGAATTCCTGAAATATATTGATATATTTGAATTGCACATTATTTATAACGGATACATTACAAAGAATGACTAAATGGGTTCTTGTCTCGAACTAATAGTGAAAATTTTAGTTGGATAGAGAATTACCAAAGGTGCAAATCTCCTCGTAAGCTGGTGATAACGCATCCATATAGACTAAGTATGAGATGGTATTACTTAGTTTATTAATTAATTTGATATATACTTCAAATTAACATAAAGCGAAAGAAGAAACAATAAATTTTAAAATAAGAATAATTGTGAATATTCATGTTACTCAAAATTCTCAAAATAAAAATACACATAATAGCACCAAATTCCCATATATTAACTTCAAACCTATAAAAATTAGTTTTTTTCATTATATTTTTTCCTATACTATTTCAATAGTAATATAAACCAAATAACTATCCAATTACTTGTGTCTTAAATATTCTAAACAATATAATCCAAATAACCATTCAATTACTTTTGTCTTGAATATTCTAAACAATCTATTCATTACAATGAAAGATTAAACCATCAATTAGTTACAATGAAATATTATACAAATAGTACTAGAAAGATTTTTTTCATAATATTTTTTCCTATACTATTTCCATAGTCATATAAACCAAATAACTATTCAATTATTTGTGTCTTAAATATTCTAAACAATATAATCCAAATAACCATTCAATTACTTGTGTCTTGAATATTCTAAACAAGTCATTCATTACAATGAAAGATTAAACCATAAATTCATTACAATGAAATATTATACAAATAGTACTAGAAATGTTTTTTCATAATATTTCTTCCTCTATTATTTCCATCTAGTCCATATAAACCAAATAACCATTCAATTGCTTGTGTTTTCAATATTCTAAACAATATAATCCAAATAACCTTTCAATTACTTGTGTCTTGAATATTATAAACAATCTATTTATTAGATTGAAAGATTAGATCATAAATTCATTACAATGAAATATTATACAAAAAGTACTAGAAAGGTTTTTTTCATAATATTTCTTCCTATACTATTTCCATAGTTCATATAAACCAAATAACCATTCAATTACTTGTGTCTTAAATATTCTAAACAATCTATTCATTAGATTGAAAGATTAAACCATAAATTCATTACAATGAAATATTATACAAATAGTACTAAAAAAGTTTTTTTCATAATATTTCTTTCTATACTATTTCCATAGTTCATATAAACCAAATAACCATTTAATTACTTTGTATAAAATATTCTAAACAATATAATCTAAATAACCATTCAATTACTTGTGTCTTAAATATTCTAAACAATCTATTCATTATAATAAAAAGATTAAACCATAAATTCATTATAGTTAAATATTATACAAGCACTACTAGAAAGGTTTGGTGTTCTAATGTTTATCTTCTTAACTTCACAAGAATAAGAAGAAAAATCATCGTTATTAGTAAGCACTATGGATAGAATTCCATTCTTGAAAGATTTGTGATTGAGAGTGAATGAATCATCAATACCACATATTGTTGGTGTTGACACTCTTGTGCACTTTAAAGTATACATCTCATCTCAACCAATAAGTTCCAACCCTAATGAAATTGTACATGTGACCGACCAACGAAAATGGCCATACCAAAATAACAATGAAATGTATATCTGATTTCTTCTTTGCATTTGTCTTTATCTTACAAAGGTTATAGATACGACAAAATGCGCCGACGTTCGACATAAAAGTTATAGATACGACAAAATGCGCCGACGTTCGACATAAAAGTTATAGATACGACAAAATGCGCCCACGTTCAACATAAAAGACAACGGACTTCAGTTTGGAACGCCGTATTTCAGTGGCTTTTATTGACTCCACCAGCGAATCTATTTGGGACAACGCTGGTTGCCGTCGGCAGTGAAACTTGAAACATGTGAATGTCAAACAACAATCTAAGTTCAAAGAATCAGGCCGCCAGCTTTAGGTTCCATAAGACAAGTGGGTTTCTGTAACGGCCACCTATACATTTTGACTTGAATAATAGCCAGTAAATACAAATGTCAAAATCATGACATCACGATTACTATAATTACGTCGTATTCGACGTAAGAGGAAGCCATTCTGATTCGACCCTAGAGTCTGAATTTGCAGGTCGGTAGGTAGTAAACATTAGGGATGAGATGAAATGAGATGGAAGGTCAGAAGAACAAGGTAAGAAGCTGTTTCAAGATAGTTTTACAAGTTTTGGAATTGTTTGTTTATTCATGTTGTGATGACTGTATGTTCATGGCTTGTAATTCGTGCAGATGACGATGCTCATGGCCATGAGAAATCAATTAAACGAGGAAAATCAGAGGCTCAACTCTAATTTGAAGCGCATGATCAGTAAATATAATGACCTGCGGAAGCATATCAGGTTTCTTGAGGAAGAGAGGAGGGGCGTTGATGGAAGCCAGGTATATTATACTATTTGCAAACCTAATTTGACTTTGGATTATTAAAATTCATTTTGCCTCTTTTGATTTCGTAGGTATTCAATCCCGATCATGGAGAAAAAAATCAGAATAAGGTGCCTCAATATATGGTTGATCCGCAGGTACATTCAAAGAAGAGGAAGATTGAGAATGGGTTTGCTTCTTCCATGGATGATAGCCCTTGCTGTGATGAGAAGTTGTTGAAGAAAAAGCATCAGGCGCTGAGCAAGGACTCCGACGAACAGACGGCGGCCGCACCAAAAAGAATCATATCCGTGCAGAGGACATCTGAGGCATCTGTGGTAATAATCGAATTCTTTGCTTTCTTATATCGAATTCTTTCCTTACCTATGTAAGCTCCCAAATCTATTTATTTTGTGTGATGTGATCTGTAGATCGTACTATGGCTTAAAGCATACAGATATTATAGTTATTACATCCTATGGCCAAATTACTACTATTTAGATGGACTAGATCCACTCATTTACCTACTCCAAATTACTACTATTTAGAGGGACTAGATCCACTCACCGACCACCACCGACTTACAAAGGTGAGAGATCGATCGCATTATGGCGTCAAGCAGAGTGATTCTTTTTATGGTTAAGGGAGCATGCTTATATTGGATACATGTCATGGTAGAGTATCAAGATGAGGCGAGGCTAACCAAGATACATGAGGTGGCTATTAGGTAGTGCTCAACAAGAGCACAGAGATATGATATCTGTGATACAGGTGGAGTTAGACCTATCCAGGCTACTCTTGAGGGAGTGGCACAAGCCAAGGGTGCAAGTGTATAGGAGGGTGTTTAGGGTCTTGTTGGTGAAAGGAGGAGGGTGATAGGATACAAGTATCAAGAACAGAATTCATATAATAAATTTTTATAGTACAATATACTAGAATCACAATACATTTGTCTTATTTTTACTTAAATTTAGTAAACAAATCCTTCATAATCCAACCTAAATGGTAAAATAATATCCAATTCTTTCTTTATCTTTGTAAGGTTCCAAATCTATTTATTTATATATATAAATTTATTTATTTTATGTGTTGTTGGGTAGGTCAAAGTAAATAGGCTATAAATTAAGCATCAAGAACTGAGTTCATAAAATAAATCTAGACACTCTAATAGACTCAGAGTGTATTTGTTCATTTTATTGTAATCTAGAAAAAATATTGCAATCTAGAAAAAAGATCTTTCTTAGTTCAACTTAAATTGTAAAATATAAATTCCTATACTTAATAATATCACATATCAAAATTTGATACATTTGTAATAGATTTAGGGTGCATTTGTCTCATTTTATTGCTATCTAGAAAAAGAATCCTTCTTAGTTCAACCTAAATTGTAAAAAATAATACTTAATAATATCATATATCCAAACTTAATGCATTTGTAAAAGACTCACACTACATTTGTCTCATTTTACTACAATTTAGAAAAAGAATCCTTCTTAGTTCAACCTAAATTGTAAAATATAAACTCTTAGAGAGAATTTCTCCTCACTATAGGGGTAGAAATGGCTCCCTTGTGCCTGTAGGGCACAAGGTTAGGATTCTACCCTTAGAAAACAGTAAAAAACGGAATCTAAAATAGTAAAAACAGAGCTCGGAATTGAAACTAAGCTAAGCTACACTAGAACAAGTAAATGACAGCTATTGTAAACTAGATCTAAGAGCATAAAACGAAAGAGAAAAGATGATGGAGCATTGTTGAACCCCTCTGCACACAGAATGTTAGGGTTCTACCTCCAAAACCTGCAAAATAAACCTATACTACTATGAAGACAACCTACAAATGATGTTAATGGCAAACTCCAACTGAAAATATTAGTTAGAAAACAAAATAATCAAATAAACATGCATGACAAGAAGCTATACCTCACTTAGGTGGAAATGGGCCACCATGCCCTAGCTCATGGGAGCACCTCTCTCTTAGTTGGGAAGGAATGGCTTGGAGAAATGGAAATGGAGGAGAGGGAGAGTGGTTGGTTTGAGAGCAAGAGGTCTCAAAGCATCCACAGGAAGCATAACAATATGCAAATGAGGAGTGTTTATAGAGTGACCCCCCACCCTCCTTATATAGTTTTTCCAAGGGATTTTAGGGTTTTAAGCCCTTGGCCAAGGCTTTAACCCCTTTTTTGGGCCTTTAGCCCCTTCCACCCTAACTTTAGCCCCTTTCAGGGTTTTAGCCCTTTTTTTAGGGCTTTAGCTCCTCGGGGTCTATTTTGGGTTCTTTTCTGGGGTTTTTAGACCTTTTCTTCATCCTAGGGCTCTTTTGGAGGTGTGGGGGTCAAATGGAAGGTCATGGAAGGTCTTATGGAGTGAAATGAGTGTTGTGAGATGGTGTCCTTGGGTGGTGTAGGCCATTGAGAGCTGTGGGGGATTTTTGGGTTAACAGATTGCCCCCTGATGTGTGAGGGCAGGAGCTCAACGTATGGCCAACAGACATCATAGGATTTGCTGTCAAGAGGTGGTGTTTTCGGGGCTGGGGCATGGTGGATTTTGGGTTTTGTATTAATTTGGTTCCCACCAATGGGTGAGATACAATAAATGTGTGACACGTATATGGACGAGGCAGGCACTCCCATGCTCGTGACAATGTCAAAAGAATCATTTGATCTATGCTCTAAAATACAAGAGCCGGTCATATACAACTGATGTTACAATGCTAGTTGCCTCTATGTGAGGCTGAATACAATACTGATTTGCTACATTGGACCCATGGCATTCTCATGGAATGCTACATCTTTATGACTAACGGTCTGCTCGATCTGGAACGGTACATAGCTGTATGGACTCACTGCTTGAGAGTCAGAGTCTCTGTGGTACAAGTATGCTACATCAATCATAAAGGTATATCGAAGCACTGCTGGGGCTTCTGAATACTATATCCAACGCAGCCCGAAAATCACAAGGGACATAACCTGTTTAGGTCCCTCGAGTGGACTCACCAATGTGCTAGAGTTAGGTGACATCCAGGGTCTTCGACCAAGTACTGTGTGGAACAAACCCTGTACGAATCTCAGCGGTGCGATGATGGAGTTGAATTCGAGCACATGAGAAACAACCATCCCAAGAGGCATTAAGGACTCCTCTCAAGTGGTCCAAGGAACTCATCAATGATGTTAATGAAACCAAGGTACAGGGACCTCTAGGTCTATCCTCTGGAATATGTGTGTTGGCGTCGACAGAGGGAGACCTGCCCCTAGCCAAGGCAATGATGTTTCCTTTTGCGTTGAGTTTGGAAACTGACTCAAGGGAGTGGGATCATAGCTATAATATTGGGAATGTCGCTGCAGATGGGAAATACTTGGAGGAGGTGGACACTTTTGATACTAATGGGATCCAAGGAAGACACATTGTAGAGTACTCTGAACAAAGGTGACCCAATGTGGGGATGTTTCCAAACTGTTTTTTGTGGGGCGGTGTCTAGGGACATCGTTATGGTACGATCTCGTGGATTTTTGGCGAGCCTGAGAAGGTAAATGCTCAATGGTGCTTTCAATTTTAGAGAGTCTGAAAGAACGAAGAAGACTCCAGTGGGGGCTCTTTTTCATTGGTAGTCTCCTATGTTCGAAAAAGGATAAAAGTATACATAGGATAGCTCGCCCATCTTGGAGGGGATGAGAGACTTCTTTACCATTGGTAGTCCAATCAGGCCGGAAAAGGTTAAAACTATACTGACTGGATGGTCATTCAAATACTTTTATGAGCATGAATGAAACCAAGTTTGCTCGGCAATCTTTTCTTGTTGAGACGGTTGGAAAAGAGCTTAACAACAACCGGTGGTGAGCTTTTTCGTAGAATGCGGCCCCTCTACCCGAGAAAGCACAAAAGTATGCAGGTGGGAACAGTCTTGGCTTGAGTGTGCCAAGGAGGTCCTTTTCATGAAATGGTCTACATGGTCTACAAAAGGAGGTAAACGAGACGATGTAGATGTCCTTTCCTATACTTTAGCGAGCAGGAAAGGAAGCAGCTGCGCTCAGTGATCTTTTCATTGTTTTAAGGAGTCAGAAAAGAGCTTAAACAAAACTTCAATGTGGTCAACCGACTGCGGTAGCACAAGCGGTGCCCCCTGTCAGGACGGTGGAAAGAGGTCCAAAGGTCATCCGCGCAGTATGGGACGGAGCAGAAGGCTCTCAAACATACCAATACATGCATGGGATAGATCGCGGCAGAGGCCTACGAGATAGTGCAGTAGAGGCACGCAAACCGAGGTGGCCCTCNGCAGTATGGGACGGAGCAGAAGGCTCTCAAACATACCAATACATGCATGGGATAGATCGCGGCAGAGGCCTACGAGATAGTGCAGTAGAGGCACGCAAACCGAGGTGGCTCTCGGACAAAGGTCAGGAGAGCGCGTGTGTGTTGCAGTGGATAGACTTGACTACATGCGATGTAAGTACAAGTCCGGAGGCATTTATATGCCAAATACATGCAAGAAAAGAAATCATTTTGTGGACAGTGGTCCAGCGGTCTGCGTAAGGTGCGGTAAAAAGAAAAGACAATATAGTGTTACAAATAAACTTAAAAGCTAAAATTACAGTCCTTGATGGGCGGTGGCCCGAGGACGCTTCTATGCCAAATACATGGAAGAAAAATAAAGGTGTTTTGTGGACGATGTTCAAATGTCTGCGTAAGGTGCGGTGAAGAAGACAATTATAAATGGAAAAACAAAAGTATAGTATAATCCTTAACGGGCGGCGGCCCGATCACTCGCATGAGTTACGAATGGGTAGTGTGATACGAGTACCAGTCTGTAGACACTCGCATCGTCAGTCATGGCTAGTGAATCGAGGTGACTTGTGGGAAATGGTCCGGAATTGACTAATTAAACATGAGACGATGGTCTCATAAAGAGATGGAAATTTAATCCCAGAGGTGTGAGAGGTGTCTCGAATAGGTTTCGAGTGACTTTTGATGAGCAGCTGATTGTGTTGTGTTTGATTTTTGCTGAAAAACGTTGAAAAACAAGTAAAAGAAAATGAAGTGACTCATTGGTGATGTTAAGTGTTATGGAGAGAAATTCCTATGGCATGGGGTACCACAACAGATAGCTTGACTCCAGAAATCAATCATTTCCAATATGCAATAGAAATTAAATATCTAAGACTAAAGGATCAGACCTCATACCTTATTTCGGACGGTTGAAGTAGATCCCCATTGAGCTTTTCAACTTCAACTTGAATTGATTAATCACATCCTCAACAAGAAGTAAACAATACAAGCATACTATATATATTGGTGTTAGATCTATTTTAGCATATATAATCAACAATGTATAAACATTTGAAATCATCCCATGGATAAAATATTTATTCAAACATACATTATTGGATTGGAAAAGATATTTCTATTAATATAAAATTAGAGATTACAATGGATACAACCTCTGTCGACACGTCTACGAATCTGAGAAACTGAATCCCCCACTTAGGACTCCACCACTTCAATCCTCCATCTCTCGATAGCAAGCTCACAAACAAAAGGCAAGCTTTGGAAGAACACAAAAGTGCTCCAAGGAACAAAGGGATGCAGACTCAAGCACAAGTTCCGGCAGCAATGGACTATAGTTTCTTTGCTCTCAATTCTCTCTTATGCCTTCAATGTACCAAAGAGTTCCTTATATAGCTTTTCAAAAGGGTAATGAAAGGTCGAATCCGAGCGATCTCAAGGCATAAGGAAGGCCAGGAGTCAAGTGAGTTGGATCCATGTCAAGGAAAACTCCAAAAGGATTTGGATTTTGTACACATCTCGATGTACGCGATTTTAGTGGTCAAACCCACGTATATACGCGATTAGGGGTTTAAAAGTCGTCTGTATCATTTTTCACATGTTTTTAGGGATGGTCAAGGAAACATCAAAGGAAAAAAAATGGTCCAAGGGGTCTAAGGAGTCTATAGAGGGATAGGGGAAGGCCATACAAAGTGTGATTCACCTAGAGTGGTAAAATCAACTATAATAGATACCCCCTAATGTATGAGGTCAGAGGGGTCATACGATGGCCGAAATACATTCTAAGTCCATCCCAGAAGTGGAGTGATGAAGGATCCAAAATGGAAGACAAACCACCCAATCAACATGGTACAATGATACAACTCTGCACATAACTACAAATACATATAGCAGTCCCAGATACATAAGAGTACAATGGCTATGAATAGGCATGATACAAGATATCACACTGAGTGGTCATCGCCACGTACAATATACATAGATTAGAATCTCCATGATGAAGATATACAAAGGACCATGATCTCCATATGGCTGAAGATATAAAATGGATCAAGATCTCCATAATGGTTGGAAATGTCTGACATATACTGGAATCAAGTCATGAGAGCTGAAATCTCATGAACACTGGCACAATCAAGGAGGTAGCATATAAGAGATGCCACCAGTATGGAAGGTATTCTACACAAACCGCTACAAGTACATGCCCTACTATGCGAATAGAGGTGTCGAGGTCGAACATAGTAGTCCATCGTCTGATTACCGGTCATTAATGTATACCATTAACAGACACGAGATCACCCACCGATAATGAAAATGGGAATCAAGGTACTAGAGTGCAAACTAACAAGTGTGAATAAATGTGTTGAGGTCAAACACTTGAGAGGATCCATCGATCAGGGGACATTGATGTATTCCCAAAGACTATCGATGGTGAGAGAAACTACCACTGATGACTGCAAGTCTCAAGGCACTCAAAATGACTCTAGATTCCAATCCCATAATAAATGATCTGAAGTCGATGGGATAAAATCCACTGGAAGGAGGGCATTAAGGCATCCCTCATCATCCAACATGAGGTACTCAGCAAAGCTGTATAATGTGGAAGGACTTGATCATAAGGTGCACGAACCAGTAACTGTACCAGGAATGGCCGACATGCAAAGTCAAGATAACTGAGGAATGACCGACTAAGGTTTCAACTTCCTTCAAACAAGAGCATAATGGCGTATGGTGACTGAATAAAGATAGCATAGACTCAATATACAAACTGGGACATCTCTGCGACATAGGAGGCATCGACAGAGGCTCCATAGGGACTGGAAGCTTAACCAGTCAGTGGAGATAAACTCAGATAAATGAGTACATAGCTCCTAAATTCAAACTATAAACCCAACCAATGGATGTGATATATAGTGCTCTATTCGAAGGCGACACGACTCAATAGCTGCCAAAGATAACATCTTTCCTTGTCCGGATTTTTTGTTTTTTAATTTTTTTGGACTTTTTCAAATATTTAAAAAGCTTAAAAAAGAATAAAACGAATTTATAGTTACAGACTAGGAGGAGACGAGTGTCATAGGGGAAAACAAACTAGTTCCAAGCAGTAGAACATACCTATGCTCAATGCAAGGATACATGTGTAGGATAGCGACACTCGAGGGAAAATCCCCTCTCGATAAAAAAGGGAATCAAGCTACAAAGGATATGTAAAATGGCTCTGCATGGCTAGACATGAGACAAGCTCGGGCAATATGGCTGAAGCGCAATGTCAAGGAAGCTGGCATAAAGCTCAATAAGGTAGGCAAAGCTCATGACAATGCAATTACAACTTGACATACGGGAGTCCTAAGGGAAAAAGGCCAGCAAAAAGATCAAGAGGAGTATGAGGCTCTTGTGAAATGTCATGGCAATACTATACAACGGACTCCCACACCGTAAGGGACAAAACGTCGGCATGGGCACCAAATGCAAATAAGGTGCTAACTAGGGTACCCATGTAAGGTCAAGCTCTACCACTCATATCATGCCACTTCTAAAACAGCAAGAAGGTTCCGTGACATAATAGAGCGGGTTCGTACCTAAGGTTATGATGAAATGGTCATAAGGTCATGCAAATCGCAAATGGTGATGAAACCTAACCTATATGCTAGTTTAGACATGATACCTGAGATCAGCATGAATGGGTCAATCCAACGGCTGAAACGTCACTCAAAAAGGTCTCCTACATCAATAATTAGGTCAAAAACAGTCCAAAATGATTAGAAATTGTCGAAACTATAGGAAAGGGGGTAAAAATTTTCAAAATTTTGAAAAATTTCTATAAATAGTAAACAATTCAAAATATTATAAAACATTTGAAATTTTTACCCAATTGAGCTCATATTTTCAACAGCGAATTCCAGGAGATCTAGCCGGCGGAATCCACTACCGTTTCTTCCAGGTACTTACCCATGCTCTTCTCTTCGATTTCAATGCAATTTTTATCAAATTACATGGTCATTTGAGGTTTCTAGGCCATTCTAAAAAAGGCGTTGCATCCCACGCGGAAATTGAGGGTTTTTCCACGTATAGGGAACCCATGTACATATGCGTTTAGGGGTTTAAAAGTCGCGTGTATCATTTTTCACATGTTTTTAGGGATGGTCAAGGAAACATCAAAGGACAAAAAATGGTTCAAGGGATCTAAGGAGTCTGTAGAGGGACAGGGGAAGGCCATACAAAGTGTGATTCAACTGGAGTGGTAAAATCAGCTATAACATTAAGCGTAAAATTTCTTGAGGTAGAGCCCATTGCGGGGGTTCTCCAAGAGTTGTCCATCAGAGTCGATGAGAGTGTATGCCCCTTTGATATCGTGGAATTCTGTGCAAACAGGGATGGTACCCTGTTTTTTATTCACGGGAACAGGATTAGAAACCCAAGTTGTGTATGCAATGGGGTAAATGAAGTCGACTGTGCGCAGCTTCTCTATCTCGGCTTTCACCACAGCCACTTTGGATGGATGGATGGGCCGTTGCTTATGGTGGACGAGTGCCACATCATGCCATGTGTCGATGTGGTGTTCCACGATGGATGGATCTAAGCCAGGCATTTCAGTGTATGACCAAGAGAAGATGTCACAGAATTATGGGAAGAGAGCGGTATAGGCATCAACCTCTTTAGGGGAGCAAGATGCCCCTAGCATGATTTCTTCAACGATCTCAAAGTTGGTTGAGATGTCGATTTTAATGGTTGGAAAAATGTTCACCATGTTCCCTTCTTTGAGGGCATCAGGTGCTAAGATTGGGTTCTTGAACCAATAAACCTTCCCATGGATGAAATCTTTGGTCTCCATGGAAAATTGGTTGGACTGCGATGCACACTCTTTCGGAAGAAAGAACGAGCGATGGTGCATGTAATCCCATGGGTATTCCAGGGTGGTCAGAGCTTCAAGTATCTCCTCATCGTTGTTGAAACAACGAAGAGACAAGTCTGATGGATCATCGTTGGAGATGGGGATGACCTGGTCGGGGGAAATGGACATGGTGTCTGACGAAGGAGGTGGTGGGTGAATTTCTTTGATCAAGGTGGTCTCAGACTCAAGGGAATGGTGACGAAGGTCAATGAGAGCCATTCAAAATTCGGGCAGGTCTTGGAAATGGTGGGAGTAATTCCCATACAAGCCGCAAAGGGCACAAGCATGGTTTGTCCTTAATGCCTTGTTCTTTACTACTGGCATGATTGGGAGTTCAACCACGGGGATGTTTTCGTTCATATCCATGGCATCTAGATGCGCATCGATCACTGGTATTTCAAGGAAATCCTGAGTTGGATGGCCTTGTTGTTCGTAGATGGCACAAGGTGTAACTTTTTGTGGTTCTGCGATGGATTTGGTGTTTTTTCCCCTAGCCCTTTTGGGTTGGGGTGGTGCAGATGCGGGTGCGGCGATTGGCCTGTGTGGACCGAGTGGGGGGTGTGACTCAACCGCAATAGGTTGCACTAGAGTTAACACAACCTAGGGCATTGGTGGTTGAGCTGGTGGATCCAGATACCACACCAGGATCCCCAACGTAAAGTTGGGTAGGCTTAAGGAGGCCATGACCAGCTTTCTCATGACACCAGGTGGGGGAACCAGGAAGGGAATTGTGTGGACTGGAGATGAGCCCACAAAACTTCCAACCGGTTGCATGTGGGGGTGAGGTTGTGGTTGCGGCTGTGCGTAATGTTGCTACTGCGGGTGGTGTTGTGGCTGATGTTAGCGTTGTGGCTGTAGATGATGTTGTGATTATGGTTGTGGCTGTGGCTATAGTTGTTGTTTGGGTGCAGCGGTGCTTGATGAGACCATACACAAGTCCACATTTTGTTTTTGTGTCGATGGTGGTGACACCAATGGGAAAGGAGCCGTCATGGTGGGATCGGTAAACAACCCAGGGCCCACATTCAACAGTGGGGAGGCTGGTGTTTTTTCAACCACAGTGTTGGTTACAAGGATGACGTTAGCATGTGCAGTCGCCCCTTGTGGCTCAATGGTGGTGCTGGTAGGGATAACGTTGGCAAGTGCTGTTAACCCTTGCAGATCATGGTAGGTCAGCTGGTCAACCATCACAATCTTCCCTTCGTGGGGGAACATCATGAGTCGAAAGATATTTGACGCGACTGCTCACATGGCGTACATGTAACTCCTCCCAAGGAGGAGGTTGTAATCCAGCTCAGCGTTGACGAACTCAATGTCAATCACGACTGTCTTCTTGGCTAATGTGATGGGGACATGAGGGAGGATTCCTTGGGCTTTAGTGGGGTGTCCATCATAATCCCGCTGAGTCATGGAAGATGGTTGCAGAATTGGTGATCCAAGCTTGTCCCACCTGCCACATAGGGGGGAAGTGCACCAACCACCCACATTGCCCCTATTGCCATATAGGGGGGAAATGCCCCCGCTACCCATACCATCCCACCCACAACACTTGGGGGCATTGGCCGATCTGCCATGGTGCCACCACAAGCACTCCCAGCCATGCAAATGCATTATGCACCTGCAAACCCCACTCCCATTGCAGCCCCATCCCACATCAACTTGGGGTCAAATCTGCCATCCATGGCTCATTTGAACTTGCCTGACTTGGCCAGATTGACAAATCACCCAATCTATCACCAATATTTTTGGCCACCCATGCCAACTAAGCTTCCATCGGACATCCCAAAGTTCAAAGGAAAAGCCGAAGAATGTCCCCAAAATCATATAATGACATTCCATCTATGGTGCTCATCCAATAGCATCATAGAAGACTCCATTAGACTGAGGCTATTCCAACGCACCTTTACAGGTGCCATGGCCAAATGGTACATTGAGCTACCACAAGCTAAGTACCCTGACTTCAACTCCCTAGCCTTCATGTTCCTACAGTATTTCCAACTCCCTATTAGATATGGCGAGGGGTAGAGATCCTGTTATCCTATCACCAAAACACCACCACTCACATCACTAATCATATCCATGAGTAGCAACGGTGCCGCAGCCTATGCAAAATCCAACTAGACGATAGGATTTTCTTGGATTGGTTCCTCAAGACTTTGCTCCCACCCACCACGAAGGACATCGCATCTGAGCATCCCCAATCTGAAGAAGAGGCTATATTGAAGGCCCAACAATTTGATCTCATTTACGCCCAGTCTAGATACTTGTACACTGTCATTCCAGACGCTCCTCATCTAAGTACCTCTTACCGCGACGCACCGGGGGCATCCCACGCAGCGGATGGCATTATAGGGTCAGTCTCTCAACAACCACCACCTCGACCGACACCACCTTTTGTTGCAACACAACCAAGCAACACTGCTAATGTTTCTTACCAAAACTAAGCTCTGAACTATGCTAGAATGATGTCTCAGTCCAGAGAAACCACTTCCTATGCACAACCTGCGCCACTGTAGAAGGCTCAGGCGATGGCTTGGCCAGCACAACAATATGTGGGGCAAATTCCCACATTTGTGGCATCGTCACCCCCACAAATCTACTATGCACCACTAGTAGTTCAATCCCCCACCCCCGCTCCACTCGCTCCATTGGGACAAGTGTTTGCACAGCAAAACTGTCCCAACCAGCCTACCCCCAACAATCAACAACGGCAAGCTAGAAATAACCAGCCCCACAACCAGGGCAACAACTAACCGTAGGGAGGCGGTCAACAACTAAATCCTCCCAACAATGCCACGGCAAACCAGCCAACCCAAAACCCTCCATGACCAAATGCATCAAGAAACAATGCCCCATTATGCACAAACCAACCTTGCACACTCTGTGAGGTCTATGGGAACTATACATTCAAGTCTCCCCTCATGGGCTGCACGAAGCAGGCAATTCAAAATGACACCTAATAGGCTGCCAATGCTACAAACCAAGCACAACCCAACCCGGCACCACAAGGACCTCCTCCCATGGTGCTTCAAAACCCACTACTAGTCCAAGGATTGGTGGCAACCGCTACCCCTCCCCAGGCCAATCCCAACGCTCCGGGGGCATCGCCCACGACCAAAACAGGTGTCCATCACCTGATAACCATGACCACTAAAGAGGTCAATTTATAAACTAGATGAAACCAATACAGTACCACTACTGAACCTGTTGACTCATCAGCAGCATCTACGTCTAAGATAACCAACCTACCTCTCTAGTCACCCCCATTCCCATGCCCCCCCATACGCAAAATCACCAATAATGCCACAGCTAGAGCTGCAGTCAGCTATAGCGTTGTGGATGATTTGGCCCAAACGCCAACTACCATGTCTGCTCTTGAGGTACTTAAAACGTTCCAAACACAATGGAAATCCTTACTAGACACTCTAGGGGCAGTAGAACCCTTCTATTCCAGGTTAATCACATTTGATACAGAGAACGGAGAGCCAGGCATGCCCTCCACGATTGCCTTCCAAATCCCAATGTCCATTCAGAACTTGGTTGTGCACCAATGCATAGTGGATGAGGGGGGATCCACATGCGTCATGTCTACCTTGGTTTGGCAGAAGCTTGGATCACCAATTATGCAACCATCTTCCATGACTCTGCAGGCTTATGATGGACATCCCACTAAATCCCAAGGAACCCTCCCCCATGTCCCCATCATGTTAGCCGGGAAGACAATCATGATCGACATCGAGGTCATCAACGCTCAACTGGGTTACAACCTCCTCCTTGGGAGAAGTTACATGTACGCCATGTGAGCTGTCACGTCAATTGTCTTCCGCCTCATGATGTTCCCCCATGAAAGGAAGATTGTGACGGTTGACCAACTCATCAACCATGATCCACAAGGGTTAACAGCACCTGCCAATGTTATCCCTACCATCACCACTATTGAGCTACAAGGGGCAACCGCACATGCTAATGTCATCACTGTAACCAACACTGTTGTTGAAAACACACCAGCCTCCCCACCGTTGAATGTGGGCCCTGGGTTGTTTACCGATCCCACCATGACAGGTCCTTTCCTGTTGGTGTCACCACCTACGACACAAAAGAAAACTGCGGACTTGTGTATGGTCTCATCAAGCACCGTTGCACCCAAACAGCAACCGCAGCCGCAGCCCCAACCACAACCACAACAACATGCGTAGCCGCAATGCCTACAGCAGCCACAACATCACCCACAGTAGCATCATTACGCGCAGCTACAACCACAACCTCACCCCCACATGCTACCAGCTAGGAGTTATGTGGGCTCATCTCTGATACATACAATTCCCTTCCTCTTTCCCCCACCTGGTGTCATGAGCAAGCCGGTCATGACCACCTTAAGCCTACCCAACTTTACGTTGGGGATCCCAGTGTGGTATCTAGATCCACCAGCTCAACAGCAATGCTGCAGGTAGTGTTAACTCCGGTGCAACCTACTGCGGTTGAGTCTCACCCCCCACCTGGTCCACATAGGCCAACCGCTGCACCCGCACCTACACCGCCCCAACCCAAAAGAGCTAGGGGAAAGAACACCAAAGCCACCACAGAACCATGACAAGTTCCACCTTGGGCCATCTGCAAACAACAAGGCCATCCAACTCAGGATTGCCCTGAAATCCCAGTGATCCATGCGCATCTGGATGCCATGGATATAAATGAAAACATCCTTGTGGTTGAACTCCCAACCGTACCAGTAGTAAAGAACAAGGCATTGAGGACAAACCATGCTTACGCCCTTTGCGGCTTGTATGGACATTACTCCCACCATTGCCAAGACCTGCCCAAATTTTGAATGGCTCTCGCTGACCTCCGTCACCACTCCCATGAGTCTGAGATCACCTTGATCGAAGAAGTCCATCCCCCACCATCGCCTTCTTCAGACACCATGTCCATTTACATGATGTTCAGTTCAACTGACCCGCTTGTCTCCACCATCACTGACAGTCCATCAGAACTATCTCTTCTGTTGTTTTCGTAGTCACAGCCGCAACCTCGGTTGCAACCTCAACCTCAGTTACCAGGGAAACAATGGGGTTCATTCCCGATCAACATGATCCTTTTTATTTTTCTTTTCCTTTTCTTTTTCCTACCATCTAGGATCATGAGTAAGTCTACCTTAGCAACCCTCCATCTACAGGATTTCACACTAGGAGATCCTTTATGGTACCTTGAACCACCTACTGTACTTCTTAGGCCCCAGGATATGTTGACTCATCTCCATCCAATTGAGATGATGTTGCACCTACCTCCAGGTCCATCAAAGACTCCTCCTATCTCCAGGCCTGCCCCTTTTCCTCGAACAGAGACTGGGGGCAAGGCGGTCAGGCAAACAAACTATTAATCACTCCAGTGGAAGCACCCCCAGGACAAGCTATGTAGAGGTTGCCAGATTCCATCATCCTACCTTGCCAATTACCTTTGTCTTGGCAAGGGGGCATACCTCTTCATTGAATCTGATGGACAACTCTTGGAGAACTCTCGCAATGGGCTCTACTTCAAGAAATTTTACGCTTAAACATCACCAATGAGTTGCTTTATTTTATTTTTCTTGTTTTCCAACATTTTTAGCACAAATCAGGGGCAGGACCATCAGCTGCTAATCCAAAGTCACCCGAAACCGATTCGAGACACCTCTCACACCTCTGGGCTTAAATTTCCATTTCTAAGACCATCATCTCATGTTTAATTAATCATTTTTGGGACCATTCCCCACAAGTCACCTCAATTTACGAGCCATGACATGACGATGCGAGTGTCTACGAACCGGTACTTGCATCCCACTTCCCAACTACTACTCATGCAAGCTGTCAGGCCGCTGCCCGTTAAGGATTGTACTATACTTTTGTTTTTGCATTTATAATCATCTTTTCCACTACACCTTACACGGACATCTTTGGACCATCGTCCGCAAACCCTTTATTTTTCTTCCATATATTTGGAAAAGAAGCATCCTCGGGCCGCCGCCCATCAAGGACTGTAATTTTAGCTTTTAAGTTTATTTGTAACACTAGATTGTCTTTTCTTTTTACCGTACCTTACGTGGACCTCTAGACCACTGTCCACAAAACTTTTTCTTTTCTTGTATGTATTTGGCATATAAGTGCTCGGGACTTGCACTCACATCGCATGTAGTCAAGTTCGTCCACCGCAATGCACACACACGCTCTCCTGACCTCTGTCCGAGAGCCACCTCGATTTGCATGCCTCTGCCACACCATCTCACAGGCCTCTGCCACGATCTATCCCACGCATGTATTGGTATGCTTGAGAGCCTTCTGCTCCGTCCATACTGTGAGGATGACCTTTGGACCTCTGTCCATCATCCCGATAGGGGGCACCGCTTGTGCTACTGCAGTCAGTTGACCACATGGGAGTTTCATTTAAGCTCTTTTCTGACTCCTTAAAACAATGAAAAGATCGTCGAGCGTAGCTGCTTCCTTTCCCGCTCGCTAAAGTATAGGAAAGGACGTCTACATCATCTCGTTTACCTCCTTTTGCAGACCATGTAGACCATTTCATGAAAAGGACCCCCTTGGCACACTCAAGCCAAGACTGTTCCCCTCTACATACTTTTGTGCTTTCTCGGGCAGAGGGGCTGCAATCTACGAAAAAGCTCACCACCGGTTGTCATTAAGCTCTTTTCCAGCCGTCTCAACAAGAAAATATCTTCGAGCAAACTTGGTTTTGTTCATGCTCGTAAAAGTATTTGAATGACCATCCACTCAGTATAGGTTTAACCTTTTTCGGCCTGATTGGACTACCAACGGTAAAGAAGTCTCTCATCCCCTCTAGGATGGGCGAGCTCTCCTATGTATACTTTTATCCTTTTTCAGACACAGGAGAATACCAATGAAAAAGAGCCCCCATTGGAGTCTTCTTTGTGCTTTCAGACTCTCTAAAATTGAAAGCACCATCGAGCATTTACCTTCTCGAGCTCGCCAAAAATCCACGAGATCGTACCATAACGGTGTCCCTAGACACCGCCCCACAAAAAATAGTTTAATAGCATCCCCATATTGGGTCGCCTTCGTTCAGAGTACTCTGCAATGTGTCTTCCTTGGATCCCATCAGTATCAAAAGTGTCTACCTCCTCCAAGTATTTCCAATCTGCAGTGATATTCCGAGTATTACAACTATGATCCCACTCCCTTGAGTCAGTTTAATTTGTTGCTTGGTCTGCCCTCCTGTCATACTCTGAACAAAGGAAGTTTGAGTCTCCCTCCCCCCCTGCCCCTATTCAGTTTTTTCCTTCCCTCCCCCCCCGCAATTCAGTGAGTGTGTCTGCAGATTGCTTCACACCCTTCAGTTATCCCTCGCACTCCTGGTCAAGGAAACATCATTGCCTTGACTAGGGGCAGGTCTCCCTCTGTCGACGCCAACACACATATTCCAAAGAATAGACCGAGAGGTCCCTGTACCTTGGTTTCATTAACATCATTGATGAGTTCCTTGGACCACTTGAGAGGAGTCCTTAGTGCCTCTTGGGATGGTTGTTTCTCATGTTCTTGACTTCAACTCCATCATCGCACCGTTAAGATTCGTAAAGGGTTTGTTCACACAGTACTTGGTCGAAGACCCCGAATGTTACCTGACTCTAGCACATTGGTGAGTCTACTAGAGGGACCTAAACAGGTTATGTCCCTTGTGATTTCTGGGCTATGTTGGAGACAGTATTCAGAAGCCCGAGCAGTGCTTCGATATACCTTTATGATTGATGCAGCATACTTGTACCGCAGAGACTCTGACTCTCAAGCAGCAAGTCCATACAACTATGTACCATTCCAGATCTAGCAGACCGTGAGTCATAAAGATGTAGCATTCCATGAGAATGTCATGGGTCCAATGTACCAGATCAGTATTGTATTCAGCCTCACATAAAGGCAACCAGCATCGTAACATCAGTTGTATATGATCACATATCCAAACTTGATGCATTTGTATTAGACTAAGAGTACATTTGTCTCATTTTATTGCAATCTAGAAAAAGAATTCTTCTTAGTTCAACCTAAATTGTAAAATATAAACTCCTAAACTTAATAATATCACATATCCAAACTCAAGATGCATTTGTAATAGACTTAGAGTACATTTGTCTCATTTTATTGCAATCTAGAAAAAGAATCCTTCTTAGTTCAACCTAAATTGTAAAATATAAACTCCTATACTTAATAATATCGCATATCCAAACAAGATGCATTTGTAGTAGACTCACAGTACATTTCTTTACATTTCTCTTATTTTATTGCAATTTAAAAAGAAGAATGCTTCTTAGTTCAACCTAAATTGTAAAATATAAACTCATATACTTCATAACATCACATATCTAAATCTTATGCATTTGTAATAGACTCATAGTACATTTGTCTCATTTTATTGCCAGAATCCTTTTTCATTCAACCTAAATGATAAAATATAAACTTGTATACTTAATAATATCACATATTCAAATCTTATGCATTTGTAATAGACTCACAGTACATTCTTATGCATTTGTAATAGACTCACAGTACATTTGACTCATTTTATTGCAATCTAGAAAAATAATCCTTCTTAATTCAACCTAAATTGTAGAATATAAACTCCTATACTTAATAATATCATATGTCCAAACCTAATGTTTTCGTAATAGACTCACATTACATTTGTCTCATTTTATTGCAATATTAAAAAAGAATGCTTTTTAATTCAACCTAAATTGTAAAATATACTCCTATACTTCATAATATCACATATCCAAATCTAATGCATTTCTAATAAATTCAGAGTACATTTGTAAATAACAGAATCTTTTTTCATTCAACCTAAATTGTAAAATATAAAATCTTATTTGTAAATGCCATGATCCTTTTTCATTCAACCTAAATTATAAAATATAAAATCTTATAATTATAATATCACATACCCAAACCATTTGTAATAATATCACATATCCAAACCATTTGTAATAGACAGAGAATACATTGTTTCATTTTATTACAATCTAGAAAAAAAATTCATTTGTAATAATATCACATATCCAAACCATCTGTAATAGACAGAGAATACATTGTTTCATTTTATTACAATCTAGAAAGAAAAAAATCCTTCTTTCACTCAACCTAAATTGTAAAATATAAACTCCTATAATACTTAATAATATCACATATCCAAACCTGGTTAAATGCACCAGTATCAATATTCAATGCACTGTTATAATGAAACCTAAAACCTAAACCCTAGAAATGAATTACCTCCACTCCTAAGATCTCAATGAATATAGAAGTCGAGAAACCTAAAACCTAAACCTAAGAAATGAATTACCTCCACTCCAAGATCTCAACGAATATAGAAGTAGACGAGGAATTATTTTAGATGGTATGATTTCCAAGTTTGTAAGAATTACATATATTCTTCCGTTCAGGCCATGTATGTATAAAGAGTCTGATGCATTCGAATCAGATAAGCGATGGCTGCCAATGGCGAAAATATGGACAAAAGATGACAAGAAACAGTACATGTCCAAGATCTTATTACAAATGTGCCATGGTACCCGGTTGCCCAGTTAAAAAACAGGTTCGACCTCGTCCTTTTCCCCTAAGAAATAGTTTACTAATACTGTTGTTGACTATTAAAAAAAAAATACATACAAACTCGCCTGCTATTTTAAATATGTTGAAATTATGGCGGATTTTGAACAGGTTCAGAGATGCGCCGAAAACCCTACGATTGTAATAACAAGCTACAAAGGCGAACACACTCATTCTCTGAATCCTCTGGCTATCGCTGTCATACGCGCCTCTACCAACCAACCCACGGCCTGGAGCCCGTTTCCCACAATCACTCTCGACCTCACAAACAACCGGCCGAATCCAGCATTCCACTTGCAGCCTGTACATTTATCTAACTATTCAGGTCAGGAAATGGATAACCAGAATCAACTGGCTGAGTCATCAATCATAGATTCTGTGGCTTCTATAAAGACAGATCCCCATTTCACTGCAGCTCTAGCTGTAGCAGTAGCTGGCTTTATGCTCAAGTCGGGTGCTCCAATCGAGGGGACGCCCAAAGATCCTTCTGCAACGCGTTGCGCTGATGGTTCAACAAAATAGTGTTAGCATTACTGTAGACTTACCTATTCGAATCTTTAATATGGTAGCATTCTGCTTGCAGATTCTGTATTACTATTCTAATACCGACTTTACATCAAACTATTTATTTTTGCCCTGGGTGCTAGTGGACATTTCGTAGTACGCAATGAATCATTATATTTTACAATATTATTATTAAAATAATATATTGTAAATATATACATAAATAAAAACGAAAAAATGTTTTATCTTTTTTTTATTGATATTTATAGAATATTAATTTCTATTAATTTGTTTTTTAATACACTATAATTTTATTTTAAACTTAGTTGTACAATAGTGTTTAAATATTAATGATATTTTAAATAAATATGTGATCTTTTCTTTTTCAATGGTTTACTTAAGAATCAAAATCTTTATGCCATTTCTTTAAGTCTTAGGTACTCTTAGTTGTAATAGTTTTTAAATATAAAGGATATTTTAAAGAAATATGTGATCTTTTCTTTTGCTATGGTTTACTTAAGAATCAGAATTTTTATGCCATCTCTTTTAAGTCTTAGGTACTCTTACTATAATTTAAAGCATTATTCCCTTCTTATCATATGTTAATCACTTAGAATCATAACTAAATGGCTAATGGGAAGAAGTTTAGGTCTTAAGAGGAGGATAACTTAGAGTGTATTTGTTTAATTTTAAGATTAATATCGTGCAAACCTTTTTTAGAGTTTAAATATTTGAGGAAGGGTTTGCACCTCTAAGGATTTTATCCCTTTAGATACATGATAAATCCAGTGTTAAAATGGATCTATGCCTCTATATCCTACATAATGAATATATACTTACCATTCATATTATTTTTGATAAAACTATATGTTTATGTATTCTAATTTTTTTGTTTTAAATTTTAATTAGAATTAGCATTGTAATTTATTTTAAGTAAAAAATGGTTTCTTTACAATTGTTTTCCACACTAAATAGTTTTTTCATCCTTCATTTACTATTTCCTCAATATTATAGCTCTAATTGAGTTTGTGACAAAAGTAAGTATGTATCTAAAATATTGTTTTCTAAATTTAATGATTATAATTCTATAGTGTCAATATTTATTGATTGAATTTGTCTTAATCATTTGCTAAGATAATAAGATCCTTGCAAAAAAACATTATCAATGATGTAAAGATGGATAATGATTATTCCAATGCAACCCCTATACATGTGAATAAAAAGGCCAAATTTAGGTAGGGAAAATGGAGAACCTTGGAAATTGCTTTCTTATACAATCTTATAGTTGCAACTTTCAACTTGTCTATGATTAAATGATAGATTGTAAAACAAGATTGGTTGTTTATGATTGAATGATAGATTGTAAAACAAGATTGGTCTTTAAAACTATTTTTTGAGACTTTCTAATCATAAACTCAATAAATAGAAATGTTACAACCCCAAACTTTAAAACATATAAGATAATTCCAATAATAAGTATATAAAAAGGATATCATTTTTCTCAAGAGGAAAAATGATTCCTTAACAATTTTTTTTTAAACTAAATATGATTTGCATCCTCCATTAACCATTTTCTCACTATTAAAGTTTTAATTAAATTTGTAATGAAAGCCAAATACAAGATAAATTGCCTCTTTTTTAAGATATTTTATCATCTAAAATTAGGATAAGTTGTTTCTTTACATGTAAGGTTCATAACTTTGTCTTAGTAAAAAAACATTACTATTGTGAATAAAAATGTCATACTAAGTAAGAAAAACTGAGAACCTTGGATATAGTTGCATCTCTCAACTCAAAAAGATTATAGTTGAAATCTCTTATGTACGTTACTTTTAGGAATTATATTAAAATCTTTTCTAAAGTTAACTCAAAACAAAATGACAGTAATTTTACCATTTTCAAAATTAAGTACAATAATTTTAAAATCAATTATGGTGTATTTTCTATAAACAACATTAGCCTTTAATTATTATTTTTTACCTATAAACCATAAGGTAATTTTGTTTTATAGAATAAATCCACATTAAAAGAGAAATAAAATTTCTATGTGAGTAGTTTTCTTGTTACCACAAGTATTATCATTGTGATTAGTATTAGCACATCTACAAGTAAATGAAAACATCCATAGGGATCACAGTGAGATAGGCAATCTAGGGTTATATGACACACACCAAATATCTACCATTCCCATATATAGAGGCGAGAAAATTGAATATAGAGGCAAGAAAATTGTCTTGAATTCACGTCATTCAATTATTTATGCATTGAATCTTGTTACAACAGAACCTCGAATGTTTGGTGTTGTTCTGCTATTCATAACAATGATTTTAATCCATAAACAAGTATGATCAAGGTATTGAATTCGAGCACCAAATCAAATGAGTGAAGGTATGAATCATCATGAAAAAACCTGGGAAGAGGAAATAGCACGATTGAGATCCAAATATAGGTGAGGGTAGCAAGGATTGGAGAGATTGGGATATGAAAGGAGAGCATAGGGTGTAACACACAGAATAAATGAAAACTATTATTCTTTGAATATTTCATTTTTTTTAATATTTTGACTAGAAATTCAAAATAGATGTAATGAATTACTTTTATTTAATAATTAAAAATAATGAGAGGAATCAAAACTAAAGTAGTTGTTGAAAGATTGTTTGTTGACCCACAAGGAGAAAAAACAAGTGGTTATTCTTAGTATTTTTAATTATTAAATAAAAATAATTCATTACATCTATTTTTTTATTTCTGGTCAAAATATTAAAAAAAACGTATTCAAAGAACAATAGTTTTCATTTATTCAGTGTGTTACTTACACCTCCTCTTAGAGGATAACACCATCCTCGATGTTATTATTTTTATGCCTTTATTCTTCCATTTGTTCATCTTGAAATAGGATCAAATATGCCTCCCGCATATCACTTTCTAGTCCCCGAGTGGACTCTTACGGACTAAGGTGCTTCCATTGCACCTTGACTTGTCTAATGGTAGGGTTCTAGAGTAAAAGTTGTCTCGTGTCGAGAATATGCTCTAGTTCCACCTGAAACTCTCCTTCGGGTTCCACCTGTATGACATTCCAGTCAATCACATGAGTAGCATCATGAACGTATTTATTCAAAATGGAAACATGAAAAACATTATGTACTTTAATCATAGGTGGTAATGCTAACTGATATGCTACCAGTCCTACTTTTGCCAAAATTGCAAATGGCATGCAGTACCTTGGTGTCAATTTTGAATATCTTCCTAGCCTTAGGGAGATTTTCTTGGTTTTTACCTTTATGTATACATGCTCGCTTACCTGGAACTCTTGATGAGTTCTTTTCAAATCGAAATAACTCTTTTTTTTGTCTTGAGAATCCTTCAAGTTCTGTTGCACATGTTCCACTGTTAGTTCCATATCTTTCAATAACTTTGGTCTTAACATTAACATGTCGAGGAGACTACTCCAAGAAATTGGAGTGTTACATTTTCGTCAGTACATAATTTCAAATGGACTAATTCTGGATGAAACTTGGAAATGATTGTTAAAATTATACTAAGTGTAAGTAATCTTTCCACTTACTTGGTTTATCCATTATGTACATTCTAAGCATGTCTTCCAAAATTTGATTTACTCTTTCAGTTTGTCCATCCACTTGAGGATGATATGCAATGCTGAAATTTAATTGTGTGTGTATTCCTTTGAATGAGGCTTTCCAAAAATTCTCTGTAAACTTTACATCTCTATTTGAGACCATTACCTTAGGAACGTCATGTAACTTGAAAATTTCTTTCATAAATACATCAGCAATGTTAACATCCTTATAAGTAGATTTTACCGAAATAAAGTGAGTTGGTTTACTTAATTTGTCCACTACAACCATGATTGAGTCATGTTGTTTAAAATTATTAGGTAACCCTGTTATGGAATCCATGTTGATTACTTCCCATTTCCATTCTAGAATGCGTAGTGGTTGCAGTAAGCATGCGGGATGTCGATGTTCAACCTTTACTTGTTGACATTCAATGTAGTGTGCTAAATATTCTACTACTTCTTTTTTCATATTACGCGAGAAGAATTATTCTCTCATCATAGTGATCATTTTCTGGTATCAAGGGGTCTTGAATACGGTCGTTTATGTAATTAATCCATAACAGTTAGTTTAATATCTCTTGAATTTTGTATATATAATCTACCATTATGTAGTAATAAACCTCTTCCATTCAGACTAAGATCTGTTTTTATTTGGTTCCTTTGATTTTCTGCACTATTTCCTTTTAGGGTTTGATATTCTTTATCAAAATTTTCTGCATTCAAGATTTTATTTCCTAAATGTGATACATAGCTATTGATTTCATACAGTAAGTTTGAGTGATGAATTAAGACGTCCATAAATTTATTCTATTTTCCTTTTATATGCTTTATTTCAAAATCATATTCGTTAAAAATGATAACCACCTAGCTTGTCTAGCATTAAGGTTTTGTTGGTCAAACAAGTAATTTAGGCTTATGTTATCTAACATCAGTAAGAATCTTCTTCTAATGAGGTAGTGTCGCCACATTTTTAGTGCATGTATGATGGCATCAAGTAAGTCATGAGTAGGATAATTATTTGCATGTTCTTTTAACTTCCTAGAATCGTATTCCACAACGTATTTTTCTTGAACTAGTACCCACAATAATCCTTCTTTACATGCGTCGGTGCATACGAAAAAATCCTTAAAATGATCAAGAATTTTTAAGATAGGGGTTGTGTTTAACACGTGTTTTAATTTATTAAAAAATTTCAGTACATTTTTTGTTCCAATCAAATTTATTACCTTTCCTCTGTAGTGAAGTTATGGAATCTATCTTAGAAAATCCTTCAAAAAAAATTGGTAATAGCGAGTAATACCCATGGACGATCTTATGTAAGTTACATTCCTTGGAACAGTCCATTTAGTGATAGAATTAATATTCTTAGGATCAACTGATATTTCATCTTTAGACACCACATGTCCCATATACTTGATTATGTCTTTAAAGAAGTCTCACTTGCTAAACTTAGCAAACAGTTGTTGTTCCCTTAATACATGTAAAATTATTCTTAGGTGCTCATTGTGTTCTTCATTATTCTTTGAGTAAATCAATATGTCATCAATGAAGACAACTACGAATTTATCTAAGTAATTACTCAAAATACTATTCATTAAGCACACAAAGGTTGTCGATGCATTGGTTAAACCAAAGGGTATTACAACAAACTCGTAATGGTCGTATTTGGTTCTAAAAGCAGTTTTAAAGATATATTCGTCCTTGATCCATACCTGATGGTATCCAGATATTAAATCTATTTTGGAGAAGATGGTTTCCCTTCAGAACTGATCGAATAGATCGTCTATTTGGGGGAAAGGATATCGATTTTTAATAGTCATCTTATTTAATTGTCGATAATATATGCATAGTCTTAAAGTTCCATTTTTTTATTTACGAATAAGACCAGTGCTCCCCAAGGGGAAACACTAGGTCGAATGTACTTTTTATCGATTATTTCCTTCAATTGTGATTTAAGTTCAGTAATTTCTATTATATTCATATGATAGGGATCTTTCAATGATGGCACCGCTCCTGGTACCAGATCGATCGTAAGTTCTATGTCCCTCTTCGAAGGTAGTCCAAGAACTTATTCATGAAATATGTCTTTAAAATACTTTAAAATCAGTATATCCTCTATTATAAGTTGATTATCTTTATCCTTATCATCGATACATAGACTGCAAAGACCTTGCTTACCTTACGTATAGACCTTTTCATCTGTATGCCAGATATTTCTCTTATAGTAAATTTTCTGGGAATTCCGTTTACATTAATTGTATTGCCATTATCATCCAAACATGTGAAGGTTTTATCATAGCAATTTAACATAAATCTATATTTCTCTAACCAGTCCATTCCTATCAGTAAATCATAAGACCCTAATGGTAAGATATTCAAATCAGCATGTGTATTTAATTCATTCAACATAATTTCACAGTTTTTCACATAAAAAGTCACCTTTCGTTTTGTACCTATAGCTAGTTGTACCATCCATGATTTTTTAAACTTATCTTGTTGTAATTTACATAACTCTACAATCCTAGGTGATACATAACTTAAAATTGCACCTCAATCAATTAATATAGATATGGGTTGGTCTTTCATTATACCTTCAATTTCGACCATTGAAGCTTGATGGTCTTCTTTTTTATTCTCCAATGTTGCACTGATTCCAGGAAAGCTTCTCGCCATATCCCCAACTGTAGAAGGTTCTTAGATTGAGTGAACATTATTAAAAAAATTATTTCTTATGGGGCAGTCTATAAAATAGTGTGGCCCACCAGATTCCCAGCATTTTAGTGGTTATCTTTGTGTAGTTCTTTTATTAAAGGTTGTGGGTGGTTCTCTTTCCTTTGTTGCAGAGTTTTTTGGTTTAAATATTTTATAATTGTTGCTTTGATACCCTCGGTATTTATTCCTAGTATTTTTGTAAAACTTAGTATTTTTCTTTCTTTGATCAAAGTTGTCACATCTTTTAGTTTTACAGTTAGTTATATTTTCCCTTTTATTCATATTTTGGTCATAATAGAAGTTTTCCTTTCTCATTTCCTCTTCTAGCATTTTTGGATTGTCATACTCAATCTTCTCTTTGAACATAAGAGGCATACAGCTGAGAAAAATGTTGTATTTTTTGTTTTTCATCAATTATATTAGGCACATAATGAAGTAAACCTAAGAATTTACTGCAGATTTCTTTCATGGTCATAGAACCTATTAAGGCCTCGAAAATCACAGGTAACAATAGTTAGGGATTCTCCCCAGTAAACATTCCCAACTATCCCATTACTGTTTGGTATGGGGAATCTGTCCGTTTTACGGTCCAACTGCCGTAGGTCAAGTAAAAAATAAAAGGTTTTACCGGTTACGGCCCGGTCCGTCGTGTATGTTTTTAGTTTTTTGTATTTAAATATGAGATGCAAGTGCCTATCTAAAAAATGCAGATTGATAGAGAATACGAGGAATAGTCACAATGTGATGCAGAGGTTCTTACCTCTCGTATAAACTCTCTCACATCTAAATCACACACAGCAAGAAAAACTAAAACTAACTATCCAACCTATCCCTAGGGAGCAAGATTATCATTGAGTAATGTATTTTGCACATGCATTAAGAAAAATCATAGATAGTTGTTACTTATTTCAAAACACATGAACATTTATAGATATATGAGCAACAAGATAGCTCATTGTTTATGAAAAGCATTCATTACCCACCGTGGAAATTTCATAGAATAAACTAGAGCGCATTCATAACAAGAACATAGGTTCAAAGAGTTAGAATGATCTCACAGTTAAAGGATAACAGCTAAAAATGAAATAGTTCACATTCAACAAATCCATAGCACACCATTTGAAACCTTCCACAAAGCTTTCTCCAACAGGAAACTTGTAATTTCTTTATGCAAAAGGAAATAGTTCTTCTTACATCATACTCTCACAAATCTATCTGGGAAAAAGTCTCATCTTCTATCTAACTCTCCTATACTTATACTACAAGCAAAACTCTTAGGCTGCCCCTCAGTGACCTTTGGGCTTCCCCCCAACCGTTTAGTCCCACAATTTTGTCTTTTAGTGAATGCTAATGATTTATGTAATACGTTACATTTCAAATTAAGGTTTAAGAGCACTTTATAAAAGGGACCAGCTTGGTAACTAATGAACTTTTCCAAAACCCGGGCCTCTGTTGCTATTGATTATGCTCAGTAATCCATTGGTATTTTGAGATCCTGTTGATCTCAGACCTCCACTTTCTCCTTCCTTTTCTATCTCTGCTTCTTTATGCTCCAGCTTCGTCTTTCTTTGTTTCCTCCATTTTGCTTTGTCTTTTAGATATATCTTCCTTGCAACAATCACCCTGTCATGAAAATAACAGATTTTAGACCATTTAGTGTTTAACAACGTGACACAAACTATATCAATACATGCATTCTATAAAATAAACTACAACAATATTAATGCATGAAAAGATAAGGCAAAGAAAATCCTGCAAGCATGGATTTGAAAATCTTGTAAACCCACTGTCCAACTAAATCACAATCCCAATAGAACAGACTCTTTATCTCAATCCATGCTGCATCTAGACTAACTCGAAACCCTCCTATGAAAGCATGAACCAAACTATGTAACCTCTACTCCTCAAAACACCAAATCCCAAACTGTGATCTTGCTCTCAGAAAACCCTGACTCGACCAACACCCGTGGGAAAACTCCTCCATTCCATAACATAGAGTAAAAGCACACCAAAAATAATTGGTGGGAAAAAACCTATTAGCAATCGAAAGCAAGAAACGCTAAGAATCGGTCTGACAAATTCCTCATCGACAAATGGAAACTCTATATGTCGGACGGTTAGTTCACTAAGTCGCCGCAACAGCGGAGACCATATAGACTAAGGGTTCTGGGGTGAAATAAAATGTCAGCAAAATAAAGCATTAAAAACTATCATCCCTCCATCGAAGGTCAGAATAAATAAGGACAATGCGTCAGGAAATAGTTCGTTGGAAAAGCCACAACAGCGGAAAGCAATCAGGCTACGGATTCCGATCAAAATAAAAAAGCATCCAACAACTAAAAACAAAAACATATCATCGCAAAGACAAAAGGTTTGAACCAATAAAACCACACATCAACAAAATTAAGAACTGTCCATCGGTCGGTTCTCTATCTGTCCTCCGCAACGGCGGCTACATGAATAACTAAAGTTATGAATCAAACTTCAACTGACTTCTGATAGTGCTAAAACAAAACATCGATAGAGCAAAAGTTAAAAATAAACAAACTCCATAATTAAAATCTTTGGCTAGACAAAGGGAGATTTAGATCATCCAACTTCCGAAACGAAGGAGACAATTTACCTAAATTCAAACTCAAAAAAAAAAAAATTTAAATTGTAGCAGAGAAACAACTAAGTTGAGGAAACAGAATAAAACCGGGAAAAAATCAACAAGGAGGGTCCAAAATTTTAAAAATTTGGGAAAACCGTTGCAGCTGCAACAATTGGCAACTACCTGGTGAACCCAGATCTCTAGAAAACTTCCTCTTTGAGCAACAAACTGTTTTGACAATAAATACTAACATGCTGAATTCTTCTAGATGTTTGGATTTCCCAAATGGAAAATGTATGTACTTTAAATCATTGATGATAGTCCAATTTAGGAAAATGGAAACCAAGATTTCAAAGTCAAGATAACTCTTTCGAGGCCATGAATATGAGTTTCATTTTTTAACTCTGTCTTTGGGTAGCTTCCAGCTTGGACACCACAAGATTGTAACATATGGTAAACAGTAATATTCATTTGCTCCTCATTCCCATGCCATTTTTTGCACTTTTTGTCCTTTTTGAGTCCTCCTGCATGCATTTCTTTCTTAATTTTTATTCAGGCTCCTCTATCCATAATGCCCTTTTGTGTGAGAGATGTATTTAATTTTCAGCTCACGGAGAGAGAAGAACTTTGGCAATTTTGTACTTATATGATTTAGTACTTTGTTTTGATACACATTGCTTTCTTAGGATATTTTGACTCTTATTTGCCTTTTGGCTTTCAATTCTTTGCATGGGATCATTTATATATAATATACTGTTTACCTTGCTTCCTTTCCATGGGTCTTTTGTTGTCACCCCCTCAGACATTTTAAATGTGAGATGGATGGAGCCTCGAAATAGTATTCCAGACCTTTTGATCCTGAGTTATTTTACAAGGATTAAGTAAGACTTCAATGTGTTCATAGCCATTTAGGAAAACTGCTAAACTAGAATAAATTCTTTCAGATAAAACAATAGTACATAGTCTTATAATCAAGGATTTTAGTTAATCCAGAATTCTGATGCTCTCCATGCAACCAAAAGTTTGCTTCTTTTATTTAAATCCATCAAAATCTAAAAAACAAATAGAAATAAGGTAAATCAAAATAAACAACTAAATCAGTTTATTTATGTACAAAACAAAAACAAAAATCAAGAAAAATAAGGTTTGAGAACTAAACCATTAACTGGTAAGTTCTCTTCCCACCCCTGTAAATCTTGCAATTTGTAGGTTGAGGGGCCAAGTTTTGCTGCAATCTGAAAAGGGCCTACCCATAACTATTGAAACTTTGTTTGCTTCCCCTTTTCATCATGCGGGTGATCCTACTTAAGAACCAGGTCTCCCACTTCAAATTCCTTTTTTCCAGCTTTATGTTTATCAAACCACCGCTTCACTACTTGTTGTTGATTCTTAAAGCGTTCTTTGGCTCTGGACCTAGAATCTTCCGCCTTCAAAAGATTATAGATTCTAATTTGCAGGATTTCATTATCCGTGCCTCTAGACTCTTAAGCTATTATGGAAGATGGTAGCATAATGTTAGGAGGGAGGATAGCTTCTTTCCCATAAACCAGGGTATACGGTGACACACCTAAGGAATTCTTGTGTGTAACCCTATTAGCCCAAAGAGCATTCGGTAATGCTAAATGCCAACTTCTCTGGTTTTCTATCATAGTCTTTTTTAAGATTCTAATCAGATTCTTGTTTGTGGATTCTGCCAAACCATTTCCTCGTGGGTAATATTTTGCAGAATAATGTAACTTAATTCCTCTTTCATGAGAAAATACAGTTAATCTAATAGAAGAAAAATAAGTAGCATTATCAAAAACCAGGGAAATTGGAACCCCAAACCTAGTCATAATATGATCTTGCAAGAAATCCATGACTGCATCTTCGTTCACTTTACGTAACGGAATTTTCTCGACCCATCTAGTGAAGTAGTCAGTTGCCGTCAAAATGTATTTGTGTTGCGAGGAAGATTTTGGTTTTATCTCTCCAATGATATCAATTCCCCATGGCTCAAATGGTTATGTTATCATCACCGTCTTCAATGGTCCTACTGCTTTGGCTTGTCTTCCCCCACACCTCTGGCAGATATCACACTTTCTAACATGGGCATGCGCATATTTGAACAGTGTGGGCCAATAGTATCTAGCTCTGAGAATATTATGGGCTTTCGTATCTTTAGAAAAATGACCTCCAGTAAACCCATCATGTAACTCTGTTATGAATTTCTTTGCATCTTCTTTCTCTAAGCATCTGACAAGGACTCCATCATAATTCTTCGTGAATAAAATTCCATCAATGATCTTATATGCAGCTGATTTAAGGAGAAACACTCTTCGTTGTTTGGAATTCCAATGTTTTGGAAACAATCCCTCCTGAAGGTAATGAATAAGGTCTCGGTACTAGGAATCTGGAGCAATGAAAAAATCACATACATCCATCATATGTAACTCAGCTTCATTTTCCCAATTGTTTTCTTCATTGTTGTTACCTTCAGCCATTAGTTTGCATAGTCCTTGCCCTTTAACTATGGATGCTAGTTTGAATTCGAGGTCATATTCTTGTAAAGCTATTACCCAGTTGCCTCTTCTTTCTCCTAATTCCTTTTGTACGAAAAGAGACCTTACAGCTAGGTGTGGAACTATTACCTTCATCCGATTCTTAAGTATGTACGACATAAATTGTTTTACCGCTTTGAAGACTGCATAAGTTTGTTTATCCACAGCTGGGTAATTCAATTCAGCCCCCTGCAAACCAGTGCTCATAATTGATATGGGGTACTCATCTCCCCCATCTTCCTTCTGAGTAAGCACCGCTGCTAATGAATCGTCAGATGTGAAAGTGTACAAAATAAAATCCTTCTCAAAATTTGGACTTTTGAGAGATGGTGCATGAGCAATAGATGTCTTTATTTTACTGAATGCATTCTTCTCTGCATCAGTCCACTTGAAATGTACACTTTGTTTCACCATTTGCTGCAAAGGTTTAACAATTTGAGCGAAATCTGGCACAAACCTTTGCACGAAATTTATTGTCCTCATGAATGATTGCATACCTTTTTGGTTATGGGGTAAAGGGATATATTTGATAGCTTTGATCCTTTCTGGGTCTATGGAGATCCCATTTTTAGAAACCACATGACCAAGTAGCTTTCCTTCTATAACCGCAAACACACGTTTCCTTGGATTCAGTGAGATGCCATATTTTCAACAATGCTCAAAATTTTGTTTTAGATGGAATGCATCTTATTCTCTCTTCTTTGAAAATATCATGACATCGTCGAGATATACTACAACACTACGACCAATTAGACCACGGCAATATATATCCATAGCCCTCTGAAAAGTAGCTCTAGCGTTGATGAGTCCAAAGGGCATCCTTCTATAGGCAAAAGTTCCCCATTTTGTTCTGAATATAGTTTTTAGTCTATCTTCTTTAGCTACTAACACTTTATTATAGCCAGAGAATCCATCTAATAATGAAAATAACTCAGAACCCGAAACCATCTGCAATATCTGTTCCATGGGTGGGACTGGATAGTTGTCTTTATCCGAAGAACGATTTAGGTTTCTAAAATCCACACATAGCCTGATTTCTCCATATTTCTTCCTTACTGGTACCAAATTTGAAACCCATTTCGAGTGTCTGACTTTGAATATAATTTTGGCATCCAATAATTTTTTCACTTCACTATGAATTAAAGGTTCCACTTTTGGGTGCATCTTCCTCAAATGTTGCTGATAAGGATTGACTCCAGATCTAATAGGAATGACATGTTGTATAATCTTGGTGTCATATTTTTTAAGCTCTTCATATGTCCAGAAAAATACATCTTTGTACTGTTTGAACAAACTAATGAACTTATTTCTTTCACCTGGGGAACAACACTTTCCCAAATTTACATATTTGGGTTTAACTTCAGTTCCTAAATTTATCATATTGAATTGCAAAGACGAGCTATGATTCTTGACATTTGTTGGTCTTCTGAATTTACTGTCTAAATCAAACATCTGCTTTAAGGTCCTGAACCCTTTAGGAATGAAGTTGGCGAATTTTAACTCAGCTTGGTGTTCTTCATCATCGATAATTGCCCCTTTGAAAGATTCATCATTCATCAAACATTCCAAGATTTGTTGATCATCATCAAAAACTCGTAGATTAGTAATCATGTCTGGAACCGAAGGCCTGAAAAGTAATTCAATAGAACACTTGTTATTTGAAGGTACAAGCCTTGCAACTGAGGTAGCTAACAAGTCAGCTGCTGCATTCTTAAGTCTAGGAATGGATACAATATTAAATGCATAAAAAAATTTAAGCAAATCCCACACTTCATTCTGATAAACTTTTAAATGAGGTGAGATGCAATGTATCTATTTTCGAATTTGCTTTACAATTATTTCAGAATCCCCATACACTTTCATATTTTCTACTTTTAATTCAATTGCTTTTCCTAGTCCCTAAACTAATGCATCATATTCAGTTGTGTTATTGGTACATTCAAACTCTAATCTACATGAAAGAAAATGTTTATTTTTCTTTGGATCTATCAGGACACAACTAGCTCCTGATCCTTCCAAATTTTTAGATCCATCAAAAAAAAGTGTCCAAAAACTATCTACTTCTATTGTACTTGAATCAACAACTACATCTGAAACTAAATCTACTATTTTACAGTCAAGTTCAACAGCCCATGAAAATCGAAGGAGATCGAGTTGTGTGTCTGGTGTCCTACTGGCTTCTTCTACTTGGTAATTTCTCGGTTCAAGTTCAATAAAGTAATTTCCCAACACAGAATTCACTGGTTCATTCTTACCCTCCAACTGATTAACATTGTGCTTCATGTGGGGCTCTCTTAATACTTTTATTTGATTGGGACTTCCCTTATAAGGAAACCACATATGTGACCAATCTGATGCAAAATATCCATTTAGCTTTGCTAACCAATCCCAACTCAAAACAAGTCCATACGCCTCAGGTATGTCTACTACTACAATATTGATGAACTGACATACCTTTTCATTTGAAGATAGTCGAATCAAAACATCCTCCATTTCCCCAATTACCTTCACAGATGTTCTATCTAACTGAATGACCTGCCAAGTAGATGGTTTAGGTTTTCCATTTATCTTCTTACAAACTGAAAGTGGCATAACATTGACTGATGCCCTTGAGTCTACTAAACAGTTGTGCACGCTACGGTTGAAAATTTCAAGCGTTAGGAGAAATGGTGGGGTTTTGCATTTAGACTTACTTCCCACACTTGCTTCATCAATTTCTTCTTCTTCAGGTTGATTGTCAATGGGAAGCTTTTCCTCTAGTACTTCAAGTGCCTTTAACAATTTTTCCTTCTGTTGAGGCATATTACACATTTCAAATAGTGAGATATTTGCCTTAGCCCTTTTAATATCTTCCACAATATTATATTCCATCTTATGTTCTTCGAGATTCTTCTTTACATTATCAATTTTTTCTTCGATGGGCTTAATAGGCATGTTAATTTTCTTTGGATTTTGACTCGTAATGGTGAATTCAGGTATTTTATCAGTTGTGGTGCTGCTCTTCTGAATTTTCTTTACATTGTTTTGAAGTCTCTTGATTTTCAAGAGTACTGATCTGTCCTCTTTTATCAAACCTTGACTTCTTGTTGTCACATTTTTTTCTCATATCTCCTATTGTTTCAGATATTCTGCTTCGGTATCAAACATCGAGACACAGTCCCATAAAACCAAAGCATCCTCTTCTTGTTTTTCTGTGGGTTGCTTATTCTTTTGTTCCTCATCATCATCGGCTTCTGTTAATTTGGAGTCCAATAGCTGATTCATTACTAATGTCATCGAATTGATCCATTGAGGGCAATTTTTTTTAGAATGAGGCTGCTGATGAAAGGTGCAAAAATTATCCATACCTACCTATGTTAAATTTATTGATGCAGGACTGTGTGGAGGAGGTTTAGATTGATTGTTGTCCTCTCTCCTTTTATAGTAAGGCTTATAAGATTTCTGAGCTTCTTTTTCCTTTTCCAAATCTATTATTCTGTTGGATAGCTTCTGCATCATTTTCACCATCCCTTCAAGGTCATGTGATTTATCATCCTTAGGCTTAGTCAGTAACAATGCTTTCTTACCCAAAAGAAATTCTCCTGATTGCTCAAGATAATGTTCTATGCTCTTGTTTTAAGCTTCTACCCTCTCAGCTTCTTCATAAGTTTCTAAAAAAGTAGGTTTGACTGACATTTTAGCAAACATAGCCAAGTCAGGCCCCAAATATGAAGTATAGTATTCACTCGAAACTTTATCAGATGGTTTATCAGTTGTAGAAAAATTCTTTAGATAAGCAGCAAACCTTTGAGTGAAACTATGCACTTTTTCTTTTCTTTATTTCTTTAAAGTGCACAACCCTTTCATTAGAGCAGCATGAGTTTTCTAGGCTGCATATTTACTTCTGAATATCCTTTCAAATGTGTCCCAGTCTGGGATTGAGTTTGCAAGCAGAGCAAAATACCATGAGGCTGCTGCTCCTTTCAGGGTATGTGGAAACAATTTGCAGACTACATCTTCATGTTCTCTAGCCCTTAGTCCTTCTATAGCCAAGTAAAATCTTTGCAAATGATCATCTACCAAAATCTTTTCACTTGGGTCAAACTTGGGCAGCATTTTCTCAAAATCCTAAGGTAAGTCATGTAAAGGGGGTGCCAAGTTTAAAGGTGACCTAGCCCTCCAAGCAGGTGGTGGATTTGGTGGGTTGGGTTCCTAATTTGTATTCACGTTTGCCATTAGTCTGGGTGGAGAATGAGGTGGTGAGTGAACAAGGGTATGAACAGGTGAACAGTAAGGTGTATCTGGGTCCAATTGATTCATAGGTTGAACAACTTCCTGTAAGGTTGTTTCTACCAGTTCTTGAAAATCTCCAACCAACACTGCATCTTTCACTATAGGGCGGTCTTTCTTTCGATATTCTCTTCTGGGCAAGACATGAATAATTGGTAATCCTCCAATCTTCTTCACATATGCCCTAGTATGTCTTCTCAGATCATTAACTACTTCGCTATTGACAGAATACAGATGCTCTTTACCCTTCTCTTCAGGAATTGGATTGGGAAACAAACTGCTTTCAGAAATGTCACCGGTGGAATAATCTCGAGAAAATGGGTTTCCTCGGCCAGCCATGCACTGGCGGCCCTCCTTCTAGTGCCAAAAACTATTGAGGCCTCAAAAATCATAGGTAACAACAGTTAGGGATTCTCCCCAGTAAACCTTCCCAACTAGCCTGTTACTCTTTGGTATGGGGAATCCGTCCAACTTATGGTTCGGCTACCATAGGTCAAGTAAAAAATAAAAGGTTTCACTAGTTATGGCCCGGTCCACCGTGTATGTTTTAGTTTTTTGTATTTAAGTATGAGATACAAGTGCCTATCTAAAAAATGCAGATTGATAGAGAATACGAGTAGTCACAATCTGATGCACAGGTTCTTACCTCTCGTCTTAACTCTCTCGTATCTAAATCACACACAACAAGAAAAACTAAAACTAACTATCTAACCTATCCCTAGGGAGCAATATTATCATTGAGTAATGTATTTTGCACATGCATTAAGAAAAATCATAGATAGTTGTTACTTATTTCAAAACACATGAACATTTATAGATATATGAACAACAAGATAGCTCATTGTTTATGAAAAGCATTCATTACCCACAGTGGAAATTTAATAGAATAAACTAGAGCGCATTCATAACAAGAACATAGGTTCAAATAGTTAGAACGATCTCACAATTAATGGATAATAGCTGAAAACGAAATAGTTCACATTCAACAAATCCATAGCATAGCATTTGAAACCTTCCACAAAGCTTTCTCCAATAGGAAACTTGTAATTTCTTTATACAAGAGGAAATAGTTCTTCTTACATCATACTCTCACAAATCTATTTGGGAAAAAGTCTCAGCTTCTATCTAACTCTCCTATACTTATACTACAAGCAAAACTCTTGGGCTGCCCCTCGGTGACCTTTGGGCTTCCCCCCAACCGTTGAGTCCCACAATTTTGTCTTTTAGTGAATGCTCATGATTTATGTAATACGTTACATTTCAGATTAAGGTTTAAGAGCACTTTATAAAAGGGACCAACTTGGTAACTGATGAACTTTTCCAAAACCCGAGCCTCTGTTGCTATTGATTCTACTCAGTAATCCGTTGGTCTTTTGAGATCATGTTGATCTCAAAACTCAACTTTCTCCTTCCTTTTCTATCTCTGCTTCTTTATGCTCCAGCTTTGTATTTCTTTGTTGCCTCCATTCTGCTTTGTCTTTTAGATATATCTTCCTTGCAGCAATCGCCCTGTCATGAAAATCACAGACTTTAGACCATTTAGTGTTTAACAACGTGACACAAACTATATCAATACATGCATTCTATAAAATAAACTACAACAATATTAATGCATGAAAAGATAAGGCAAAGAAAATCCTGCAAGCTGGTTTTGAAAATCCTGTAAGCCCATTGTCCAACTAAAATCACAATCTCAATAGAACAGACTCTTTATCTCAATCTTTGCCACATCTGGACTAACTTGAAACCCTCTGATGAAAGCATGAACCAAATGATGTAACCACTACTCCTCAAAACACCAAATCCCAAACTGCTCTCTTGCTCTCAGAAAACCCTGACTCGACCAGCACCCGCGGGAAAACTCCTCCATTCCATAACATAGAGTAAAAGCACACCAAAAATAATCGGTGGGAAAAAACCTACCGGCAATCAAAAGCAAGAAATGCTAAGCATCGGGCTAAAAAACTCCTCATCGACGAACAGAAACTCTATACGTCAGATGGTTAGTTCACTAAGCTGCCGCAATGGCAGCGACCATATAGACTAAGCGTTCAGGGAGAAATAAAACATCGGCAAAATAAAGCATTAAAAACTGTCGTCCCTGCATCGGAGGTTGGAATAACTAAGGACAATGCATCGGCAAATAGTTCATTGGAAAAGCCGCAACGACGGAAAGCAATCAACCTACGGCTTCTGATCAAAGTCAAAAAGCTTCCAACAACTAAAAACAAAAATATATCATCGCAAAGCCAAAAGGTTTGAACCAATAAAACCACGCATCGGTGAAAGTAAGAACTATCCATCGATCGGTTCTCTATCTATCCTCCACAAAGGCAGCTATATGGATAACTAAAGTTCTGAATCAAACTTCAACTGACTTCTGATAATACTAAAACAAAACATCGACAGAGCAAAATTTAAAAATAAACAAACTCCATAATTAAAAGCTTTGGCTAGACAAAGGCAAATTTAGATCATCCAACTTCTGAAACAAAGGAGACAATTTACCTAAATTCAAACTCAAAAAAAAAAATTTTAAAGTTGTAGCAAAGAAACAACCGAGTTCAGGAAACCGAATAAAACCAGGAAAAAATAAACAAGGAGGGTCCAAATTTTAAAAATTTGGGAAAACCGTTGTAGCTACAACAGAACCTAATATTAATTCGTAAGATTCCTTATCTTTTTCTTTGTAATATTTTTCTTGAAGATACTTTCATTTAAAATGTTTCTTGAATGTTCTCCATGTTACATAGCGCTCTTTTATACCTTTCACTTTCTTTATGTCCTGCCACTAGATATATGCTTTTCCCGTTAAGTTATAGATGGCCATTTTTTCCTTTAATTCATCGTAATTTATAAATCTAGAAATATTTCTTCATTCGAGATAACCAAGCTTCTGCTTCTTCCCCTTTCTCAATCTCTCCGTTAAACATAGGAGGTTTGATCTTTTTGAATTCACCTAAAATTTCTTCATAAGGTTTATATTTCTTTTTCTTTTGATTACTGTCACTAATTTAACTAGAATACCTATGTTTTTATGTATTGTTCTTGGTTGATTTTTCACTTGAATATTCAGTCTCATATTTGGAAAATTCTAGTTTCCTTCCCTTACGTTTGTAAGGTGTATCTTTTTCCATGTTAAGTTCGGTTTCTTTATTTTTCTCTTTTTCATTACTGTATAGTTTAGACAGTAGAATATTATTTAACTCTTTATGTTCTTTCAAAATATGTTTGTTATCTTCTTTAACTCATTTTAGTTCTTCTCTTAATTCTTTAACAACTTGTTGTAATTTATATGGGTTGTCGTTTCGACTTTCATTAAGATTTACCCATATTTAGGCTAACGATGGAAGGGGAATTGATGATGGCATATTTCCCTCCAAAGGCCATTATAGAGGATCTTCACCATATGTAATGCACAACACACCTAGATTTAACAACTTCCAAAATGTATGGAAAGATTAGAACATTTCACCTCTCGGCTTACTCCTTCATGTGCAAAAACAGAGTTTTAAATAACCAACAAAGTTAAACTGACTAGTTTAATAACTTCCCTATCTTTGGCAGGCTCTTCCATTTCTTATCATTTAATACTCAGGCACTTTTCCTTTTTAGTACCTTAGCGCTCCAGATCCTGATGCTCTAAGAAACAGCACACAACACCATGTATTTCAAACAAATAGCGCTTACCTTAGTCTCTTGGTTGCACACATGACCAAGCACCTTAACCAGGACCAAATCGCAGTCAATGAAGAAAGAAAAATCGTTTACCATACCTTCCTTTTGCATTGTCGAACTAACCCAATGGCACAAAGGGGCCATCGATCATTCTTCATAATGCACAGCCAACCTAAATATTGACTATGTTAAACTATTTGTGTGTTAGATTAAACCTCTACCTGTGATTCTTGTAAATTATTGACAATTTCCAGTGAACCACTCGAAAATATAATTGCTTCGATCAATACCCTCAACTTCAAACTAGAAATGCTTCTAACTGAAACTATGAAACTAATCTATACAAATAAATTAGTTTTGTGTGCATTCAATATTCATATCTACCTGCACTTATTGTGGAATCCCAAATGAATTCAGGAAATCCTTTATAAATTCAATGGTCTAAGACTACATTGTGTGAATTCGACAAAGATGATTTCATAATAGACTAAACTTCGAACTATATTTACTCTGTAAAAAAATACAAGTAACAGATTGTAAATTCACTGTTTGTAAAACCATGATTATACCCATAGAACTTCAAAATACTCATTCATGAATAGAAGTGTGAATTTAGTACAGTAATACCCCTTCTTTTAGCTTGAAAATTCACTATCAGACCTTTACAATCAAAGAAATAAATCTCTATAAATGCTCAAGGAATTTGATTATGAGCCCTTACTGATCTAATCTTCAAGTTTTCTCAAACTATCAAACTCTATTGAGCTACCAAAAGCTTCCTATCAAGATCACTCGAACTGCATTAAATAGAATTTTAGTTTTTAGTTTCTTGATCCTGTGTAAAAGGAACAAATTCCTTGTAAAACTCAACTAACCCCTCACTTGACAGATCACTAACTATAATCACTCAACTAACTACTAAATCAATTATGGCTAGTACATGTGGAAGGCTCGAGAGAGTCCTTATCCACTCTTATTCAACTTTTACATAAAATAAGGTAAATTGCATTTTGTGTGAGACTTTAAGGCTCCTTGACTTAGTGAAGTCATAAATGAATTCACTTAGGTAGACTATTCCCCTACATCAGAGTTCCCAGCTTAAAACTTTTCATGGGCTTCTATCCATGAGCTCCCTTCCTATTGTTTTTCTAGAGGTTTGCAGCAGATACATAAGAGATAATCTTGGGTAGTGTTCTCATTTTGAACAGTCCTTTTAGCCATGTTTTCTAGCACTGTTTCTGCAACATATTCTTTGGTTCCTCCACCCTATGTTCATACTTCATTGAAGATTCAATTTCTTCTTTCTTCTGACCTACAAACAAATTTTCAATAGGTTCTCCTTCATCTACACATAAATAATTCAGCCTTCCTGTTACAACAGCAAACATAAACTTATTAGCATAACGACGCCTGATATCCAAGAATTCTCTACTTGAATTCTTTGACCTTCCTCTCTTTCGCGTGTTACTGTCACATCACCATCCTTGGTAATTTCAGTAACCATACACTTCCCATAATCATTAATAACTTCATATTGTGCTTCCTCCATCAATTCCATGCTTGCATTGGAAATTTCTTGCTGGTATGTTTTGTCCTTCAACCAACCACTACACACCATATTAGTCAATTCAACCTCATAATCATTTACTGGCAAATTTACTGCTACCTTTGCTTCAGATTTCCAATCACTCACCATTCTCTTATCAGTCATCATCAGCAGCTGATTAATAACCTCTTCTTGCTCACCCGTGAATGGATAAAGACTATGTTTCTTCTCACTTATCTCAAAGGAATAGACATTCCTCTTACCCTCATGCATTGTTTCCATGTCAAACTACCAAGGCCTACCTAATAAAACATGAAAAGCATCCATCTCAATAATGTCACATCTTACCTCATCCTGATAGCTTCCAATTTGAAACTTTACCTGCCACTGTTCACTCACAAGAACCTGATGACTTTATGCATCCATGCAACCCTATATGGTTCAGGATGTACTATATTCTTCAACTGCAATTTGTCCACCATTTCTATAGACACCAAATTATCAGTGCTACCACTGTCAACAATTAATATACAACAATTACCTTCAACCTTGCAAACTGTCTTGAACAAGCTCCTCCTTTGGACTGGCTCATCAATTACCTTCCTCATCATTGTTCAGGATAATTCTCAGTCACCTCTAATTCCTTTGTAGCTTCAAGTTCAGCTTGCACTACTTATTCTCCCCTCTGTCTAGCAACATTCTCTCGACAGTCCCATGACACGTGACCTAGATTTCCACATCTGTAACACCTCACTTGTCCACCTCTTCCTTTGCCTCTTCTTCTTGAATCATTTATTCCACCTTTGTTCTCATTATTTCTATCAAGATGTACTTGTTGGTTTGAATTGCTAGCTTCACCTTTTTGTTACAGTCCCTTTACTCCATAGCCTCTTACCTTTTCTTTATGACTATGCTTTCTCATCAACTTATCCTTAGCCTTCCAAGCAACCTAATATGCTTCTTCAACAGATCTCAATGACAATTAACTTGGTTCATATTGTATATCAAACCTTAGGTTGTTTACAAACCTGGAAACTTTATCAGGCGTATCCTCTATATGACCTGATCTGATATTCACCTTATAAAATTTCTCGGTAAACTCCCTTATTGTCATTGACTTCTACTTAATATTTTGCATTTTCCCAAAAAAAATCAATTTGTAATCTTCAGGAAGAAATTTACCTCTTAACTTAGTTGTCATTCTGCTCTAGCTATTGATCTTGGCTTTGTGTTTCAATATCCTCTCCTCTTGCACACCATCCCACCACAAGGATGCATGCCTTCTCAACTTTGTGATAGCAAATCTCACTTGCTTGTCCTCCTTTACCTCAGCCTAATCGAAATGTTTATTCATAGCATTGATCCAATCAATTAGTTCCTCTGGATCCAAGCTCCCTTTATAGAATGGTACATCATCCTTTGAACTTGAACCTGCACCAAAGATTGATTTCAGTATTTTTACCTCAAGAGTTTCAGCAGTTTTCTCCTCCTCCTCTTCAGGTACCTCTTGATCACTTGTGTCTCCAATGTGCTCATGATGTATGCCAGTCTCTAAGGCTTCTAGCCTTTCTCTTAGATTTCCAATCTCCTCTATCATGTCTGCATTGGAAATAGGTCTTCCTCTCCTGCCCCAACCTCTTCCAACTCTGACCTCCATCTTTTGGCACAACAATTCACTACTAGATCCCAATTTACTATTAGTAATACCCTTTTCTGAATCTTTTAGAAACTTAGGAATAAACACAATCTTTCTTTTTTTTATTCAAGAAAACTACTCCAATCCTTAACACTAACATTTTCACAATATTCAGAAATAAGAGACTAATACTGTCCTACTCGGATACCGAAATTCATGGCCTATTTCCCTCCAAAGGCCATTATAGAGGATCTTTACCATATGTAATACACAACACACCTATATTTAACAACTTCCAAAATGTATGGAAAGATTAGAACATTTCACCTCTCGGCTTACTCCTTCATGTGCAAAAACAGAGTTTTAAATAATCGACAGAGATAAACTGACTAGTTTAATAACTTCCCTATCTTTGGAAGCCTCTTCCATTTCTTATCATTTAATACTCGGGCACTTTTCCTTTTGAGTACCTTAGCCACTCTAGATCATGGTGCTCTAAGCAACAACAAACAACACCATGTAGTTCAAACAAATAGAGCTTGCCTTAGTCTCTTGGATGCACACATGACCAAGCACCTTAACCAGGACCAAATCGTAGTCAATGAAGAAAGAAAAACTATTAAACATACCTTCCTTTTGCGTTGTCGAACTAACCCAATGGCACAGAGGGGTAATCGATCATTCTTCAGCCAACCTAAATATTGACTGTGTTAAACTCTCTGCATGTTATATTAAACCTCTGCCTACGATTCTTGCAAATTCTTGACAATTTCCAGTCACCCACTTGAAAATATAATTGCTTCGATCAATACCCTCAACTTCAAACCAGAAATGCCTCTAACTCAAACTGTGAAACTAGTCTATACAAATAAATCCATTTTTTGTGCATTCTGATATTCAAATCTACCTACATTTCTTGTGGAATCCCAAACGAATTCAAGCAATCCTTTATAAATCCAATGGTATAAGACTACATTGTGTGAATTCGACAAAGATGATTTCATAATAGGCTAAACTTCGATATATATTTACTCTGTAAACAAATACAAGTTAGAGATTGTAAATTCACTATTTGTAAAACCATGATTATATCCACAGAACTTCAAAATAATCATTCATGAACAAAAGTGCGAATTTAGTACAATAATACCCCTTCTTTTAGCCTGAAACTTCACTATCAGACCTTTACAATCAAAGAAATAAATCTCTGTAAATTCTCAAGGAATTTGATTTCAATCCCTCACTGATCTAATCTTCAAGTTTTCTCAAACTACTGAACTCTATTGAGCTACCAAACCAAAATATGCCTAACAAGATCACTCGAACTGCATTAAATAGAATTTCAGTTTTTTGTTTCTTGATCCTATGTAAAAGGAACATATTCCTTGTAAAACTCAACTAACCCCTCACTTGACAGATCACTAACTATAATCACTCAACTAACTACTAAATCAATTCTGGCTAGTACATGTGGAAGGCTCGAGAGAGTTCTTATCCACTCTTATTTAGCTTTTACATAAAATAAGGTAAATTGCATTTTGTGTGAGACCCTAAGGCTCCTTGACTTAGTGAAGTCATAAATGACTTCACTTAGGTAGTCTATGCCTCTACATCAATTGATGTGTTACTGCAATAGATGACGCATTGACTGGATTTTTTCGTTATGGTTCAACAAACAGGCTTGGCGGTCCTGGATTAAGTGAGACTTAGCTACTCTAGGAGTTGGTTGGGAGGAACGGCTATTTCAATTATGTTTTTCCAACAATGGTGTCAGTTTTCCTATTCCACTTCTTATCTGTTTTAGTCTTGTTAAAGTAAAATTCAAGTTTAGATATGAATCTTAATTACATTTTTATAGTAAATGCTACTACACATCTGTTCATATTATCTTTCCTATTTTATGTTAAGATCTAATGTAAATTGATCTTATTAGAAGTCGTAGATATATGGTCTGAGTATATTATAATGGATATTTGTTTGGGATTCCATACCCAAATCATAGTTCTGTATAAGAATGGTATTAGAGCATGGTTACAACACTTGACCTGAACAATCCCAACAGAGAAACTAATAAAACCAAAAAACTAACTTTATCTTATTATGGTTTGATTCTCTTACAAGTAGGAAGAGAAGAATAACTTTGTTTTCGCATGAAATTATGGAAGATGTAGGAATGTCTGCAGAAGAGGAATCTCATCCTATCAATTCAGTGAACAATGAAGAGGGTAATATAAGGGAGGGTGAAATATGGGTAAATATTAATTAAAGTCGAAACAAAAACCCATCTGAAATACAACAAACTATTAAAGAATTAAGAGCAAAACTAAAACCAGTTAAAAAAGATAACGAGCGTATTTTGAAAGCACAGGAATAATTAAATAGCATTATGTTGTCTAGAACTAGGATATAGTTGCTAGAGTTAGGGCATAGCTTCTAGGACAAAACCTTAGCCTTTAGGCTTAAAAATCCCTAGCAAAACCAATATGTAAAAAAAGCATAAGTAGTGAGCAACATCACCTTAAATGTGTGGGAGGGTCGTCATCATCCATATGTCAATGCCACATGAAGTAAACCTATCCATCCAACGTAAAAACCAATTTAAGTTACTACTCATGCATTTTACTCATGATAATAATATATGTTTCATGTTGCAACCAATTTATACATGTTACGACATTTTACTCGGATAAAAGAATTATTTTTATTTTTATTTTTAATTTATAGGTTTATGACATAGGGTTACAAACCATAGGGAGTGGAGCGATTGGGATCCAAGAGTGATTATTTCATCAATGTGGCAACCCAATTTTTAATGTCATTAAATTTGAGCTATTAAAAAATAAACATGACCGACAATATTCTCATATTCTTCAATCACATAATAATTTTTATTGAAAAAATGTAAATTGTAGAACCCCTCTTACCTTAAGTTGAAATAAATATGTTTATTAACTTAACGACTAATAATAATATATAATTTTACTATTAATATTTTTTAAAAATTATTCATTTCTATATACATATGCATTAATATTAATATTAAAAAAAAAATTAAATTACAATTAAAATGTTTAGCCCTGTTTAACCCTCATGTTGATTTTGTCACCATATGTCAAGTTGCATAATTGTCTAGATACACTTACTTATCCACCTTCAAAACAACTTTTACTAGTCTAGACATAGCACTCATAATATTTCACTTAAAAGGACTATATATATATAATTTTCGAAACTTAAGGTATATATTGATCATCCACTTTACTCAATCTTATGTTTGAGAAGTTTCCCATGACTAATAATGTTTAAAATAAACCCATGCTTGGGTGAGGAAGTCATCCACCATACTAGCTCTATCATATGTGCATTTACTTTCTTGATCAATATAATGTTTTTTTCACTCCTCTTCCAATGTGTGTTTTGAATTTGTATTTTAATCATTTATTTTTAACTTCCTTTTACTTTCTTAATCAATTTAATGTATTTTTCCCCTCCTCCAATTTGTGCTTTGAATTTGTATTTTAATCATTTATTTTTAATTTATAATTGATGTGAATTTAGTTAACTTTCTTACATCTAAGTAAATTTTGATTTTTATAATGTATTTTTTCCTCCTCTCCTCATGTGTGCTTTGAATTTGTATTTTATAATTTAATGTGTGCTTTGAATTTGTATTTTAATAATTTATTTTTATTTGTAATTGATGTGAATTTAATTAACTTTTTTACATCTTTTATTATTATTTATAGTTAGTTAAATTTTTATTTTTATTTTGTTAATTGATATGAATTAAATTATTTTTTATATATCCAATTTCATTGTTATTCATGGTTAGTTAAATTTTGATGGGAAGAAGGATTTATTGTCATGCAGAACAAGAGGGTATTGTTGTGTTTTTATATGTAAATTAAAGATCTGATTTGTTAAACATTTCTCTTCTTTTCACAAGGTAAAACTTTTATGTATTATATAAAGTATTATCTTTTTTGTTATTTTTCATACTTACTAACATAAACTTTATATTAAAAGGATAAAGGTAGCTTGGTTCTTCAATATATCCTATATTTTACTAGGATAAAGGTAGCTTAGTTATTCAATATATCCTAGGATAAAGGTAGCTTGGTTTATCCTATATTTTACTAGGATAAAGGTAGCTTAGTTCTTCAATATATCCTATATTTTACTAACTTGTTTTAAAGGAAATTAATTATTGTTTGATTAAATTAATTATTATTTGATTATATACTTATTTCTAAATAAAATTCATGGGACTCCATTGGGGATTAAACCTAAAATCATATAATATACATATTCAATATCTTTGATATGAACATGTATGATACGTCATTTATGGTGTGGCCCTTTAATGAGAGCAAATGCATATAGTATTTATTTTTATGCTTGTGTTAGGAAATGAATATTTATCTGTTTACCATGGCACTTGAGTTTGTATTTGAAATCTTCTAGATTGGATATTCTTGCACTTATAATACGATCATGTCTTATTGTTTATTATGTTTTTGGTCTAGTTTGGCTATGGTTTCTACCAGATTTAATTTTTTGTTTGTGCTTTGATTTAATGGATGACTTGAATTAAATATTTGTGTTGAACATATATCAATTACTATGATCTTAATGTCATTCATTCCATAGTTTTGTGTGATTGCATTTTAACCATTCCATAAGTTTTGTTTGAAGCCCATGATCTAACAAACCATTGATTATACCTCATGCTAATTTCAAATACATTCATCATTGTTTTTATTTGGAAGCTCTTGTTATGGATAATGATACATTTCTCTTGGGGTTAAATGTAGATACCTTTTAGTACCTTAGAATCTGTTTTCTTCATTGGTTTGTTCACTTATACTTAGCGATGGATTTTTGGTATTGATTCCTCACTAAATGATTATGTTTTTTATTTATACCTCACATAACCATGATTGTGATTATCAATTGTTCAATGGGTTTGATTTTCTTATGATATTTCATTTTATTTAGTATAAAGTACTCGATGGGATACTTCTGAATTTGTTAGAAGACTTCAGTATACATCCACATCACTATATTTTAGTTCATTTTTAAAAAATAATTCATTATTCCTGAACAGGCGTGATCCTATCAAATTTGATTCATTTACAATATTTGTTTGACTTCCTCACTTTTTACTTATTATTAGTGGTAATCTTACTCCCTTTTTACAATGATTTTTCATAAATTCCCCTACCTCGATGATTTCTTTAGTGTTTGATCATATCACATGTATTTGTAATTTGAATGAATATACTTTGTAACTAGATCCCCGCTTTCATTATTGGTGAGATAACTTGTATTTGGCACTGATTCACATCATTAGTTATTGACCAATCAATTCATCCCATGTTCACATCGACATGTTTATTCAAATGATGTATATTCATTAAGTATCGAATAATTTCAAAAGATGGTGTGCACATGTTTCTTATGTATTTAATGTTAATTGTCCTCTTATTATGTTCCCGGCAGGGAATATATATGAATCGCTTAGGTAAATTAACTCGACATGCATATTTAAATTTTTTAATTTTCAAATGTTTTTAATATAGTTTCATTAAATTTTATTTTTTGAATTATTTAAATATTGATTTAACTTAATTTTTATTGGTATTTTTCAGGTGACGTTTACTTGGGTCTTTGTGCCCCAAGACCCGGCAGCGTGATGACGTAAGTGCAGGGAATTATATAATAGACAATGTTTCGTAATTTGTGCGCTTAAAATTTCAATTTTTTATGCTATAGTTTTTTCCACTTTACATAAAGTTTTTATGCCACAACCTTTGACTGTGGAAACAAATTTTTATTTTCTACAGCTGACATCTTCTGACATGGTCTGACTACTGACATCCTCGACTGTGCAGTCATTCTGGGTCACGGCTCTGCACACAATGTTAAGGTGGTGATCACAATTTTAAGGTGGCAATCAGATAAGGTTCTAACTGCCCTTCTTGTTGCCACGATTACGCTATGTATGCCATGCATTCCCTTCTTGTTCTTCTTGTTTCCATGATCACTCCAAAGCTCCATGTTATAAAATGGATTGCTCGAACTAAATTTAGACTGGTCTGGCACTAGTTAAGCATTTTCCCTTGCTGCCTCCAATGCTTCAACTGCAAATCCCTTTAGTGCCCTATCCTCCTTTATGAGCCATGGTTTCCTTATTTCCAAAACCCCATAACCCCATATTGTTTGAACTTGCATCTCTCCCTGCATGATCTTTAGTATTCTATCGGTCGAAATTCGATCTTCAGGGCACAATCTACAGGAGTTACTAACTCCAGGTACTTGTTAAATACCCCTTGGATTTGGTTTTTGTTTAGGCGTAAGAATGGCCTAAAGGAAGTTTGATCTTCAGCAGCACATTCTAAAACGCCGGATCATCCAATGGAAGTAACAGGTCATCATGTTTTGTTATCCCATGCAGTGACTATTCTAGTTCTAGTTCCAGTTCCAGGTCCTATATTTCACCTTTGCTTGATGCCATCTGATGATTTCCTATATTTAGTTAGTTCTTCCATCTTTTCATTACAGCATTGATCTCTGATCAGTCCTGTATACATTAGCTAGCATAAACCTTTTAATGTCCTACTAATTGCCACTCAAGTTAATGGGGGTTTTACAAGCAAGTTTAAAGTATCACATTTATGCTTTGATTTCATTTAACATCTTTTGAAACATTTGTAGAAGAAGCAGAAGGCCCCCATCAGCATCTCGATCTATTCCCAGTGGTATGTACCCATGACAAGCTCATCAGAATACATAGCTGTGACTCAAAGGATCTTAGATTTCATGAATGGATGGTAATGGTAGAACGAACAAAAACAACAAATGACCATAAATTCACTCACAGTTTCTCTCACTAAATTTCATTACTAAGAAGTGTGAATTCGTTCTCTGCGCAGGTTCATAGAACCTGTTGTTTATGGAGATTACCCTTCTTGCATGAAGGATATTGTAGTCTCGAGATTGCCTTTTTTCACCAAACAAGAATTTGAAAAGCTGAGGGGATCGTTCGATTTCATTGGTATCATCCATTATACTGTCGGTTATGTTTCAGATTCTCCTAGTTACAAGGATCTACCCCAAAGAGACTTTAAGAAGATTTGTTGACAACTACTTCAGGTATATTCCTGCACTGAACCTATTTAAAAACCTAGCAATGGCAGCATAAATTATTTGATGGAATGTTCTACAAACAAATAAAACATAGTAAGGTTCATCTTAACCTAGTGATTTTTTAAATTATGATTGAGTACTATCTCATGTCAAATAAATCCAAAAAGTCTAAATTATATTCTATTCAGCACAATTTGTACTCTAATCCATTGTACTTGCAGTGTATCGAAATGGCATCCCTATTGGTGAGGTAGGCATATCATATATTCATCTTTGCATCTTATACGTTGCTCTGGATGGACTGTGGACTAGGATTCAGTTTTTGTTCGAGTTGCATATTACACATGTAAATATGTTATTATTCTGGAAATCTTCAACAACAAAAAAACCTTTGAAGTTTTCTTGAGGACAAATTGCCATACACTCTGCAAATTTGTGGACTGCAATTAACAGAGTTAACACGTGACGATGGGTAAATATTTTATCCATTCATGGATGGATTGGTACACCATCCAAATGATGTAATCAACAAACATGACATGTCTCCACAATTTTGTTGCTGCAGTTAACATAGTTAACCCAGTGATGATGGATTGCCATTTTCTCAATTCGTGGACTAAAAAACACAAGAGTTGCATTGAGGTCAGCCATAATATTTTCAATGATATTAGGTTAGCAAGACGACGCTCCTACAACATTGAATCTTTATGAATTTTCATTGGAGTGGAATTGATTCAAATCCAACCATCATTCATCAAACATGGATAATGTACAAAATTAAAAAACAAATAAATCCAAAAAATTGAGAGTATAATAAACAAAAACTTAAGACATAAATATTCCAATCACACGTATCATTCATTATCAGCAACATACCTTGATTGATATAATGATTTATATCACATGACAAAAACCTTCGTAGATTGATATAAAGATTTAGATTTCTTTAGCCATTCTGAAAACATTTTTTCATTTTGTATTTTGGATTATTAAATAAAAGTTTCTATCGATATAATTATTCCTAATTTAGTGCTTATTCATTAAACATTTGAGATGGGATTATATAGCAGGCCTTCATGTATTCCTATGCTATGTATTTTAAATCATTGCTTTTAAATTGTCATTTTCTAGATGGAATGAGTGTTCAACACCTCATTGATACTATTTAATGACATTGAGGATTTAAAATTAATTTGAGTGGTTCCAAAGATTGAAACTGGAATCTAAGACATATTTATTTTGGAAAAATTCATTTTTCATCAATCTCCATTTAATCCATCAGTCCATGTGGTAACACCTAGGCATTCTTGTGCCCACTCCATTAATATGCATTACCCATGTGCTAGGTGTGCATGGCAAATTTGGAAATTCTAACCTGAATGAGGAAACCCTAACTCTACTTTTTTCTACATCCCATTTTTTTCATGTAGATGTTACCCTCTTTGCAGTTTAGCCTGCAAATACACAAGCACATTTGTTAAATATATGGTACCTTAAAGATTAATTCAATATCCTCTCTTTTTGGAGGCATCTCGAACATCCGAGTATGAGATTAAGAGATAAATGAAACGAAGCAATATTTTCCTCTTCGTCTCCAAGAAAGCTTTTCCTCAAGTATCATTTTCGGTGGAGATGGAAGTTAGAGAGCTCCATACTCTCTTCACAGCGATAATCTTCTTACAAGCACTGGCATGTTTTGGAAACTAGTTTTCATTTATTTTTTTTGGAAAGAGAATTCCTTACCCAAGGCCCAAGACACACAATTCAAGAAGCTTTTGTTGTTGGAAATATGGCATTGCTCGACCCTAGACCCTCCTGATCAGAGTTGGAATTTAACGAGCATTTGCCATTTTTTGAACATTTTTTCTATCAAATAAGGGTAAAATTCGGTAAATTTCGACAAAACTTCATTTTGATGGTTTATTTTTTTATAAAAACTTCATTATGGGTTCTAAATTATGATGAAAACAATGTAGAAAATCACATTTAAACTAATTTTAAAAATTCCTCTCAATAATGCATAATGTGACCTAAAATGAAAAATCATGGATACAATAAAGTTATATTATTTTAGATGAGGGAAAAAATACATTATTTAATTATTACAATTCACTAAATCACATTTAAAACATTCTCAAAGCTTTGAATAGCTAAATTAAAATAAATAAACTACTCAAATTATATATATTTTGTTTATTTAATTATAAGCAAACATTTAAATAAAGTACTTGTGGTTGTGCTAATGTACATATAATTATGCACCAATACATACAATTTCAAATCAATAATGTACTAGTGTTTGTGCTAGTGTACGTATAATTAAGCACCAATACAAACAAATCCAAATAGAATCATAGAAATAGACTATCATTTTCATAATAGGTAACCATTTTGGTGCATCCAAATTTTAAAGGAAGGAATTCTAACATTGAAATGATCAGCTAAAGAATCCATAAATAAAATATTAGGCATTGAAATATATAAAAGATGAAATGAAAAAATATATTTAAGAAATGTAATAATATGTTATATCTTTAATATTTTTTAATGGACACTGCCTTATAAACCTAGTTAAGAGGATTAAAATATATACATCCATATCTCAAAATAACAATTAAACCATTCATCTTCAAACGCATCAATTTTCAAAAACTAAATACAAATAGCTCCTCCACATAGCAAGTGACAATGTCGGGAACATTGCCACCACATGACTCTTGTTGATATAGCATATTTAGATCATCATTGGCATGCTTAGAAATCCATTGGTGCCTTCTATACTTTTATTTTAGCAATAATTACTATATGGAGCCTTACACTACATCTAATTGATCACCTATTTAATATGCCTCGTCATGGGTGCAGTATATATTTTCCCACAGCCACAATATCTTATTACCATACATGGATAAATGTTATATTATTCTTTATCATGATTTCATGTCTACATATACATTTGTTTTACATGGATCCAAATTATATTTTATTTGGAACCCATCCTTATTATTCACCTGAGTATGGGTAATTCCACCTTCATAAACATTATTATAGTTTACCTTTGCTTTTTTTTGTAAATGTCTTCCAAAATTTAAGGTTTTAGTGACATTGTAGTTGATATATCAAAAGCCTCATTCTTTATGACAATTTAATAATTTATTTCAACCATTTGTGCTATCCTAGTGACCTAAAATATTAGGGGGTATTCTTATCATGTTATTTTGGTGACCAATTAGATGATCGACCATACTCATATTTATCCATTTCAAAATCAACTTCTCATACTTCTAAATAGACCCTCAACTCACAACACTTCCAAATGAAGTTCTAGTTTCCTTTAAAAAAACCCTATTTGAGTGCCCAATCATGAATAAACCTCATTTATCAATTTGTCTCTAAAAAGATGAATAAACAACCAATTAATCACGTACAACCATGCTTAATATTTGTTCAGAAATTCTAGTTGCAAAAAAGGGAGAAATGGGGGGGATAGGTAGTACTCTACCTCTTAAAAGCCTAATTCTTCACTTCCTATCCATTCAAAATGTTAAGAGTGACTTAAATTTGATTGGTATAGATGGTAAGCAAAAAACATTTTTGAGGTGTCTTGGGCTACCAAGTGAGCAATTAACATTTTTAAACCTTAAATCACCAAGTAGGAGAGCTAGAGAGGAATTTCATTGATGAAGGAATAAATACTAACCCCCAAGTTTAGATATTTCTCTTGGAAATAAAAAATAGTTGTCCTTGACTAGTTGTATAGACAAATACCTATCCTTTGAGGTCTATCATCCTTTTAGGCCAATAATCTCCCCTTATTTAGCTAAAAGAATTTCATTTTTTGTATTTTCATTTGCATGTTCAAGATAATTTCACCAACTTCAAGGTAAAGAGGTGAATCACTCACATACTCGGCTAGAGTAACTCTCATAACCAACAATATTCTCTCACGAGGAAAATCATTGGCTTAAGAAACCAATAAGCTTGGAAAGCAAGTGATTTTATCAATATTTGGAAAATTTTATCTTGAGCTAAGAAAAAGCACAAAATTGATGCAGAAACAATGATTTTCATCCCTTTCTACTAGAATCATCCTTAGCTAAAAATCCAACATCCATGGCTACTCATTGATCTTATAGCTCATTCATCCCTTCAATTGTCATCAATAGTGTTTTAGGATCCAAAGGACACATATGTGTTCATACTTTGATACAAATCTTGAAATCTAATTTCAAATGCCTCAACACCATTACTATGCCTCACCAGTGCGATCAAAATAAAAAGAAAACACATTAGATTAACCTTGCCATTATTAAAAATCTAATTAATTTGCATGTCCATGAAACCTCTTAGTTTTTTTCCTTTGTAAATCTAAGTGTCTCGAGTATACCCACATTGATGAACCACATGTTATTGTACCTATTACACATCAATAATTTTCTAATGAGTGGTTAGACAAATAGTTCTACTCTCATTTCATTTTCTTTAATAAACTATGAAACAAAATATGTCTTACTTATGAGAAATGTTTAATTGACATATTCAGAAGTTTGGATCTCCAAAACAAATTTCATTAATTTTATTGATTATATATTCCCCAAAAACATTGAAAGAAAACCTTCACTCTCAAAATATCCAACTCAAATGATCACAAAAGAATTGTTCAAAGTGCCTAAGAGGCTAAATAATTGATTTTGTGCAAATAGTTGTGTTTCCAAAATGAGAGTCTTCTCACACATCTTACATCCTTGTTATATAACATTTGATTCAAACACTTGAATTGGTTGAATTGTGTACACACAAAATGGATTTTGATTCATGAACAAGGCCTCCAAGCCCAATGCATATGTGGAGAAATATATATTGAAATTGGCATCTTCACATGAAATTCATCTGCAAAATTTCTTATGACCAAGGATGTATATGTTATGCTTAACTAAGGTTGGGCATTAATATTGTGTAATGACTTCAACCCTATCATCGGTTTCATCAATTAATGTGGCATTATTGGCACGCTTGGTGTTGTGTATTTGATTCCAAACCGTGAGTAGTGTGACATAATTGGGTGGATTATATGATTATATAATTTCATTATTAGAAGCATCTCAACGTCACTAAAATATTCTTTAAATCCATTTTCATCACTACTTTTCACAATTTCCTTATGAAAATGGCACTGAGCATTTTTCCTAATTTATTTTGATAGAAACACGCCTTTTTTTTCTAGAATCGGGGACTTAGCCCCCCAAAAATCCCCTATCCCACTATTAAAATATATTCATATCTACTGATATCAAGCTTCAAAATTTGGATTCATTAGACCATCACTCCTAGGACATGTAAATATAAGGATCCCTAATTTTTTATGCCAAAGGAATCCTTATTGTGAGATCTAACTTGGGCTAGTGATAGAAACCCATGCCTATTTAATGCTTAATCACAAGTACTCAATCAACAAAATTTTGTTCATATCCATAAAAATTAGTGTTCAATCTTAAGGATGACAAAAGGGTGGCCTTTGATCCACTTATGTGTGCACAAGGAGTGCAAAACAAGCTTCACACATTCAATCACTACCTCTAGTTACCCCCATGGAAACCCCATTGAATAATCAAAAACCGTCATGGGAATTGTACGTCAGTCACAAGTGAAAAACCCATCTCTCCTCACCAATGAATCCATCCCCTTAGAATGTATGTTTCCTACTTGTTAATAAGTTTCCCAACTCTATGTGATTTCTCACATTTGTTTGTGTATAACTATGAACTGAATCGGTCTTTCATTATCACCTATGAAGTACAATATCCATAAACAAAGATGAAAACACATGAAATTTTACAACTTAAGTCAATAGATATATTCGAAGATACAACCACTTATAATATTAGCAAATGGAAGATGTTATCTCACCCTTGTTCTAAAATGGTAAAAAGATAATACACGTCTAATATAAATTTAACATGGCAACATAAATTTTATGTTGATTCTCTAGTGTAGTTGTTGAATTTTTAAATACTTATGTCATTATTTTCTACCCTAGATTTACATTTTTCATTTTTAAGAGACGACATTATACCATGTAAATGTTTTAATGATTTTTTTAATTTTAATTGTAGTGGAAAGAATGGACCCAAATGTGAAGATACTTAGAGATATTTCTAGACTTAGAGAGATTTTGGTCACATGGAGGGGTGGAGACGAGATCCACTGCTCACTTGCACATACTATAGATGCAATTGTAGAGACCATTACCCAATCCAATGGTCCTCTATATGGCATTGCATCATATAGAGAAAGGAAAACCAAACAATGTGTTGATGTATTGGATTACAATACCGTAAAAAAAATAAAGATCACAAAGGAGTACATTTTTGTATTGTTTAAATATCCCCAAATGGGTGAAATCCCAAGAACAAATAGATCCCACATTTCTATCAAGTGGTGCAAATACCCACCTTTCCAATATAATTGGATGGACCAATGGTACACAATTTTTGTTGTGCCACCCCACAACAACAGGGAACTTCCTTTATATTTCCTTAGAAATATGTATGTCGATTTTGTGTTGGAAGAACATGTAAACTATTTTGATAAATTGGAGTTCCATGGCGTTGGTTTTGGGATTCCTAAAAATAGTCCCAATTCTATCCTTCAATATGTCAATCGACCAATCCCTTCACCTTGAAGGAAGTTACCAAAGCCAGATGTACCACCTACACATCACTTGATTCCATAGACACAATAAGCACTTTTTAGTCTAGCATAGGTGATTATCCACCATAGCACTAGTTTTGAGCGTATGGACTAGGTAAAGGCATCTCTCTTTGGTAGGGTACAACTATCACTTCCCGATGGAGTAAGACCACCTAGTAATGGGGGTAGATTGACACATCATTGAGGCTCAAGAGTGCACAGTGTGTGGTTATTCCTATGATGGTTGTATGCCAACAAAATTTACCCTTACTAGGATTTTGAGTCAGGTAAGTATATGGTTAATAGTAATATAGTTTAAACTATTTTTTCCGTACTTTACACACATTTATATTGCTAATATGTATAACTTTTAAACTTGTAGATGTTATATTCCTTTGCATAGAGGCAATGCTTGGTAGTAGTGATGCCCCCTCAGTGGAGGGACTAAAGTTCCAATATCTATAAGTGGTTTTTATGTGCCATGTGTTTTTTGTATTTACAAGTTTTAAACTTGAAGCTACTAGATCCTCAACAAGGGAAAAACATTGTTTCTAATGATCCCCGAGATGTTACCCCTACCATTTTTTTGAGTGAAGTAAGTATATAGTTAGCAATAATCTTGTTCAAACTATTTTTTCCTTATTGTACACATGTATAGATTGCTAATACTTATAAATTTTAAATTTGAATATGCTAGATGCCCCTACACAGGGGCAAGGCTTTGGCACTAGTGATTCCCCCTTGGTGGAGAGACATTTCACACAAAGGTAGTTATTTCAACATGTCATTTTGATAATACATGTTAGTTAATTGATTCATGCATGTCTATCTATGTCAACACTTGGTGACAGTAGGAATCAACCAAAATTACAGTACCACCTCTTTCATTTGTCTCTCCTTTTAGGGTAGTCATAGACAAGGGTCGTTTCTATATTAGACACTCCTCTATAAGAGATATCGCAGTTGTCTGTGAGCATGGAGCCACCAATTCCATGGTAATGTATAGCCTTTGATGATAGTTGTTGATTAAATTTCAATTCATTTTATGGCTTGTTTTTGTTAATGTTTATTTTGCATGTTTACAGCATCTTGTTGGAGATTCACCCATGCCATACCTCACAGGGGTCATCGATGCAGTAGCTAGTACTGCATTTGCGATGGAAACAAATCACACAAAGGTAACTATTTCAACTTATAGACATAGTTTATTTATGCATTTTTAACTATTTCAACATTTGGTCATTGTAGCCATTAGTAGTTGTAGTGCCTGGATCCTCCAATTTAGACATGCTTGTGATCGAGATTGATGTTCAACCAACGAATTCATATACTACACAAGGAACCCAATATACTTTCCCATAGTCTCTTTGTGTGGTGATATGTTCATTAATGACCAACTAGTGTGTTATTCTATTTGCATTCATGTGTTGATAATTGTTGAATTAATTGAATCCTGATGGGTTAGCTCAAGTGGTTGAGATATGTGATTTGTAAGAATAAGGTATCGAAGTCAAATCCTTGAGTGGCTATGCATAGATATATAAGGGCCTTACTTGATTTTCCCACCAGGTTAGGCTCCATAATTAAATCCAATAGGTTTAGGCCGCTTCGGGTGGTTCCCCTAGGAATTCTTCCAATGGAAGTAGCAACCCCTCTTCGGGGTTGTGAATTACATTGAAAAAAAAATGTTGAATTAATTGAGATATGGTCTTTTATTTGTAGAGCACAATTGCAGAGAGGGCTTCGACGAGCAGGAGGACACCACAGATAGCAATACTTTGAATGGATTCAATGAGTGTTTGTTATAAATAATCGAATTGTAAATCAATTTTTAATTTTGTTAGTGCTAATGTATTAGTGTAGTTAGCTAATCAAAAAAATTGATCTTTGATTTGCAGACTCTAGAGATGCAAAGCGGCCCTAGACGTAGGCATTGTAGTTCAAAGTCAAGAAATAACAAGAGGAGTATTGATCTTTTATGTGTACTCTAGGATATATGCACTTTGGGATACATGTATATCGTTGTACTTGGGATACATGTACATTGATAGGCCATTTAAAGGCCAACTACTTTGTCATAAGTTGTATTATAAACAATCGGTTATCAATGCATGATACAATTTATTTCATATTTACTCTTGAGTTTCCACTTGTTCATTTGTCGAGTTATTTCTTTCCCAAATAGAAATTTATGTATTAAAATATAGAATTACATATTAAGTCACTCAATGCAAATTATCTCGTAAGCACATATTTTACATTTCTTGTGTTGAACAAGTAACATGCCACTGTTGTGTTGGTTTAACTTGATTATCTCTCTCAAGTTTGAATCCACTATTTTAATGGAAAAAATAATGTCTTTCAATATTCCAATGAGCTCATTACATGCGCACTAATTGGATATCCAATTTAAAATTGTGATTTTTGACAATTCTAAGGGAGAATACCCATTCCTTAGGATTATGGTTGCAAGGGAAATTAAAATTCAAGTGAGATGGCCATGGAAAAAAAAAAGTTAAATATTTAATTCAAAATATGTGTGAACAATATTTGTCATGTAAAACTTCCTGCACATTTCATCAATTGAGAACTATGGCATATTCACAAACTAAGACAAAATGTAGTACATGTGCTACACATTTTAGCAATGCTATTATATTTCATTAATTGAGAACTATGAGCATCTCTAAAGTTAGGTTGAAGTGTGCCTACTATATCATGCTAAAAACAATGACTGAGTATCAAGTCCACTCACCCTTCTCTAGAATATATTTTATTCCTCTTCCCTTAGAGTGCATTGGACTATATGTCATCGTGCATGCTTCCCCAAAAAACTGTGTAATTCCATCAATTATTGTCCCCATAATGATTTCATGGATAGCTCATTCCTTTACCACCTATGCACCCTCTAAAAGTATTTGTTTCTCATCAAATAGATAGATTATGGGAAGATCAATGAATGCACCCTCATAACACATGTTCAAATATCAATATTGTAATGCTTGAAGCCCCAAATAACACATGTACACGGTACAAGAATAAAATTTCCATAATTGCCATAAATATACTATGAAGTGGGATACAAGTGATATTGAAACCGTCCTCATGATTCATTGCATAACATAATGAATACATTTTATATATCATATTTTGGTTATAAATATGTCTTTAAAAAAACATTTAAGAAGCATTTGTATCTTAAACATTGAGAGGTATTGCTTATTAATTATGTGTGGAAAGTATCCTAACAATATAAGACTTGTTTCACTTACATTTGGGGTTTAAAATATTGATATTCGATTCTCAAGTTGTAGTTCTAATGTGCGCATGCTACCCAGAGTGTTTTGGTTGAGGGATTTTCATAGTTGACCTTGCAATGTGAGAAATGCATTGTCCTCTACTAGGTGAAGCCCTAGTTTTTGAAATATTTGTACAAGGTGGTCATTGGGCCATGGAATCATGGGGAGGGACCCCTAAGTGTAATATTATGTCATGAGTCCAACAGAATTGGAATTTCATTCATATGAGGCTTAGTCATCAACTTATGACAATTTGAAACTCACCTTCTTGATCCCTTCAGGAACACTTGGTGAATTTGTGCTCAAGACATAAAAACCATACCAAGAATCATAAATGAGTTTCATAATATCCTACAAGTTTTTGTGGGTATGGATGATTTGGACACACTACCCATAGTATCATGGTCAGGGTCTTTCTAGAGTTGACCTTGTAATGTAAGAATTTCATTGTCCCCTACTAAATGAAACCTAGTTTTTGAAACCATCGTAGAAGGTGGTCAGCAGAACATCGAAACATGAGTGAGGGAACCCCACATGTGTAATCCGATTTCATGAGTCCAATGGAATTAATAGTTCATCAATTTGAGGCCCAGTCATAAAATTAAAACAAGTTGTAACTTACCTCCTTGAGCCCTTCGAGGACACTTGGTGAATTTGTGCTTGGGGCCTAAAAACCATATTAACCATTAGAAATGAGTTATGTAAGATATTTCAAGTTTTGGGGGAAGGGATAATGTGGGAAAACTACCCATAGTCTCATGGTCAAGGTATTTCTACATTTTATCTCGCAATGTGAGAATTGCATTGTCCCCTACTAAGAGAAACCCTAGTTTTTGAAATCATCATAGAAGGTGGTCATTGGTCCATGGAAGCATGGGGAAGTAACCCCTCAAGTGTAATATGGTTTCATTAGTCCAAGGGAATTGAGGTTCATCGATTTGAGTCTCATTCATTGACTTATGATGATTTGCAACTCACCTCCTCGAGCCCTTCAGTGAAAATTTGTGAATTTGTGTTTGGGGCATAAAAACCATACCAAGCATAATAAATTAGTTCCATAAACTCCTGCACATTTTTTTGCAAAAGGGAGACATGGTCATGCTACCCACAATATTAGAGTTGAAGGTTTTTCATAGTTTACCTTGTAATGTGAGAATGCATCAACTCAACAAATCCCTCAACCATGAGACTTTGGGTAGCATGCTCACATCATCCCTTCCCAAGTAAACTTAAAGATTATGCGAAGGATGGATTCCTCTAAATTTTCCTATTCAAGGGAAAATATCACAACAAAAGTGATCCAAAGAGTGACAAAAATGAAGAGGAGGATGTGCATCAACACCAACTAAAGATAGGGATGCCAAAATATGTGGAACTGGAAATGCAGAAAGGATAATGGAGCGGATAGAAAGAATGCAGAAATAGTTTTACTACCATAAAATTAAAGACCTCAGACATTTATTTTTGTTGGACTTAAAGTAATTTAGTCGTAGTGTTCTAGTGTCTAGTATTTTTATCAAGATCAAGAAAAAATTCAAAAAGAAAAGTATTAAAACATAATTAGAAATTAGATAAAGAAATATATCCATAAATACAATTAATATCTTTCAAATAAGTCATACTACTAAATAATTGGACAAATTTTTCCATTATTTGAAACCTAGTATCCATTTTTCACCCTTTAGATTATGGCATGACCCAACAGAATGGCCTATCAAGTTATCTGATAAGAAGATTGAGACCTTTATAAGAATCATTTAGGAGAGAAATATTCCCATCTAAGAAGAGACATATATTTTGAGATGGGACTCACCATCAATGGAATACATAGTCAATTAGGGTTACTAAACATCTCTCTTTTTTTAAATAAATGAATCTCCAAAAGTATAGACTTCGGTTAAAAAAAATATGGCATTCAAAGTGCGAAGGAAGGTGCCAACATTATATTGTAGCATCAAAAAGAGAGATCCTTCTAGGAGAGGCTCTAAGGAATATAGATGTCCATGGCCCTACCTTTTTTCTAGGATACAAGTCTAGTGAGGAAGAAAACGCTAATACCCACCTCCAATGCCCCTTTGCAAGACAAGTATGGGAGCATTGGGAAGGTTTCTCAAGTAAAAATACTCATATGGTGAATGTAGTGGAATCCTAGTTTTAGAATTATAGAAGACCCCTTAGAAGTCCTCAAATTTAATTTCCCTTTGGAAACTATCCCTTGCTTATATATCTAGATGTGAGTAAAAAGTTGTGGTTTGAATGGTTATCTACTTAGCAGGTTTGTTGGCGCACCATTAACAACAAATTGAGTATACATCTGTGTCAAGGACATGAAAACATGAGAATGGTCAACTAGGGCATAGGGATGAAGTTGTCTACAGATAATAAGGGACAAAATAGGATTTCATTCATGCACACAAGTCTAGATTTTATTAGCATATGCATAACAAAGAAGTTTGACATATTCATAAACAACATATAAATGTAACCTTCCATTATTAAACAGTATATCATGTGCAACAATATTTTATACAAATACCATCAATTCTCATAATCAATTTTTGACATACTTCATTATGTCAGCATACCTATTATCATACAACCAATCCCTCGGGATCCTCTCTATTACTGGTGGTCTCCATTATCCTCTCATGCTTTTCATATGGTAAGAAGTATCGTACCTTCAGGGAATTTATATCGGGCCTCATTCATAACTAGAGATTCATACCAACAATTAAGTTTATAAAGTGATACACACTTGCTCATGGTTTGTGATCCCTAAAAACATATCCACCCTTCTTTCTTGCATTATTGTCTTGTGTCAAGTATTCACCTTTAACAACCATCAACTTGATTGGGAAGTGAATTTTTTCATCATCATTTATGGATATATTTAGGGTTTAATTTCCCTCTATACAACATTCCAACCATTAATCCCCACCCTATTCACTATATTTTAGGGAAACCCTGCCCCATTCACCTTGTGCATATGCGTGGCCTGCAAATCTGAGAGTATGTTTGTTATTAAAAATTAAGATGAGACAAGGCCATTAATGTCCAACTAAATACCAAGTAAATAAGTCAAATAAATTGAATATCATACCAGGTTCTATAAGATCTGAGACATGATTAAAATCTAGAGAGATAAATTATTGGTCTACCTCAAATGGAGTTAACTCAACAATTGCACATTGATCAATTGGAATTGATATGTGATCCCCTACATCAACCTAATCCAATGATTCACACCCATCCCAGTCACCATCGCCACATGGGAGGAAAATGAATTCGAGTTTTCTAATCTAGATTCCAAATACAAGGTTATAAGAGCTTCAAACCAAATGAAATCCATGAGTCCCCATCACACTCTTACATTCTCATGCATTTGAACTATATACATCGACCACCTCCCAATCAAATCTCTGCACATGTATTTTTCTTGTCGATTTTTCTCGCATAGTTTATTCCTCTCCCATTTCTCATATGCACCACCTGATTATAGATTGAGAGTATTGAATAGCGGATTCATTAGATAATTTCAATTCCTCCCTGAGTAGGGTTGTTTTGATACATCCTTCAACTCCATCATGCTATCATTTACCATGCCCAACCTCAAAATAGTTCCACATATGTGGCACCCTATAATTTTTGTGTATGAAAACAACCATTGAAATATGCAAGAATTTTTTAACTGATCAATGCATCCATCGAGCCAAATCTAGTGTCTATCCATCTATACATTCCTCCACTTCAAGTGATCATACAACATGAGGAATCAATGACGTACATAATGGACTTCATGGCACCTATCATTACTTATGTAGAGTGATATTCCTTCACAATTTCTCATTTCTCTTCACTACTATTTGGGTCGTGTATTTATGTAATATGAACCATCAAGCAAACCTACTCAAAATGATAATATTGATTTTGAATCTCATTTTGGGGTTGGATACTGTAGTTATCACAAAAATAAAACACTAAAAGTATAGTTTTTATAATTTTATCATTCAAGCTAGCATTATGTTAGGATCTTTAACTGAGAGAATAACAAGTACAGCAATCAAACACAAGAGACAATGAACACAATGTTTTTCCTCGAGGAAACCATAAATGGAGAAAACCCCACAACTTCCTCAGAGATAGAATCAGCACCAAAAGTAAAACCCCAAAACAGTAAGATGATCTCCCAACAGCAGTAGTCTCTTTCTTTCTAGCCCCAGCAACTTCTTCTCCCTCAGCTATGTGCTACAACTGAGTGTGAGTGAGTGTGTGATAAATAGAGAGGCTCAATCTCTATTTATAATAATTCCTAACTTGACAATGACTCACTAGGGCCGACTTCTCTAGGAGAGTTTAATAACCCTAGGGCCTCAGAACTGTGGGGACTTTAACCCTTGATCAATAGGAGGGTTACCCACAATGACTTGACATGACTTGTTTACATTATAGAAAATATCGATCGGAACATCGGGGCATGGCATGACTCAATTACATTACAATACATAAGATATACAAGTGAATACATTCTAAAGTTACAATTACATCAACACTCCCTCTTAACTAGGAAGGTATTCTCTCGACACAATTTATCAGCACAAGTCTTCTTCTCTGTATCATTTGGATCATCATCGAGTTATAATCATATTCAAGTCATCTTCATCTTCAGGTCATCTTCATCTTCAAGTCATCTTCATCTGGATCTGGATCATTACTCGATCTAGATCATCATCACTGGATCTAGATCATCACTCGATCTGGATCATCTCTGCTGGAACAACATCACTGGATCTAGATCATAAATCGATCTGGATCATCACTGCTGGATCATCCTTAATGGATCTGGATCATCATCGCTTGATCTGGATCGTTACTCAATCTAGATCATCACCACTGGATCTGGATCATGACTCGGTCAACATCATTGGTGCTATCTCATGATTCTTCTCGTCAAGGGAAGTTCTACAGAGCCAGCCCTTTTTCATGTTGGTTGTAGGCCTAGCCTCCATGTAGGTCTTCTGCAATGCTTATATCTAACCCTAAGTCAGAATGGCCCTCCCATCACTTACATCTGACCTTGACTCGTCAAGGCACGCCCAACACTCACATTTGACCATGAGAGGAACACATCCACCATCATGTCAGAATGGCCCATCCCTCACATCTAACCATGGAAGGAACTTAATCCTCTCACCATGTCAGAATGGCCCAGCCCTTACATCTAACCATGGAAGGAACTTAATCCTCTCACCATGTCAAAATGGCATAGCCCTTACATCTAACCATGGAAGGAACTTAATCCTCTCACCATGTCAGAATGGCACAGCCCTTACATCTGACCATGGAAGGAACTTAATCCTCTCACCATGTAAGAATGGAAAATCCCTTACATCGAGCCTTGACTTGTCAGAAAGGCTCTCAGTCCAAGACTGAGAGTTCTTGGTAACTGACCAGGTGCCTCCATTCAGAGAATGGCAACAGCCCTTATATCTGATCAAGTGGGAAAATATCCCTCAATCACATCAGAATGGCCCTGCATTTATATCTAATCATGTGAGACTACATCCCATAATCATATCAGAATGGCCCTCAATCCTAGACTGAGTATTACTGGTAACTGACCAGGTACCTCTATTTAGAGAATGGAAATATCCCTTATATCTGATCATGTAGGAACCAATCCTATAGTCATATCAGAATGGCTTAGCACTCATATCTGACATGGAAGGAACCAATCCTCTCACCATGACAGAATGGCTCAGCCCCTTATATATGACCATGGAAGGAACCTAATCCTCTCACCATGTCAGAATGGCTCATGGAATTATCACTTCCCCTTGGAGGGAAACTCAATCTGGAGAACACCAAGCTTATCCCTGAAGTAATCAGCTATTTGTTTGTCCGTTGCAACATATTGGAGCTTCACTGCTCCTCTTTGCACCATATCCCTGATATAGTGATACTTGATCTCGATATGCTTCAACTTGTCATGGAACACAGAGTTCTTCGTCAAATTCACAGAACTCTGGTTTTCACAGTATATACAAGTAGCATCTAACCGGAGATCAAATAAATCAGAGAGTAGCTTCCTCAGCCATACTGCCTCATAACTAGCTAAACAAGCTGTGACATACTCTACTTTAGCTGTACTCAGTGCCACACAGGATTGCTTCCTGCTAAACCAAGAGATCACACCTAATCCCATACTGAAGCAACACCCTGAAGTGCTCTTCCTATCAATGGCACTGCCTTCCCAATGTGAATCAACATAACCCCCCAAGTTAATCTTCTGATTCACCTCATACTTGAGCCCATAATCAACTGTACCCTTCAGGTACCTAGGAATATGCTTTGCAGCATTCAAGTGAACATGTCTCAGATCTATCAGGAACTGGCTCAAGGTGTTCACAGCAAAGAAAATATCTGGTCTCGTGTTTCTCAGGTACATCAAGGACCCAATCATCTGACGATACATCATAGAATCAACCACTTTTGATGAAGCATCACTCAATAACTTCAGGTTTGATGCAATAGGTGTGGTCATGGACTTCCATTCCATCATCCTGAATCTCTTTAGGATCTCTACCATATATTTCCCTTGACCCAGGGAAATTCCATCTACATTCTGCCACACTTCCATGCCTAGAAAATAATGCATCATACCCAAGTCCTTCATTTCAAACTCGGCAACAAGCTTCCTCTTCGTATCAGCAATCAACCCATCCATACCTGTTACAAACAGATCATCTACATACAGTAGGAGCATCACTGGGTTTCCATCTTCAACCTTGTAGTAAAGGTTGGAATCTGATTTACTCTTGGTAAAGCCCAAACTGGATAGAAAGCTGTCAATTCTACCGTACCATGTCCTGGGTTCCTTTTTCAAACCGTACAAGGATTTCTTTAATCTACACACATGAGACTCCCTTTCATGTGTCTCAAAACTGAGTGGCTGCTCCACATATACTTCCTCTTCCACTACACCATTCAAGAAAGCAGTCTTGACATCCATTTGGTGTATCTTCCATTTCATCACTGCAACCAGAGCAAGTACTGATATAATGGAAGTGTATCTGGCTACAGGTGCAAAATTTTCTTCATAATATATTCCTTCTTTCTGGGAGAAGCCACGAGCCACAAATCTTGCTTTATATTTTTCTATGCTGCCGTCTGCAGCATGCTTGATCTTGTAGATCCATTTGGAAGTTATAACAAACTTCCCTTCTAGTCTTTGGACAACATCCCAAACATCATTCTTCATGATCAATTGATACTCTTCAATCATAGCATCCTTCCATTCTTTCCTTTCTGCCACTTCTTCATAGTTGGAAGGTTCTTTATCAATGAAATCACATAATAAGGCTACATACCTTGAGCAGGACCTGGTCCTCTTTCTTTCTCTGTGATTCTCTTCTGGAGCCCCATATCTTTCTTCACCTTGGATAGCTTCTCGTACCCAAGTAGGTTTCCTCTTATGAGGATTCTTCTCCTGAGGTGGATCTACATGTTCTTGAGATTCTTCTAATTCTTGATATTCTACTTGACTTTCTTCGTTCATGGTAGTGTCATGAATTTTGGGTGCTTATGTTTCTTTAAGTTCTTCAGCAGGCCTCTTTCTAGATTTTTTGTAAGATAAGTCTTCATCAAATGTTACATCCCTGTTGATGTCGATCTTCTTTAATCCTAGGAAGTATATTTGTAAGCCTTTGAGCTTTCAGAGTATCCCACAAATATACCCTTCTTTCCTGAAGGATCTAACTTTATCCTCTTTTCTTTTGGAATGTGTATGTACACTGGATAGCTGAATATTCTAAGATGGCTGACTTCTGGTTTCTTGCTGGAAAATACTTCTTCGGGTCTCTTGTTTTCTAGTACTCTATGTGGAGTACGGTTTTGTACATACACCATTGTTCTAGCAGCTTCTTCCCATAGATGCATGGCAAGATCTTGATCATGAATCATAGCCCTTGCAGCTTCCATGATCGTTCTATTTTTCCTTTCTGCAACTCCATTATGTTGTGGATTATATGGAGTGGTTAAATCCCTCTTACTCCCTGAATCTTTGCATAACTCTTTGAATTCATTTTATGTGAATTCTCCACCATTATCTGATCAAAAAGTCTTGATCTTCTTTTCAATGTGGTTCTCAATCAAGGCTTCGAATTCCTTGAACTCGCTGAATACTTCATCTTTGTTCTTCATGAAGTAAATCCATGTCTTCCTAGAAAAATCATCAATAAAGGAAACATAGTATACATACCCACTTAATGAACTTGATGACATTGGACCGCATACATCGGAGTGAATGATTTCTAAGATTTCGTTTGCCTTGCTCTCACTACTTGGAAATGTCTTCTTTGTGTTCTTTCCTTTTTCACATCCTTTACAGACTCCATCATGTTTTTCCTGAATTTCTGGAAGACCTTCAACAGATTTGCTTGCAAGTGGTAGTAATCTCTAGTGCACATGTGCAAGCCTTCTATGCCAAAGTTCATTTGTCTCAAGTGTATCATGGACCAAAGCTTGTTCTGAATGGCCCTTCAATTTGTATAGGCCTCCCTCTTGTTCCCCAATCACTACTGCATCATCAAAAGTCTTTCCCTTTGGCCACAAGAGGACTTGGCCATCTACAAATGCAACCCTCATGCCTTTTGCATCTAATGCAAATATGGAGAGGATTTTCTTCTTAAGTCCCGGTACAAATAATACATCCTTCATCTTCATAGACTTTCCAGAGTCTATCTTATAGGAGGATACCCCACTACCTTTTATTGGATACTAGTAGTAATCTCTGAGTTTCACCTTGTGGGATGATTCATGTTCTGATAGTCTTACAAGAGACTCTTTGAATCCTGTCATATGTTTGGAATCCCCATTGTCTATAATCCAATCATTGCTTCCATGTGTGATGTTTCCCGTGAGAGCAGAAATCAAAACATATTCTTCATCACTTGAAGAAACATCACTTTCTTGCTTGCATTAGAGGAAATTTCAATTTAAAATGGGCCTTCTAAAAATAATTCAAATTCCATGTGATCATGTATTATCCAATCAAAATTCTTTAAAATTCAAAGAGGGAGCACCTCTTAAACATTTTTTTAATATAAATTTGGGGAAAGGTATCATAAAAAAAACTACTTTTTGGTTCGTATTTTCTACATATATCCCTGTGTTTTTACTCAAATTTTGATCGAGAGAGCTCGTTGGATGGGGAATTAAATTCTGCATCCAATGAGTACCCACTCAGCATACTTTTGATGTGCCCCACTACCCCAAAAACAAGAAATACCTGAAAAAATGTGATGATGATGTCGTCATCACTTTTTTCAGGTATTTCTTGTTTTTGGGATAGTGGGGTCAATCAAAAGTATGCCAAGTGGGTACTCGTTGGATGCAAAATTTAATTCTGCATCCAATGAGCTCTCCCAATTTAAATTTGAGTAAAAACACAGAGAGATATGTCGAAAATACAAACAAAAAAATAGTTTTTTCTTTTCTTCCTCCAAAATTAATAAATATTATTTTAACTATTATTTTGTTAATTTTCCTTAGGCGGCCCATTTTGTGTTGAAATTTCCTCTAATGTTTCTCTTTGTGGAAGGTTCATCATCTTCTGCAACATGAGCATGATGTCTTCTCTTGTTGTTTTTCTTCTTGTGAGAGTTTCTTTTGTTTCTAGGACAATCTTTGGCATAGTGTCCTATTTCATCACAAGTATAACATCTGAGTTGAGTTTTCTTGGAGGAAGAGTGCTTACCTTTAGAACGATGATGATGATCCCTTCTATTTTTCTTGGATTGAACTATGAGAGCCTGATCTTCACTTCACATCTTTTCTTCTCAAGCTGCTATCCAAGCTTATTCTTGTGATCATTCTTCCCATAGTCTCTTGAACTTGACTAACTTCTTTCTAGCACATATCCCTTGAATGAAAGAGTCCCATGTCCTAGGGAGATCTTTCAAGCTGGTCATTACAATATTTACATTCTCTACTTCTTCATCCACTGCTTCAAGTTGTTCTTTGATCTAGGAGACCCTTGTGAAGTAAGACTGTATGGTCTCTGCATTCTGAATCTTCACATTCTTCAACTGGTTCCTCAAAGCCATCTTCCGGTTTATGTTCTTTCCTTCAAATAGTTTGGTTAGGGAATCAAACATAGCTTTAGTTGTCTTTAGGGAGGACAGTTGTGGTATGAGGTGATCCTTGATTGAATCAGCAATAATCCTCTTAGACATAACCAACTTCTTCTTGTGTAATGCCTTAGCCTCATCTCCCTCTAGAACTAGAACCTCCCCATTAATGTAGGAGTCCAACTCATTTTCTTCCAGGACCAAGGAGATCCTATACTTCCAAGCTCAGAATTTATCAGCTCCCTCAATATTTTCATCAAGCTTGGTATGGTGAGACATCTTAACTGAGAAACTCAAATGGAAATACAAAAGATTTAGATCTTACCAGGTCAAGATTTTGAAACTGGATCTGAAGCTGAATTTCTGCAATGTTGGTTCAGGAGAAAATTAGGGTTTGACTTTCCCGGAGTTCTGTCCAACCAAATGCTTTGATCTTGATCTCTAAACTTCGATTTTGAGGAGGAGATCAATCCACGCCTGGGCTCACTCAAAAATTCCACTTCTATGGAAATCCCTAATTTCCAGCAGAAGTGTCGGGTCAAAAACTCAAAATGCTCATAATCATATTCTGCTTCGACAAAAAGATGTGCCCTAGGGAGGAAAGTCAAACCAACCTTCTTTTGCTGAAAATCTATGGAGAGAGATCCAAAAAGTAGGAAGTCCTAGTTTCCGCAGTTGCACAGTGTCTTCTTCTCAAGTTAGCTCTGATACCATGTTAGAATTTTATCATTCAAGGTGGCATTATGTTAGGATCTTTAACTGAGAGAATAACAAGTGCAGCAATCAAACACAAGAGACAATGAACACAATGTTTTTCCTCGGGGAAACCATAAATGGAGAAAACCCTGCAACTTCCTCAGAGATAGAATCAGCACCAAAAGTAAAACCCCAAAACAGTAAGATGGTCTCCCGACAGCAGTAGTCACTTTCTTTCTAACCCCAGCAACTTCTTCTCCCTCAGCTATGTGCTACAACTGAGTGTGAGTGAGTGTGTGATAAATAGAGAGGCTCACTCTCTATTTATACTAATTCCTGACTTGACAATGGCTCACTAGGGCCGACTTCTCTAGGAGAGTCTAATAACCCTAGGGCCCCAGAACTGCGGGGACTTTAACCCTTGATCAATAGGAGGGTTACCCACAATGACTTGACATGACTTGTTTACATTATAGAAACTCTCAATCGGAACATCGGGGCATGACATGACTCAATTACATTACAAACACATCCCGGAATAAACATCGGGGAACAATACATAAGATATACAAGTGAATACATTCCAAAGTTACAATTACATCAACAATAGTACCGTCGAGAAATGTATCTCTGCAAATTATAAACTACTCATCCTTCCATAAAGCCATGTGGACATGTTAAACATATTGTTGTGTATTTTGATTAAATTCCTTCATGAAGTGGTTGACTTGTACCTAGTGGTACAAAATGATCTTGGGTTAATTTATGTTGTAAGTAAGGATTGAAAGATAATTGAAATGAAAATTTAGAGATAGATACTAACATGAGATGTCACCAATTGTATATTTTTGCTTTCTTTCCCAAGGCTTATTTCATAGGTGATGTATTTTAAACTTTTCATGTCTATAGACATATTCCCAAATTCATTATATCCACTCTCATGAATGCATTGGCTCAATAATTTCATTTCACCATAGTCGAAGCATGTCCCATCTAAAAAACCTTTTGCACATTATGTTTTCCCCTCAAGCCTATTAAACATGATTCTATGAATGAATTATATTGATGAAGTGGGTAGTATTGTCAGAAAGCAATATTGCACATGGTTACGGTATGCAACACACAAAAAATGTACAAAAATGTGTCATAGTAATATTCATATTATGCATCGTATCTACAGCAACAAGTGTTACGAAGAGTATTTATTCTAATATATCAAGGCTTGCATTTCTCAAAATATCTTTGCCCCGAGTTCAATTACCTATGTGCATTCTTGAATTTCTCGTATAGTTTCATTTGTGTTATGTCAAGAAGGTGTTTAATGTGTGGTTCACAATTCTTTAAATCTCTTCTAAATTTTAGCTCATCATTTTGGTTTGAACAAGCCCTAGTGTTATCATGCCAAAAACTCTGCACTAATCCCTTTATTGCATCAATTAGCTTCATGTCAGAGTGTGGAAACCTACCAATGAAGGCCCAAAAAGTTTGTTTCAAGATGTTCTTTTACAATAGAATATCTATGGAGCGTTTTGACATTCAAATTAACAAGTTTGTATGTATCCTTGAGAAAATGAAGGACCCTAGTGTTTGTGTTTACGATTTCTTGTGGAAGCGCATGATGATCAACATTGTGATCCTTTGAACGAGTTTTATCACCAATTGTGATAAAGGAATCTTCTAAGCTTTTAATAATATGGGAACTCGATCCATAATTTTTTATCATATATATCCCTAACTTTATCCTTACAATAGTCATACACCTGTATTTTAACAATGATAAAAATAATCTACATAGTATCTCCATGACATTTAGAATCCGAATATTTATTAAATATATGTCGATTTTGATATGCAATATTGCATTTAGATAATGTACCTTTGAGGGAGCTAATTAGACTTTCATCAATCTATATATTTTCTAGATTTATTCGACATGTACTTGCTAATGGAGGTCAGGAGGTTGGAAGTGTACCATGTACCACATCATTAGGACGCTCCAGCATTTCAATGGGATCTTTTTGTCCTTCATTCTCTTCTTGGCATTTGGGTGGTGGAATTTGGACATCCTCTTGGATGGTCTCAATAACATTTTATTCTTCAACAATAGGCTATGCAAGAAATGCCTCTCTAACATCATGACTTGTAATACCACAAGATACCAAAAGAGTATCTTCATTTTGAGATGGTGATTCATTAGTTTGAGGTTGACTTGATGTGGGAATTGAAACAACTCTCGATGACAACCTATGTTTTACTAAGTGATTAGTGACATGGGGTGCTTGTTCCTCAACTATTGTGGAAATTGAGGACCCCTCTAGCGAATGATTCAGTTTTTTCTTGTAGTGGATTGGTAGGAAGAACCATGGAATCATCTATAATTTGAATTGGATGAGTGTCCGTAGAATGCCTCTAATTGATCATGTCAAATCTTTTTTTTCTCTATTTTCTTCAATGATTTCTTGAGGCTTCTTCTTCCTTACTTATTTTCTTACTCGATTGTGTTTATTCTCAATCACCACAATGATCAATATAATGAAATGATATTTGGTGCTCCTCCATTGTAAGCAAAATTAACATAACATTCTACCCTCTTCTATAATGTATTCTATTTAACAAAAAGTGAAAAGATTCCTGGAATCTTTTGTATTTTGGGCATAACATTTTTCTCGTAACTCAGAATTAGATGAACTTTGTACCATTAGAAAGGTATTGAAATTATATACATTTTTTATGTTTTGAGTTTTTCCCAATTCCTTACCGTTTGTCCGAGGCAGGTGTTTTAGTAACAAAGCATATTTTACAAAAGTTGTTTTGTTACTAAAACGTTCCTCCTGGACAACTGGTAAGGAATTAGGAAACAATAAAAAAACAACGTTGTAGATAATTTCAAGACCTTTCCAATGGTCCAAATTCCTCCTAATTCTGAGTTACGAGCTAAACGTTATGCCCAAAATACAAAATATTCCTGGAATAATCTGGTCTTTTTTCAAAATGGATACATTTTGGAAAAATAAAACCTTATTGAATGATGAAAATTGTTTTCAGTTCTCCTCATTTATAAGAAAATAAATGGTGGAGATTGTATTTAGTGCTTTGCAAATATAAATTCTTCAATCTTGTTGGTTTTATTCCTCAAATGTGAATATACCCCATCACCACAATGATCAATGAAGAAAAAATGTCTTTTGTACTCTTCAATTACAAGAAAACAAATGTTTAAGATTGTACTTAGTGCTCTTCAATTATAGATTCTTCAAGCTTGTTTATTTTCTTCCTCAATTGTGAATATACCCCATAACCACAATGATCATTGAGAAAAATGTTGAAATTTGTAGCTCGGGATGTCCTTCATGTGATGATGTCTAACATGAAGGGACATTAAAAGTGGTCTCTATAGAAAAGTGAACTTTATATTGTAAAGTGATTTTATGTTAATAAGTTCAAAGGAATTTTACATTATAAGGTTTAAGTTAGTGTCATTGTATAAAGTTAAAAGTGATTTTTATATTTATTGTATTTAGTGATTGAGAGTGTACATTTAATGAGAAATTAAATCCTATCCTTTAATGATGAGAGTGAATCTCATCCATTGGATAAAAATAAGTTAAAGAGGTTAGGGTTAAGTCATTAAATGAAAAATACATAAATATCATTAGTGAGAGAGCATTGATGATTGTGTGAGAAACACATGAGAGGAAGAAGAGAGAGGGCATATAAGAAATTTCAGTGAGAAGGAGAAACAAGATGGCACACTTTTTGGCAAGGGAGAAGGCAACAAATACCAAGTAGGTAGCATTCATTACACAATTTGTANTATAAGAAATTTCAGTGAGAAGGAGAAACAAGATGGCACACTTTTTGGCAAGGGAGAAGGCAACAAATACCAAGTAGGTAGCATTCATTACACAATTTGTCCCTTGCATTTAATTTTCTAGCCATATCATACCAACTTCACAGTCCATACAACAAAGTAGAGCATAGATTTCGAGGAGCAAAGATTGGACAGAAATCAGGGAAGATAGTTCACAGACTTGGGCATGATTCCCTAAACAATGGTAGATTTGTTTGTAGGTATTTTTTCTAATCACATTTTTTAAAGTGGTAGATTGGAGATAAGTTTTTTTTCAATATTGTTTTATACTCTTCTATGTACTCAAAATTTTTGAGAATCCATAATAAGAAATCTATCTTCTATCTGGTTTTCCCCTTGTGGGTTTTTCTAGGGTCATTTGACCAAAAAAATATTATGCCAAATGTGTTTACGTTGACTGTTGTTCACTCTCATTATTCTGCTACTATAAACTTCCAGATTGATTGACATATTTGTTTCAACTTACAAGATACATTGAAATGTATGTACATGATTTATATTAAATGTTGAAACTTGTAAAAGACTAAAAAAAGAGTTTGTGTCAAGTGTTTGACAAACTCATTGACTGAGATATTTAGTTTTTTATGTGTAAAACTTAACATGGTATCAGATATGGGGCTCTAAAAACGTCATTGGACAGTATAAGAGGGATGCTTGGCAAGAGTTTTCTTGATTGGAGTAGTGTGGTTCGTATTTTTGCATTATAGTGACAAGTGGGTTTGTAGGAGATTGCTTGGTTGTGGTTGAAAAGAAAAGTGTGGGGGATGCACTTCATAAAGGAACATGAGCGATGTCAGATGCTAAAAATGTAATCATTTTGGTCATTATGCAACTCAATGTCCAAATAAAAGGAAGAGTAAGAAGGACATGGACGGACAAGTGGAAGCTTCTACTGAGGTGGATGAATTAACTGAGAAATTTGAGAAAGAATTATCACTTGTATAATTTGTTTTGAATTGTGACAATACTATCTTTGAGGGTGTTATAACGTGGATATTTGAAAGTGGGTATTCTCGTCACATGACAGGAACATGGGATGTATTCCTCATAATTTCAGAGATTGGTCCATATTATCACGTATAAAGTGGAATATACACAGTACATGCAGTGAGAGGCATTGGGCGTGTTAGGTTCCATCTTCAGTTGGGGAACTTCTGGAGGTATCATAGGTGCTCTTTGTTCTAGGGTTGAAAGTAAACCAACTCTTAGTTTCATCCCTTGAAGAAGATGGGCATGCAGTCTTGTTCAAGAGTGGGCATGTATTCATCTATTCAGTGAGAGTGCATGTGATTGGAGAATTTTGGTTGGGTGATGTGAGAAACATAATGTGCATAATGTGTGGGAAGCCTATGAATGAAGGATTTTGGTGAGTATCAGATTCTGAGACAATGTCAAAGTCAGAGGGAGAGCATGAAGATCCAGATATTGAGATGGTATTGAGTAAATAGCCTTCAATGCAGGGAAGTGGGAAAGAGGCTTCTTCTAGTGCTAGCAACAGGATCAGCTAGTATGAGATGACATTGTTAGATGATGACCCAGAACGAGATGAGATATATTAGAGTATGAGAGGCTGGCGCAAGTCTCCAATTTAGAGTCTAGGAGAGATAGTGATAAAGTTCCTAAGTTAGAGGGAGATTCTATAATAGATAGTGTGATGTGTCTTGAGAAGGATTATGATGGTGGACATGTTAGAAGAACCTCCCTTGGTAAGAGAGAGTGTTGAAATTTGTATATTGAAATGTCCTTCATGTGATGATTCCTAACATAAAGGGACATTAAAAGTGGTCTCTTTAGAAAAGTGAACTTTATATTATAAAGTGATTTTATGTTATAAAGTTCAAATGACTTTTACTTTATAAAGTTTAAGTGAGTTTTATTGTATAAAGTTAAAAGTGACTTTTTGTATTTAATGTATTTAACGACTTAAAGTGTATTTAATGAGAAATTAAATCCTAGATTATGAGAGTGAATATCATCCATTGGATCAAAAGAAGTTAAACAAGTTAGGGTTAGGTATTTAAATGAAAAATACATAAATATCATTAGAGAGAGGGCATTGATGATTGTGTGAGAAACACATGAGAGGAAGAAGAGAGAGCACATATAAGAAATTTCAATGAGAGAGAGAAACAAGAGGGTGCGCTTTTCCAGAAGGGGGAAGGGAACAAAAACCAAGGTAGCAACATTCATTACACAGTTCGTATCTTGCAATTAATGTTTCAGTAGTACTTTACTAGCTTCATAGATCATACAGAAAATTAGAGCACATAGTTCAAGGAGTAGAGATTGCACAAAAATCAAGGAAGACAATGGCAGAGTTGTTTGTCGGGTATTTTTTAGCATTTTTTCCAAGGTGACATATTAGAGATAAGCTTTGTTTACTATTGTTTGATACTCTTGTATGTACTTATATTTTTTGAGAAGCCATAATAAGAGATCTCTCTTCTATCTAGTTTTCCCATTGTGGGTTTTTCCAAGTCTGTTTGACCTAAAATACCTTGTGCAAAATGTGTTTATGTTGACTATTTTCCATTGTCATTATTCCACTGCTATTAATTTATTAATTTCCATATTTATTAACATATGTGTTTCACTATACAAGATACATTGAAATCTATGTACACTATTTATATTAAACGTTGAAACGTGTAGAAGATTGAAACCAGAGTTTGTGTGAAGTGTTTGAAAAAATCATTGAATGAGATATTTAGTGTTTTTGTGTCTAAAAGTTAATAAAAAAATTTCTTTGGTGCTCCTCAATTATAAGAAAATGATTGATGGAGATTTCCATTGGCTCTCTTTAATTATAGATTCTTCAAGCTTGTTGATTTTCTTCCCCAGTTATGAATACACCCCATCACCGTAATGATCAATGAGGAAAATTTTCTTTGGTGATCCTCAATTATAAGAAAATGAATGATGGAGTTGTTTTCGATGCTCTTGAATTAGATATTCTTCAAGATTGTTGGTTTTCTTCTTTAGTTGTGAATATACCCCATCACCACAACGATCAATGAAGAAAATTGTCTTTGGTGCTCCACAATTCTAAGCAAATGAATGATGGACATTTTATTTAGCTCTCTTGAATTAGATATTTTTCAAGCTTATTGATTTTCTTCCTCATTTGTGACTATAACTCATTTTGGTGGAAAAACATGAGGAAAAGTTTGCATCTCAAGAGATGTGATCCCCCTCGACACTTGATAGAGTCATACTTACAATCAATATATGCTTGTGTATAGTTCACTATAATATAATTTCAAGTAATGATGCCCATTTCATTATGTTGAAGCTTATTTTTAGTCTTCACACCTCGAAAATAGGTCAAAATTAGTGTCTCCAAAGTATAAAATCTAGGTTTTCGAGGTGCAAAATTAAGTTCCAAAAATATTGAAATTGAATTCTGTTGCGGCTGCAACTGCTCTCCCCAAATCTCTTAAATTTTGGGCCCCTCCTCATGATTGAATGTCGCTTCAGGTCATTTCATCCTTGATTTTTCTTTGGTCATGTTTAAAGTTTGGATGATTTTAATGATTTACATGCAGCCTATTTCCAGAATTTTTTTGTGTTTGAATTTTGCAGCGGGTCGCAGAGTTGAGTTTAGTATTGATAATTGTTCTCTGATGGGCCGTAGTTCTGAAGGTAAAATGGATTCTTACTGCTGTTGAATTTTTAAAGGCTTTCGAACACTTAATTTTTCTGTTAAATCGGCTGCTTTTGTCCTTTTCCCTTCCGTCGTTGCGTCTCCCAAAGCGGCTTAGCGTCCGAAGCGGAAAGAGCTCCAACTGTCGATGCGTGTTGACCCTTTTCGTCGCGGACCCGTAGTTATTTCTCTTACACCGTTGCGGCTGGGAAAGTCATTCAGCTTCCGATTTAAATGTCTTTCGACTTCCGACTAAAGCCTTTTCCCGCCCGCGTTTCACTTGTCCGTAGCTTATTTATTTTCCGTCGTTGCAGCTGGGAAAGCCATTTAGCCTCCGATGTTAATATCCTCCGATTGCCGATTTTAAGTTTTCCCGCCTACGAATTGGTCTACCCTTCCGATGTTGGTATTTTAGCCGCCGATGAGTTTCCCATTTGCCGCCGCTGGTAATGTTGTCAAGCTTGTAGATGGTCGAGGTAGTGGTGTCGGCATTTGATAAAATTCTAATAATGGTAGTACGCCTGGAAATTTCCTTGTGGAATAGTCGTTTCAATTGGTAGAATTTGCTGCTTTTGAATGATGCTTGTCGATTGATTGCAGGAGGTTTCGGGAGATCGGCCAAACTACCGCGGCGCGGAGGAAGACGGACTGTTTGGTAGAAGTATAACTGAAACCAGAGGGATCGCCAGGAGGACCAAGGGAATAAAAGACAAAATCAGGAGCTATAAAGGCACGGACCCAAAAAACTGATCAGTTACCAAGTGGTTCATGATTGCATACAGACAAGATAGAGGAATGTGAAGCATTTGAGAAACTGAAAGGTCAGACGTTTGGGGGGCAGCTCAAGCGGTCTGCAGTTGTAGTTAAATATTTGAAAGTTAGACTTAGACAAGGGACTTTTTCCCTGGAAAAACTTGTAAACCATTTGCTTGTAAGAGGAACTATTTCGTTTTACAATCAGAAACTACAACTTTTGCTTGCGGGAGAAAGCGAACTATGGAATGTATCAATGTGATTAAATGAACAATGTTGAAGGGGAACTATTTCGTTTTCAGCTGTGTTTCATTAACTATAAGAGTGTTTAACTTCCTGAACCTATGTTCTTGTGGAATGCTTTTCAATATATTTTGTGATGTTTATCCACTGTGAGTAATAAATGTTGTTCATAAAATAATTGGCTAACTGGTTGTTCAAAAATTTGCAATTGTTCATGTGTCTTCAAAGAAGTGTCAGCTATCTGTAATTTTTCATTATGCATGTACAAAATATATTACTCACCAATGAATGATAATCCTGCTCCCTAGGGATAGTTTAGGTAGTTAGTTTTAATTTCTTGTTGTATGTGATTTAGATGCTTGTGAATGCTAAGACGAGAGGTAAGAACCTGTGCATCACGTTGTGACTGCTCCTTGCATCTTATCGCCCTGCATGGTTGATTATGCACTTGCATATCATACATTAAGTCAAAAAATACAAAAAATACACGGTGTACCGGGCCGCAACCTATAAAGACTTTGTTTTTGTTACTTTGACCTATGGTAGCCGGACCGCAAACCGGACAAATTCCCCATTCCAAACAGTCACGGGCTAGTTGGGAACGTTGACTGGGGAGAATCCCTTACTGTTGTTGCCTATGAATTTCTGGGCCTCAATAGTTTTGGCACTAGAAGAAGGGCCGCCAGTGTATGGCTGGCCGAGGAAACCCGTTTTCCTGAGATTATTCCACTGGTAACAGTTCTGAAAGCAGCGGGTTTCATAATCCAATTCCGAAAGAAAGAGAACATCTATATTCGATTGGCGACGAAGTTGTTAATGATCTGAGAAGACACACCAGGGCATATGTAAAGAAGATTGGAGGATTGCCAATCATCCTTGAATTTCCCAGAAGAGAGTATAAAAAGAAAGATCGTCCTATAGCGAAAGACTTAGTGTTGGTTGGAGACTGGGAAGAACTTTTAGAAACAGCCTTACAGGAAGTTGTGCTACCTTTGAATCAAGAAGGCCCAGATACCCCTCACAATTCTCCTGCTCATACTCCAGTTGGCTCACCTCCTGACTCTCCACCTAGACTCATGGCGGGAGTAAATGCTAATCCACCACCTAACCCACCTAATCCACCACCTGCATGGAGAGCCAGATCACCATTAAACCTGACACCTCCATTACACGACCTACCTCAAGCCTTTGACAAGATGTTGCCCAAGTTCAACCCAAATGAGAAAATATTAGTAGATGGACACCTACAAAGTTTTTACTTGGCAATTGAAGGATTAAGGGCTGGGGAGTATGAAGATGTAGTCTGCAGACTGTTCCTGCATACCCTTAAAGGAGCTGCAGCACCATGGTACTTTGGGTTGCCTGCTAACTCTATCCTTGATTGGGATACCTTCGAAAGAATCTTCAGAAGTAAGTATGCAACTCAGAAAACTCATGCAGCCCTCATGAAAGGGCTATGTGCCTTGAAGAAAGAAAGAAAGGAAAAGGTGCATAGTTTCACACAAATATTTGCAGCCTATCTCAATAATTTTTTTGAAATGGATAGACCTTCAAACAAAGTGCTGATTGAATATTATACTTCAGCTTTAGGCCCTGATTTGGCCATGTTTGCAAAAGGTAGGGCCAAACCTACTTTGACGGAAACCTATGAAGAGGCAGAAGTAGTGGAAGCTAAAAGAGAAAGTATTGAAGATTATCCAGAACAGTCAGGAGAGAAAGGTGTGGGAAGAAAAGCCTTATTGTTTACTAAGCCTAAGGAAGAAAAGTCGCCAGATTTGGAAAATATGGCCAAAATGATGCAGAAGCTTTCCAAAAAAATCATAGATTTGGAGAAAGAGAAGGAAACACAAAAGTTTTATAAGCCATATTATAAGAAAAGAGAGGACAACAATCAGTCTCAACCTCCTCCTCACAATACTGCATCTATGAATTTAACAAAGGTAGGCATGGACAATTTTTGTACTTTCCACCAATAGCCACACTCTGAAAAGAATTGTCCTCAATAGATAAATTCGATGATGTTGGTCATGAATCAGTTGTTGGATTCTAGATTAACAGAAGATGGAGAAGAAGAGAGAAAAGAGAATGCTACGTCAACAAAGGAACAAGAAGAGGAAACCATGGTTTTCTGGGATTCTGTTTCGTTATTTGATGCTGAAGAAGAAAAGAATCAGGGATACAAGGACATTATGGAAACCAACGTGGCAACAAGGAGCCAAGGATCAATTAAAGAAAGCAGTTTCATTCTACCAAAGATCAAAAGGCTGCAAAGAAATGTAAAGAAATTTCAAAATAAAACCTTAGCTGATAAGATTCCAGAATTCACTATTACCAGCGAAGATCCGAGGCAGAATAATATGTTGGCTAGGCCAAAGGAAGGAAAGATGAATGATGATAAACCTATTCCCATTGAACAACCGATGGATTATGACATCGTGGAGGATTTAAAGAAGGTAAAAGCGAATGTTTCACTATTCGAAATGTGTAAAGTGCCACAGCAAAAAGAAAGACTGTTGAAAGCACTTGAAGCATCGAATGAGAAGCTGCCCACGGATAATCAACCTCAGGAAGAAGAAGAAATTGGAGAAACCAGTGTTGGAGGTAAGTCTAAAAGCAAACATCCACCTTTCCTCCTCACATTTGAAATTTTTAATCATAACATGCACAATTGTCTGGTAGACTCAGGGGCATTAGTTAATGTCATGCCCATATCAGTCTGTAAAAAGATAAATGGGAAGCCTAAGCCATCCACGTGGAGGGTTGTTCAGTTGGATAGGATAGATGTAAAGGTAATTGGTGAGATGGAAGATGTCCTAGTCCGTCTGGTATCCAATGACAAAGTATGCCAAGTTATTAACATCGTGGTGGCTAATATACTAGACGCTTATAGTCTTGTCTTGAGCAGAGATTGGTCGACCAAATTAAATGGATATTTCTCCTCAGATTGGTCGCATCTGTCGTTGCCATACAAAGGGAGTCCGAACCAGATTAAGATTTTAAGAGAACCTCACATGAAGTATAATGTTACTCAACTGGAGGAGAAGAATGTACCAGTGGATTCTATATTGGGAAACTATTTTATTGAGTTGGAACCGGGAAATTACCAAGCAGAAGAAGCCAGCAACACATCAGACACTCAGCCTGATCTCTTTCATTTCTCACAGGCTGATGAGTTTGACTGTAAAATAGTAGACTTAGCAGTAGGAATAGATTCACATTCAGTAGTTAGTGATTTTTGGATTTTGTTTTTTGATGGCTCTAAGACATTAGAGGGGTCAGGGGCTGGTTGTGTCCTGATCGACCCCCAGAAGAATAAACATTTTCTCTCATGTAGATTAGAGTTTGATTGTACTAATAATACAGCTGAGTATGAAGCACTGGTGTAGGGACTAAAGAAAGCGATTGAATTAAAGGTAAGTAATCTAAAAGTTTTTGGGGATTCTGAAATTATTGTGAAACAAATCTGGAATCAAATACATTGTGTTTCCCCTCACTTGAAATCTTACCAAAATGAGGTATGGGACCTGCTTAAATTTTTTAATGCATTCAACATTATTTCAATTCCAAGAATTAAAAATGCAACAGCTGACCTGTTGGCCACATCAGCCGCTAGGCTCGTACCCACTAATAATCGATGTTCTGTCGAACTGCTTTTCAGGCCCTCGGTACTGGATATGATCACCAACTTGCGAGTGTTCGATGATGATCAGCAAATAATAGAATGCTTGACAAATGATGAGGTATTTAAAGGAGCCATTATAGATGATGAGGAACATCAGGCCGAGATGAAATATGACAATTTCATTCCTAAAGGTGTCAGAACGTTAGATAAAATGTTCGATTTAAATGAAAAGTTCAGAAGACCATCCAACGTGAAGACCCACAGCTCATCTCTACAGTTCGAGCTAATAAATTTAGGGACTGAGACGAATCCTAAATTTGTGAATCTCGATAAAAGTTGTTCACCAGCAGAAAGAGACAAATTCGTCAGTCTATTTAAACAATATAAAGATGTTTTCGCATGGACTTACGAAGATTTGAAAACATACGACACCAGCATCATCAAGCATGTCATCCCCATTAAAGCAGACCTCAAGCCATATCATCAACCGTTAAGAAAAATGCATCCAAAATTGGAATCGCTGATTCAGAGTGAAGTGAAGAAATTATTGGATGCTAGAATCATTTTCAAAGTCAGACACTCTGAGTGGGTATCAAATCTGGTACCAGTAAGGAAAAAGTCTGGAGAAATCAGACTCTACGTGGATTTCAGGAACCTAAACCGTGCATCAGACAAAGATAACTATCATGTTCCATCCATGGAGCAACTGCTACAAATGGTTTCAGGATCTGAACTATTTTCGTTATTAGACGGTTTCTTTGGCTACAATCAAGTATTAGTAGCCGAAGAAGACAGATTAAAGACAACGTTTAGGACCAAATGGGGAACCTTTGCCTATAGAAGGATGCCTTTTGGCCTTATAAATGCTGGAGCAACATTTCAGAGGGCTATGGACATAGATTTCCGCAGCTTGGTTGGCCGAAGTGCTGTAGTATACCTTGACAATATTACAATATTCTCAAAGAGAAGAGAAGAGCACGCATTTCACTTAAGGAAAATTTTCGAACGCTGTCGAAAATATGGCATCTAACTCAATCCTAAGAAGTTTGTTTTTGCTGTCACGGAGGGCAATTTGCTGGGTCACATAGTTTCCAAGAAAGGAATCTCTATAGATCCAGAAAGAATTAAGGCTATTGAACAAATTCCCTTGCCCCATAATAAAAAGGGGATGCAATCATTTATGGGAACGATAAACTTCGTGCGAAGATTTGTGCCTGATTTTGCTCAGATTGTCAAGCCGTTGAAGCAGATGGTAAAACAGAATGCACTATTCAAGTGGAATGAAATTGAGAAGAGCGCATTCAGCAAAATCAAACTGTTGTTGCACATGCACCATCCCTGAAAAGCCCAGATTTTGACAAAGATTTCATCTTGTATACCTTTGCATCCGATGATTCACTAGCAGCTGTGCTCACCCAAAAGGAAGATGGGGGGGATGAATTCCCAATATCCTTTATGAGTACTTGTCTACAAGGGGTCGAATTGAATTACCCATCTGTTGATAAACAAGCTTACGCGGTATTCAAAGCAGTAAAGCAATTCAGGCCTTATATTTTAAAAAATAGAACCAAGGTGATCGTCCCCTACCCAGCTGTAAGGTCTCTTCTTATACAGAAGGAGTTAGGAGAAAGAAGAGGCAACTGGGTAATAGCTCTCCAAGAGTATGACCTTGAATTCAAGCCAGCATCTATAGTTAAAGGACAAGGGTTGTGCAAACAGATGACTGAAAATAAAAAAAGGAAGAACACGCCTGGGAGGATGAAGCTGAATTACATTTAATGGATGTATGTCCTTTGTTTATAGCTCCTGAGTCTTGGTATAGAGACCTTGTGCATTACCTGCAGGCAGGGCTGTTGCCAGAACATTGGATTTCCAAGCAAAGAAGAGCGCTGCGTCTTAAATCAGCCTCCTATCAACTTGTTGAAGGAGTATTATTCAGAAAGAATTATGACGGGGTTCTTCTCAGATGCGAAGAAAGTAATGTGAGAGTTGCATGACGGTCCCGCTGGGGGACATTACTCAGGAGATACTATAGCCCACAAAATCCTCAGAGCCGATTACTATTGGCCTACGCTCTTCAAGGATGCACACGTACATGTCAGAAAGTGTGATATTTGCCAAAGGTGTAGCGGGAGACAACCTAAAGCAGCAGCACCCCTCAAGCCTGTGATGATCATGGAGCCATTCGAGCAATGGGGGCTGGATATTATTGGAGAAATAAAACCAAATTCCTCTCTGCAACACAAGTACATTCTGACCGCAACCGATTATTTCACCCGCTGGGTCGAAGCTATTCCGCTGCACAAGATAAATGAAGACGAAGTCATCATCTTCCTACAAGATCATATCATGACGAGGTTTGGAGTTCTAGTTTCGTTAGTCTTTGATAATGCTAAGTACTTTTCGTCAATTAAATTGACTGCTTTTGCTCATGATAAAGGGATAAAACTGCATTATTCTGCTAACTACTATCCTCAAGGAAATGGCTTGGCTGAATCCTCTAACAAAAATTTGATTAGAATTTTAAAGAAGACTGTAATAGAAAACCAGAGGAGTTGGCACTCAGTGCTACCCAATGCCCTTTGGGCTGATAGAGTCACCCCCAAGTCTTCGATTGGAGTGTCACTGTATACCCTTGTGTATGGTAAAGAATCCATTCTTCCCCCCAACATCATGCTACCCTCTTCCATAATAGCTCAAGAGTCCAGAGGGTCGGATGATGAAGTTTTGCAAATAAGGATATATAATCTCCTGAAAGCGGAAGAGGCTAGATCTAAAGCCAGGGAACGCTTTAAGCAACAGCAAGAGTTAGTAAAGAGATGGTTCGACAAACATAAAGCTGGAACAAAAGAGTTTGAAGTAGGAGACTTAGTCCTCAAATGGGATCACCCCTATGATGAGAAAGGAAAGCACACTAAATTCCAACAGTTGTGGGTAGGCCCTTTTCAGATTGCAGCCAAACTTGGCCCTTCTACTTACAAGTTGCAAGATCTGTAGGGGTGGGAAGAGAACCTACCAGTAAATGGTTTGGTTATCAAGCCTTATTTTTCTTGAGTTTCTTTGGGTTCTCTTGTCTTGTATATAAATAATCCGTTTTGGCTGTCTTTTGAGTCTTTGAGTCATGAATTTTAGTTTTGGTTTTACTTTAGATTTTCCGTTGATTTTAAATAATAGAAGCAAGCTTTGGTCGCATGGAGGGCATTAGAATTCTGGACCAACTAAAATCCTTGATTATAAGACTGTGTATTTTAGTTTTATCTGATAGAGTTTCTTCTAGATCAGCAATTCTCCTAAATGGCTATGAACGCGTTGAAGTCCTGCTTAATCCCTATAAAGTAACTCAAGATTAAAAGGTCTAGAATACTATTTCGAGGCTCCATCCATCTCACACTTAAAAATGTCCTAGGGGTGATAGCAAAGGACCCATGGAAAGGAAGCAGGGTAAATAGTATATTATATATAAATGATCCCATGCCAAGAAACAAATGCCAAAAGAAAAATAAGAGTCAAAAAACTCCTATGAAAGCATCATACATCAAAGCAAATGCTGAATCATAAGTACTAAATTGCCGAAAGATCCTCTCCGTCCGTGAGCTGAAACATGAAGTACACCACTCACACAAAAGGACACTATGGGATAGAGGATCCTGACTCAAAAATTCAGTAAGAAAGGCATGCAGGAGGACTCATATGAAAAGGGACAAAAGTCCAAAAGCACAAAAGTGCAAAATGGCATGGGAATGAGGAACAAATGAATATTTATGTTTACCAAATGTTACGATCCTGTGGTGTCCAAGCTGGAGGGTAACCGAAGACAAAGGTAAAAAAATGAAACTCATATTTCTGGCCTCGAAAGAGTTATCTCGACTTTGAAACCTTGGTTTCCATTTTACTAAATTGGACTACCCTCAATGTTTGAAAGTTCATATATTTCCTGCGGGAAATCCATATATCTAGAAGAATTCAACATGGTGGTTTTATTATCAAGCAGTCTGTTAACCAAGGAAGAAATTGTCCAGAGATCTAGGTTCACCAGGTAGTCGCCAATTGTTGCGGCTGCAACTGCTCTCCCCAAATCTCTTAAATTTTGGGCCCCTCCTCATTATTGAATGTCGCTTCAGTTCGTTTCATCCTTGATTTTTCTTTGGTCATGTTGTAAGTTTGGATGATTTTAATGATTTACATGCAGCCTGTTTTCAGAATTTGTTTGTGTTTGAATTTTGCAGCGGGTCGTAGAGTTGAGTTTAGTATTGATAATTGTTCTCTGATGGGCCGCCATTTTGAAGGTAAAATGGATTCTTACTGCTGTTGAATTTTTAAAGGCTTTCGAACACTTAATTTTTCTATTAAATCGACTGCTTTTGTCCTTTTCCCTTCCGTCGTTGCGGCTCCCAAAGCAGCTTAGCGTCCGAAGCGGAAAGAGCTCCGACTGCCGATGCGTGTTGACCCTTTTCGTCGCGGACCCGTAGTTATTTCTCTTCCTCCGTTGCGGCTGGGAAAGCCATTCAGCTTCCGATTTAAATGTCTTCCGACTTCCGACTGAAGCCTTTCCCCGCCCGCGTTTCGCTTGTTCGTAGCTTATTTCTCTTCCACCGTTGCAGCTGGGAAATTCGTTTAGCCTTCGATGTTAATATCCTCCAATTGTCGATTTTAAGTTTTCCCTCCTGTGGATTGGTCTACCCTTCCGATGTTGGTATTTTTGCCGCCGATGAGTTTCCCATTTGCCGACGCTGGTAATGTTGTCAAGCTTGGAGATGGTCGAGGTAGTGGTGTCGGCGTTTGATAAAATTCTAATAATGGTAGTACGCCTGGCGATTTCCTTGTGGAATAGTCGTTTCAATTGGTAGAATTTTCTACTTTTGAATGATGCTTGTCGATTGATTGCAAGCGGTTTCGGGAGATCGGCCAAACTACTGTGGCGCGGAGGAAGACGGACCGTTTGGTAGAAGTATAACTAAAACCAGAGGGATCGCCAGGAGGACTAGGGGAATAAAAGACAAAATCAGGAGCTATAAAGGCGTGGACCCAAAAAACTGATCAGTTACCAAGTGGTTCATGATTGCATACAGACAAGATAAAGGAATGTGAAGCGTTTGAGAAACTGAAAGGTTAGACGTTTGGGGGGCAGCTCAAGCGGTCTGCAGTTGTAGTTAAATATTTGAAAGTTAGACTTAGATAAGGGACTTTTTCCCTGGAAAAACTTGTAAACCATTTGCTTGTAAGAGGAACTATTTCGTTTTACAATCAGAAACTGCAACTTTTTCCTGCGGGAGAAAGCGAACTATGGAATGTATCAATGTGATTAAATGAACAATGTTGAAGGGGAACTATTTCGTTTTCAGCTGTGTTTCATTAACTGTGAGAGTGTTTAACTTCCTAAACCTATGTTCTTGTTGAATGCTTTTCAATATATTTTGCGATGTTTTTCCACTGTGAGTAATAAATGTTGTTCATAAAACAATTGGCTAACTGGTTGTTCAAAAATCTGCAATTGTTCATGTGTCTTGAAAGAAGTGTCAGCTATCTGTAATTTTTTATTATGCATGTACAAAATATATTACTCACCAATGAATGATAATCCTGCTCCCTAGGGATAGTTTAGGTAGTTAGTTTTAATTTCTTGTTGTATGTGATTTAGATGCTTGTGAATGCTAAGACGAGAGATAAGAACCTGCGCATCACGTTGTGACTGCTCCTTGCATCTTATCGCCCTACATGGTTGATTAGGCACTTGCATATTATACATTAAGTCAAAAAATACAAAAAATACATGGTGGACCGGGCCACAACCGGTAAAGCCTTTGTTTTTGTTACTTTGACCTACGGTAACCGGACCGCAAACCAGACGGATTCCCCATTCCAAACAGTCACGGGCTAGTTGGGAACGTTGACTGGGGAGAATCCCTTACTGTTGTTGCGTGCGAATTTCCGGGCCTCAACAAATTCCAGAACTAAAAATTCAACATACAAAATTTAAAACTAAATTTTAAAAATTCAATTCCAAAACTCTCAAAATCAAATCTACATAATATTCAAAAATGAAAAAGAAAAACACTTTGCAAAACCAAATTTAGAAATATACATTAAAAATATAAAAAAACACTTAATTATTAAATTATTTCAATAACAAAGAAAATCTTATATCTTTTTAAATATAAATAGCATAAATTTCTTTTAATATTAATAAAAAAAATATGAATTACATTTAATTACTATAATGGTTTTTAATAAGTTTCTTTTAAAATACCAGTTATGGACGCAATTGATCTAAATTATACTTGTGATATACATCCTCAATCATAAACACGATTAAATTTACATAATGCACATATTTTCTTACATTACAATCAAAAGATTTGGTAAGCACAAGAATTATACAACTTCCAAGCTAACTTATAGCAAAGGAACTACGTGGAAATTCCAAAACTATTACATAAGTAATCGTTGTCCCTTTCTCCTGGGCGGCTTCATAATTATGAAAAAAAGGACGATCATAATTAACCATACTTAAATAGAGTGGGTTATTTTACATCCATTTTTAGGTACTCTTTGATAAGTTCTTGTTTGTTTTTTTTTAATTTATAGGTGTTTATTATATTGATAGGTGTTTTTAGCTTAAAATTTATGGTGGGCTACTATTTATGTTTTTCATAAATTGAAAGGAGATGAAACAAGTATACTCTTCAAATTGATTTTATGAAAATAGTTTAAAATTTGAAATAAACAATTATATATAACTAGTAGTTGGTGAATGAATAACTCTTAATGGGTGCATGGATAACAAGTGATGATAAACAACCAATTTAACTAAATAAGCAACAAGTATCGAAGGTATAGACAACAGTTGATTACAATTAAGCATGAAGAACAAGTAATACATAACTTGTTCACCACCAAACTCTTTTCCTAGATTGCAAGACAAGTGTATTGTCCACATTGATTTTACGGCAGCACTTCAAAATTCAAAATAAACAATTATATTTATATATAGTTTATGCATGGATAAGTGGTAGCTTGCATAGATCATTTTTAGATGATGTATGGATAAGGAGATTCATGCCAACAACAAGTAATAGATAACTTATTACTTAAGACACAAGTTAATAAACAAAATTTAAATTCTCATCTAAATGATTTTTATAAATAAAATTTAATTATATCACTTAAATACAAATAAATAAATATGTTTTTAACTTGAAATTCTTGTTGGAATAGTAATTTATGTTCATTCCTTACATTCTCACTTTATACATCATTATCTCCTATTCTCTTGTTAACCATTTGAGTTATATGATATGTGATCATCTTTAAATACAAATTTAAGAAAGTATATATTCTTAATAATTTTATACATAAAATTAAATTAGCAAACAAAAAGTTGATGTTCATTCATAAACTAGCTGAGAGCCAAAGTCGTTGGTGAAAGTCCATAAACACAACCAACTACTTAGCTTTATGGAGATACTTGACACTTAAACAAAGGCTAAAATATATAAGTTTATATCCTTTATTCATATCTGATTGCAAGAGTTAATATAAGCACAAAATAAATATTATTTAATAAACAAAAAATGCAAAAACAAATTGTTACTTGTTTCTTTAACCACCCTTTAACTAAAGCTTATTTAAATCTTAATCAAGATGTATTTAAGCATAAAAAATACCAAGACCATAAAATGAATCCCTGCTATACACTTGGATTAATCTTATTAATCCTCTCAAAAAATTCAAAATTTAAAATAATATCTAAATAACTATCAATATAATCAATAAATGCCCCCTTTATTTAAAAACCCATTGCCCAATACCATTGCATAAAAATAATCTATATACCTGAAACGAGGGGATGCTGATGCTTGCTATTTCTTTAGCATGATAAATTCAAGAAATGCATGCACATAAACTTATATTCTTAGAGTTTGCATTGTCAAAGACACATTGGATTGGCTGCGCATATGCTATTGTGTTCTAGAACTTTGGATTGTAGGAATGGTTGAATGGCTCGCAGACGATTATATTGTAAAATATTCAACATTAAAGCCCATTCAAAACTCTGAGGTAACGTCTTTTACAATAACTCCTAAGAAATCGAATTAACCAATGATACCAATTGAACGATTACACCAATTATTAAATAGTAAATTATCGTCTAGTAGCTGGAGTAATTGTGCGTTTCTTGTTTGTTGTGATTAGGAGGATGATGGGCTAGAATTGATTGTCAACACAAATTAAAATTAATATATTTTAAATTTATCACACAACAGTTTTTAGTGAGCATAACTATAAATGAAATTCCACATACAAAGAAGGCAACTTTTTGACTAAATGGTTCTTATTGACTCTACCCACAATACGTTAGCTATGGCCGGTAGTGGCATGCAAGTTGTAACATTTTCAAGTCAAACACTAATCTATAGAATTTTCTAGAATACAGGCACCAACTTTATGGCCGACGTGACTGGTCGATTCGGTGGTGAAGGCCGCGTTATCTCCTTTTCGAAGCAATGGAAGAATTGTCAATGTAACACACACCATGCAAATAGGAATATCAAAACCCTCACACCAGGCTCGCTGTATATACGTAACGTAAGGCGCGCAGACTGTAGCCCTTCGGCTCTACACTATGAATTTGCAGGCAGTGGTAAGCGTTAGAGATCATGAGATAAGATGGAAGGTCACCAGAATAAGGACAAATTCTGATGAAGCTGTGGAGTTATTTGTGTTTTAAAGTATTTACTAAGTATTTCGCAGCTGCAGCATTTAATTTTTGTGACTTTGAGGATGTAAACAATTGGATCAATCCAAAGGCTTACATCTTCTCAATGTTACATTCATGAGTTTTCTGATCACAAATTGCATTTGCATGGCTTGTAATTAGTGCAGATGACTGTCCTTGTGGACAAGATAAATCTCGTCAAAGAGGAAAATATGAAGCTCAGTTTCACGTTGAAGCGCATGATTAGTAAATATGACGACTTGCGGAAGCATATCAGGTTTCTCGCGCAGAAGAGAGGTGTTGATGGAAGCCAGGTATTTAACGAAGTTAATTTGAGTTTGGACAATGAAACTTCGTGAATCTGAATATTTCACAATGTTGTTTTTTGGCTCTTCGACTTCGTAGGTATTCAATCCAGATCGTTCAGGCGAAGAACTATTGTACGCAAGGTACTCCAGCGGTGCAGTTTCCCACCAATCTGATATGTGCGGGGATTGTCCTAAACGAGGTAGAGAAAAGGAGAAGAGTTCCAGATTGATAGGCGATCAGCAGCTACCGTCAAAGAAGAGAAAGATTGAGAATGGGAGCACTTCGTCCCCTTGCTGTGATGAGAAATCGTCGAAGAAGCAGCAGCATCAGGTGCCGACGGATGGCTCCCGCGAACAAACGGCGGCCGCGCCAAAAAGAACCGTATCCGTGCAGACAAGATCCGAAACATCTGTGGTACTAATCAAATTATTTTTTCTCTTTTTATTCGTAGGTAGGATTTATGTGACCTGATCTAAAGTGATAATGATAATCAATAAGCAACAGAGAATTTAATGATTTACCAGTCATAACTTAGGTTTATAGCTATTTGTATGTAAGAGTGCATACCTTAAATTATAAAGTATTAAATGCTTAGAGACATAAGAATACTAAGACTACTGATCGCAAGCTAGGTTTTTGTTAACTATTTTACCACATAGAGATTATATTAATCAACTCATTTATTACGAGTTCAATAAGAGCTATATGTCACTTACAATACAACAATAAAATCTCTATGGAAAAGAAACAATCAATCTGAGTTAATAGAATCTTTATGGAAAAGAAACAATCAGGTCAGGGAATTTTTACTAGAATTGCTATTTTGGTCGTTGAGATTGCAATTTTAGTTGTAAAAATGGATTTAACACTCTCTATAACCCCTAGGGTACCAGGACTATACAATTTCAAAAACTGCAATTTCAACAATTCTTGAAGAATTTTTGTCAAAATTTTGGGCCTAAAAATGATGCAAATAGTATAGAGTTTAGCTCACTCCCTCCCAACCACCCAAAGTACATCCAATAAACCTTTCAATATATTATCTATATTCTATATCTATCTATATTCATCTATAATCACACTTTAACTGATTTTATTTCTTCCCATTTAATAATCACACTCTAATTGATTTAATTTCTTTGTATGTGAATGTCTTTTTTCATTGGTATTATTTTAACATCTGAATTCTCCATTAACTGATTATGGAAGGCCTATTTAATTATCTGCTACTTCTCATTATTTCTTAAGTAGCACAGCCACATAGTTTGTGGTTGGATGAGGTCAATGGTTAAGAGATAGTTATGGAATGGAAGATAGTTTGGAATGTTATCATCTACATTCTTTCTCTTATCCATTTATCAACTATAATGTTGGTTATACATTCATCAGCTATGAGTTATCCATGCATTGCTATCACTTATCCATTTATGGGTTATAAGTTATTCATGCATTGCTACCAGTTATCCATTCACATCCTCATCCATAGATTAAAAAACATAAACCTTAGTTCACCCCAAATCTCAAATAAAAATATCTATCCACTTAATAAATATATATTTGTTTTCTAATTAACAAGTTCTTTTTATAATTACTTTTTACTCACCTCTTATTGTTATGATTATGTTAGTACAAAAATTATATCATTATCTGCACTCTTTTTACAATATTTAGTTGTGTTTCATTTTATAAGGATGGAGTTACCATTTGAAATATTGAAACATTGTTCATTTGAAATATTGAAACATGGTTAAACTCTAATACTGTAAAAAAATCCACAAATGATGTTAACATAATGATTAATTATGATAACTTTAACCTTATGATTAACCAATTTTTATGATAACTTTCACATAATCAAGTTTCAGAAATTTATCATTTACAATCATTTTAATTTAATTTTTTCATATTTAACGATTGAACTCATTTTGATTTGAAATTATTAGAATCTGTCATATCTTTCGATGTACTATCAAAATGGATCTAAATCTTAAAATAATTAGACAATTAAATTAAGAATTAATTCAATAAAGCTCAATTATTATGCAAGTTAATGAGAACTGGTTGACAGAGTATGATTTCAAGTTTGTATATAGCAAGTTTGTTTATATTAGAATTCATGATTTAAAGCTTGTATGTAGCAAGGCTGTTTGTATAAGAATTCATGGTTTCTGTCATGTATAAAGTATCTGATCTCTAAATTGCATTATAATCAGATAAACGATGGCTGCCATTGGAGAAAATATGGGCAAAAGAATACAAGAAACAACACACGTCCGAGATCTTATTACAAATGTGTTATGGCGCCTGGTTGCCTCCGACTCATTCTTTCCCATGGAATTCTCCGACTCATTCACTCATCGACTGTGAAATGAATAAAAGCCTCACTGCTATTTAAATATGTTAAAATTATGAGCAGGTTCAGAGATGCGCCCAAGACCCGACGATTGTAATAACAACCTACGAAGGTGAACACACTCATCCTCTGAGTCCCCTGGCTATGTCTGTCATGCACTCGTCCTCCTCCAATCAGCTCATCAATGAGGGACTGAGTACAGTGAATTTTCTAACAGACAATCAGTTTATACCTATTTCCAGAATAACGACGTCGGGCCTTTGTCCCACAATCACTCTCGACCTCACAGATAACTGCCCTAATCCAGGGTTACAGTTGCAGCCTGCACATTTAGAGGCAGGCAGCTTCCAACAGACACCATTGTCTAACGATTTGGGTCAGGTATTGGATCATGATCAGAATCAATTAGATAATTATTCATCCATTATGCAGGAATCTGTGGCTTCTATATTAAAAGGAGATCCCAACTTCATGCAGCCTTGACCGTAGCCATAGCGGGCTCTCTGTTCAATCTGGGGGCTCCAGTCCTGGGAATGCCTAAATCCCGATAGTTCAGCTCATGAAGTATGCACCGATAGTTAAGCTCCTGAAGTATTTGGCTAGAGACGTTTCTTTGCAATATTTATTTGTGAAATCTTGCATACATCAGCATAGATTTATTATAATAAAAAAAAGAGAGGGGGATATACTTAGCTTCCAAATATTTGTTAATCTATATATTTGGGATGGTTTTAATTTGTTAAAACTTAAAATTTGAGATGACTAAGGTATATGTTTTTCATCTTTGGACTATGATGATTTGGATTTTGATGACATAAGTGTCTTATAGATTGATTTTATATCACTGTTTAAAATTTGACATCAATACTATATATATGATAACTGATAAATGATGAATGGATAACTAGTAACTAAGTATGGATAATTTATAGCTGATTAATGGATAACTAGTAACTATAAGAAGAAGGATGTCACAATTGAACCCGTTTAACTAGAATAATATGAATAATAATAATAAATTCAAAGTGTCTTCTATTCCATGACTATCTCTCAACCATTTGTTCCCTATATTCCTCATATTTGACTGTCTCTGCACCTTTGGAATGGAAACTGTAAATATTTTAAATCTAGACATGTTATTTTTTATAATATTTCTTTTTAAAAACACATATTATAATATATATAAGAGTTATACATTCTCCTTCTAAAAGAATTAAGGAATAGGAAACTCTGGTGTAATATAATAAATTATGGAGAAGCACTAATATAATAAATTATGGAGAATAGGTTTTGGAGCTTTAGGGTTATATAAAAATGTAAGGTAAGCTCATCATTCCCATCTTATAAAGTCCTTAAACAATCTTCATCATTCCAATTAGTCCTTAAACAATCTTCATCATTCCAATTAGTCCTTAAACAATCTTAGGTGCATCATCCTATAGATTAATCAAATCAGCTCCTAGGGAACCTCATCCAAGACTCATGACATTAGCACTTTTACCTGCACTTCTTGGAGTTAAATTCTAGGCCTTGGTAGACTAATGTTATAGAATATAGAATGCAACTCTTGGCTCAATTAACATTCTCATTAGAAAATCAAATTTACTTTGTTATATAGTTTGTAAAAACTAAAATAAATTCCTTCGTGGTAATTTGTCATTGCACAAAATGGTTCTACCCATTGTGAAAACTAACATAAACTTTGTAAACTCTTTATCATTTAATTTACAAGCACCGGTGCCATTAGAATAAACGCAGCAATCAATAATGACAACGTGACCAGTTTAGATCGAGCATTTTAGTTTAGGCCGTTCATGCTAATTTATGTAGTACTAAGGAAAAATATTAAAATGGTTATCAATAAGATTATTATTCCTCGTATTGGTACGTTCAACTTTGGATTATTCCTCGTATTGGTACGTTCAACTTTGGATTATGAGATAGTATGTGATTAAATATTTTGAAATGATTTTTTTAAATATTTTTAATTTGGTAGATTTATAAATTTTTAATAAGAATTATTAATGTATGTTATGTTAGATTTTTATTATTTAATCAATATGATCTAGGATCTTATGTGAGAGAATAACATGCACAACAATAATCACAAGAAACAAGAGACACAAAGAGTTTTCCTCGGAGAAACCATAAAGGAGAAAACCCTAGAACTTCCTTAGAGATAGAATGAGCACCAATGGTAGCAGTAAAACCCAAAGACCGAAAGATGATCTTCAACAGTTGTTCTCTCTCACACTTGTGCGAGCTCCTCTTCTCTCACCTATTCGCTCTAGTTGGGTGAGTGTGTGTTATAAATAGAGAGGCTCACTCTCTATTTATACTAGTTTCTGACTTGACAATTGCTTACCAGGACTGACTTCACTAGGAGAGTCTAATAACCCTAGTGCCCCTTAACTATGGGGACTTTGACCCCCGATCAACAAGGAGGGTTAACCTCTATGACTTTACATTACTTGATTACATTAATGATTCTCCTGATAGGAACATCGAGGACCAATGAAATACAATATATGAAATATACAAGTGAATACATTCCGAAGTTACAAATACATCAACACTCCCTCTTAACTAGGAAGGTATTCTCTTGACACAATTCATCAGCACAAATCTTCATCACTGAATCATCATCAAGGTTGGATCATCATTGGATCATCATCAAAGCTGGATCATCATAGGATCAACTGTCTCGATCAAATTGTGTTATCTCTCAATTCTACTCGTCACACGAAGTTTTACAGAGCCATCCCTTTTTCATGTTGGTTGTAGGCCTAGCCTCCATGTAGGTCTTCATCTTCTTCAGCACTTATATCTGACCATGGGAGGAACACATCTAGCATCCATGTCAGAAACGCTCATCCAACACTTATATCTAACCATGGGAGGAACACATCCAGCATCCATGTCAGAAAGGCACGCCCAATACTCACATTTGACCATGGGATTCTAGTCTGTCACCATATCATAAAGGCCCAGCACTTACATCCATCGGCATGGTAGGATACACCATCTACCATTCGAGGAAAGGCCCAACACTTACATCCACCGGCATGGTAGGACGTTCCATCTACCATTCAAGGAAAGGCCCTACAGTCACATCCACATGCATGGTAGGACACACCATCTACCATCCAGGAAAAGGCTCTACACTGACATCCATCGGCATGGTAGGACACACCATCTACCATCTGGGGAAAGGATATGCACTTACATCCACTAGCATGGTAGGACACACCATTTACCATCCGGGGAAAGGCTCTGCGCTTACATCTGACCATGGGAGGAACCAATCCTACCACCATGTCAAAAGGGCTCTGCACATACATCTGACCATGGGAGGGACCAATCCTACCACCATGTTAGAAGGGCTCTGCACTTACATCTCACCATGGGAGGAACCAATCCTACCACCATTTCAGAAGGGCTCAACATTTATATCTGATCATGGGAGGAACCAATCCTACCACCATGTTAGAAGAGCTCAACAATTTATTCATTACAATGAAAGATTAAACCATAAATTCATTACATCTAACCATGGGAGGAATCAATCCTACCACCATGTCAGAAGGGCTCAACAATTTATTCATTACAATGAAAGATTAAGGGCGCTCGCACGAAGTTGGTTCCACTTTTTAGTGCCACTTAAGAAATCAGAAACGCACCTCCGAAGTCTAAATCAAGAACGCATATGCGTTATTGATGGTACGTTCGAAATAACCCGAGCCCAAACACAAGGCTAAGGTTTGTAAGGAAGTAGATCACATATGCATTTTGTAAAAGTTAAATATCGCATATGCGATACATATTGTGAGTGCGGTATATCGCATATGCGATATATATCGCAAGTGCAATATATCGCATTTGCAATATATGTGATATTGAAAACTAAAAAAAAGAAAGAGAGGCCATAGGCCTCAAATATCATTTGTACAGTGAAGCATCGGGAGAGCGATAAACCACGTTGGAGAAAAAACGCAGAGGCGATTTGTGTTTCACCTTTTGGAGGTCGAGTTGGAGGTGGATTGGCTCCAATGGCAAGTAACTTCTCTTATCCATTTCAATTAGTTTTCAATTCTTTATTGTTTTTCTTAATTTCATAGTTTTTATAATTATTTAAAACAAATTTAATAAAAAAAATTGAATGAAATCAAAGAATGATTAAGTAAAACAACTTGTATTTTTTTGTTTAAATCTTAACAGATAACAGAAATGAGCAAGATAATGTGGAAAACGAACTCTCTAATAACCCAGAACCTAACCCAAACATGAACCCAAACCCAAACCTCGAGGGGGAACAAGATCGAAACTCACAAATTCTTGTGCGTTTGGCATCATTGAGGCGCTTTAGCTCATCTATTAGAGGGGGGATCATTTGAGACAATCTTTAGCCGATGCATTGGACACAATAACAAACACAATTGCCAATGCCCAAGGAGATCTATACAACATTAGCTTGTACAGAGAATCCAAGAGGCAATCCTACTCTGATGGATTGAGTTATAAAGACATCAAAGACCTAAAGATTAAAAAAGACCAATAATTTTCATTATTCTAGGACCCTAGCACCGGATTGGTTCCACCCACCAATTGAGCACACATTTCCATAGACTGGTGCGTTGAACCAAATACAATGGTCAATTGGATGGATCGTTGGTATATGGTCTTCGATGAAGACCCTCATGGGAATAGGGACATCCCATTTTATTTCCTTAGGAAGTTGTATGCAGAATTCATCCGAGGGAAACATGTTAACTATTTCGATATCTTAGGCTTCCAGGGTGTTGGTCATGGGATGCCCCAAGATAGGGAAGGGGCCAGGACGGATCCTGACCGTGTGCCATGCCCTCCACGCACACCAAAACCCCCTCTGCTATATCCTCCTGCAGGTCCTGTGATTGAGGATACACAGGAGGCATTATTTGACTTGGCAAATACATTGCTTCAGCATGGGATTGATGTCCAAGGCAATGTAGACCAAGGGGTTGGCACTTCTAAGGTCGACCCATCTACAAATCACACTGGAGATGCAGAGCGTTCAGAGCATCGTGTTACTCCACACCCTTGCACATCATGTGGAGGCATATGCTATTGCCCTGATTCAGACTTCCGGGACGATGGAATACTTCGATTTGTAAGTAAAACTCATTATTTTCATATTATATTTTGTTTCATATCACAATTTTCAATTGTTTCGCAATTTATTTCTATTTAATTATCTAACAAATTATTTGAACAAATATATAGCTAGTGTCCCATGGCACACTAGAGTTGCATAGTCTGTCGATCAATGTTGAGAACATTGATGCGGCTATCAATATTGCATATGGGTTTGGTTCTTCACCATTAGGGGTAAGAACTATACTTGTTAATTTGTCAACGCTATTTACATATTTATAGTAGAGATTGTAACATTCAATACATCCTAGTTTTGATACAACATGTTTTATGCAGGGTGATCAGGATGAGTACATTGAATCTTGGCCTAGTCCCTCTCATGCAGAGGTAGATTCCCAAACACAGGTATTATTTTAATTATGCTTTTAATTATGTTTCGATTTCTTTGGAAAAATCATTTTTCGTCCATAATGTATATGTCTCGTTTTCTTTGTATTATCTGACATTGACATATGTTATGTTATCTAGGAAACCATTAATCCATTGGTACTTGAAGAGCACCAACACAAGGTTGTTGTCGACCCACCTCTTCCCCCCCACCAGGTACATGTATGTTTCGTGCTTTTTGAAAACATCATTTTTCACCCATGTAGTATATATGTCTAAGATTCTTTTTATTATCTGAATTTGACATATGTTATTTTATGCAGGCTTCTATTGAGGCACCGGTGCTTGAAGAGCACCAAATTGATGACCCACCTATCATGAGCGAGCAGGTACGTTTATGTATCGCTTTCTTTTAATTGTGATTTTAATGATTCAACATGTACTTTAATTTTTTGAAATTGTCTAATTGTATCTTTATTCTTTTGTACGTAGGAACATGAGTTTGATGAATATGTCCAAAAAGCAAGCTTATTCGCTAGTACAAGTAGAAGTTCTTTTATCTCGTTGCTAGTTAATCGATCCATTGGTTACACACCTCCTCTGACAAGGCAGCAAGTAAGTTTATATATAGCTTTCTTTGTACATTTATGTATGGCTTTCCCTGATTTGGTGCTTTCTCTTTGTACGTTTTTGTAGGTTTATGTATCACTTTGACATATGTTACTTTATGCAGGAATCTATTGAGACAGTGGTGCTTGAAGACATTTCAAAATTTTATGGAAATTCGATGAAGATAATGTGTTATATATTTCAAAATTTTATGGAAATATGTAACACATTATCGATATATTAAAAAAAATAAAGTTAAGCTTGTGTTTTATATTTTTATGAATTAAGTAAATATTTAAAGTAATATATTTAATACAGTATTGTAAGTAAGATGTTTTTCATTTTCTATTTTATTAAAATTATAAATATTAAATATTATTATTTTTTCTTTAAACTAATTACACAAAGATAATTTATATGTTTTATATTTTTGTTATTGATATTTATAAAATATTAATTTCTATTAATTTGTTTTTTAATACACTATAATTTTATTTTAAACTTAGTTGTAATAGTGTTTAAATATTAATGATATTTTAAAGAAATATGTGATCTTTTCTTTTCCAATGATTTACTTAAGAATCAAAATCTTTATGCCATTTCTTTTAAGTCTTAGGTACTCTTAGTTGTAATAGCTTTTAAATATTAAGGATATTTTCAAGAAATGTGTGATCTTTTTTTTGCTATGGTTTACTTAAGAAACAAAAATTGTATGCCATCTCTTTTAAGTCTTAGGTACTCTTACTATAATTTAAAGCATAATTCCCTTATTATCATATGTTAATTGCTTACCTAATTATAATTAAATGGCTAATGGGAAGAAGTTTAGGTCTTAATAGGAGGATAACTTTCAGTGTATTTGTTTAATTTTAAGATTTCTCTCGTGTAAACTTTTTTTAGAGTTTAAATATTTGAGGAAAGATTTGCACCTCTAAGGATTTGATCCCTTTAGGTATAAATCCAATGTTAAAATGGATCCATGCCTCTATATCCTACATAATCAATATATACTTACCATTCATATTATTTTTGATAAAACTATGCGTTTATGTATTCTATTTTTTTGTTTTAAATTTTAATTAGAGTTGGCATTGTAATTTATTTTAAGTAAAAAATTATTTCTTTCCAATTGTTTTCAAGACTAAATAGTTTTTTCATCCTTCATTAACTATTTCCTCAATATTATAGATCTAATTGAGTTTGTGACAAAAGTAAGTATGTATCTAAAATATTGTTTTCTAAATTTAATGAGTGTCAATATTTATTGATTTAATTGGTCTTAATCACTTGCTAAGATAATACGAACCTTGCAAAAAAAACATTATCAATGATGTAAAGATGGATAATGATTATTCCAATGCAACCCCTATACATGTGAATAGAAAGGCTAAATTGGGTAGGGAAAATGGAGAACCTTAGAAATTGATTTCTTATATAATCTTATAATTGTAACTTTCAATTTGTCTATGATTTAATGATAGATTGTAAAACAAGATTGGTTGTTTATGATTTAATGATAGATTGTAAAACAAGATTGGTCTTTAAAACTATTTTCTAAAGCTTTGTAATCATAAACTCAATAAATAGAAATGTTACAACCCCAAACTTTAAAACATATAAGATAATTGGAATAATAGGTATATAAAAAGATATCATTTTTCTCACTAAAACGAAAAGATCATTGCTTTACAATTGTTTTTAAAACTAAATATGATTTACATCCTCCCTTAACTATTTTCTCACTATTAAAGTTTTAATTAAATTTATAATGAAAGTCAAATACAAGACAAATTATCTCTCTTTTAGTAGTTTTTATCATCTAAATTAAGATAATTTGGTTCTTTAAATTTAATGTTCATAACTTTGTCTTATTAAAAAAAACATTACTATTGTGAATAAAAATGGCATACTAAGTAAGAAAATGAAGAATCTTGGATATAGTTGCATCTCTCAACTTAAAAAGATTATAGTTGAAATCTCTTTTATAAGTTACTTTTAGGAATTATATTAAAATCGTTTATAAAGTTAACTCAAAACAAAATGATAGTGATTTTACCATTTTCAAAATTAAGTACGGGTCAGTGCAAGAAGATGAGGGACCTTTTAGATGCAATCCTAGTTTTCAAAAACATGATCACGTTACCAAAAAATACAACGCGTTTCTGCTACATAGCACTTGCTATGGTTCAACCCGAGCCTGACATGTCATGGGACATGTAGGATAGGAAACCATATCACGTACGCGTTATATAACTACAAAATGCATACGTGATCTGTAGTTCTAAAACGCGTACACGATTTGGAACTAAAATTAATTTATATAGACAGGCACGAAACCCACAGCCTATTCTACCTATCAGGAACGTGAAACCGGCGGCGATTTGGAGCGTTTTGGAGCAAATTCTTGGGGGATTGTTGGAGGAGCTGATTTAGTAGGAGGGGAGGATATTCCATCGGTGAATTATCATCTAACCAGGTAATTCAATCACCCAAAGCATTCTTTTTTGTCAATTCTAAACCTAGAATATTGTTTTTTAATAGAATAATCAACCCAACAACTCCCAAGCTAATGTATGATGGATACAAGTAATGTATTTTTCACAGATCAAACTAAAAGAGGCTATAAGAAACAAAAACATCATGTCTAATAGATATTCAATGTTCCAAAAGGATAGAAATATATAAAACAAACACATGTATAGAGTGTGTGTGGAAGGAGGCTAAAATTATAAGCCAAGGGTTTTAACAATTAAAAAAACAATATATATCTACATTCAAAATAAAGACAAAGAAAGATAGAAATCCCACATCATAATGAGATTGAGAGGCATAAACAAAAAGGAACAAAAATACTATAAGAGAGACACAAAATTACCATTGAGTAGGGTTCTAAACAACACGTATCTCATAATTCTCCACAATATGCAAGAGAGAGTAATGGACAAGCTAGCTTATGTTCCAATTACAACAGAAGCCCTAGATATTACACACCAGTTGGTAGAACTAACATAAAAATACAAGGTGTAAGAAACCCATGTTAGCAAACACAAGAACACGAATTTTGCTTCTTTTATCCTATAAACATAATAAAGAAAATTAGAAACATGTGAGACCCTAGGTCTCCCTAAGATCCCTTGATCTAGCAAAGACATAAATGAATTTACCCAAACAGTCTATGCCCCTACATCACTAGGTTTATCAACCATTTTTTAAAATAGCAAAAACAATGGGTAATGTATTTCTACATGTCTAGTCTCTAAGCTCATCTACAACCAATTGTAGTCCAGTCCACAAATTCTCCATTTTTCCATGTAACTTTTGGTTGGTTTCCATGTTTATACAACAATGGAAATGGTGAACACCCATGAACTACCTAGAGTGCGTCGTGAGAGTGTTCCCAACCATGATCGAGTCAATTATATTTAGAGGATATGGTGGCAGCCCTGTATCACCCCTTTTCTTGCCTCACATGTCCGAATAGTCCCTTGCCCCTTTCTTTTACATATCCAAGGGATGTAAAGGCCAAAACATGTCAAAATAGCACTCCTAAATTCAAAGAAGCTTAAACCCAAGTGTGCAAGGAAAAGTAACCAATGAGGGTGAAGAAGTGCCTTAGCTTCTAGAAAGAAGTTGAACGAAACTCACTATTTAATTGTTAAATGTTTAATTTTAAGTTTTAAATGTATGTAAGTGAATGCCATTAAATTGCTTACTTGAGTTTGATTTAATTTACATTTTCAATTTTGAAGAGATGTCATTATATACCATGTATATGTTTCTAATGATTTCCTTATTGATTTTTTTATTGCAGTTGCAGCTATGGACACAAATGCTGAAATACTGATTAAGCTTGCCCAGATGAGAGGACTCAGTACTGCTTTTAGTCGTGGTGATAGGATTCGATATTCACTTGCATCCACTTTGGACACAATTGTTGAGACTATTACATTGTTAAGAAACATACTATATGATATTACATCATATAGAGAAAGAAAAAGACAAGAGTACGCTGATGGGCTTGGCTACAATGCAATAAAAAAAATTGAAAATTACCAAAGAGCATATATTTTCATTGTTTAGGGACCCTCACATGAGGGAAATCCAAAATGCAAATAGGCCACATATCTATATCGAATGGTGCACATATCATCCATTTGTTGATAACTGGATGGACAGATGTATATGGTTTTTGATATGCCACCACACAACAACAGGGAAATCCCCCTGTATTTCCTTTGGAAGATGTATGTAGAGTTTGTGTTGGGTAAACATGTAAACTATTTTGATAAATTGTCGTTTCAGGGGATTGGTGGGGGGATGCCCCAAAACCGACCCAATGCCACGCTTCGAGACATTTATCTCCCTATCTCTGCATCTCGCAGGTAGTTGCCTGGGCCAGATGTCCCACCTATACATCGTGTTATTCCACAGACACGTGATGCATATTTGAGTTTGGCATGGGCAGTTGTTCGTCATAGCACTATGGTTCAACATATGGGTGAGGAAGGGACATCTGTCCCTGGTGTGGTACATACACCAGGTCGTCACGGTGCAGGACCATCTTCTAGTGCAGTACCACCCACTAGTGCAGTACCCCCATCTAGTGCAGGACCATCTACTAGTGCAGCACCATTAGCACATTCCCAGCCTACTTTTGAGCCTCACGAGTGCACATTGTGTGTTCGTCACTACTATGGTATTTCGTCAGATGTTGCCTTTAGTGGGTTTTTGAGTGATGTATGTATATGGTTAATTGTAATAAATTCTTCATTTATTTTTTTCTTTGTACACATATGTATAGTTTGAGTTAATATATTAATTTTGTGAACTTGCAGTTGATGCTTTATGCCAGCAGCGACGCCCCAGAGTTCCATGTTCCACACTCTACAGAGGGGCATGACATTTTATCCACTGATCCCTTGGTTGGAGGAGAGATTCCTATAGCACCCATTGTCGTATCTCACACCGAGGTAAACATTTTAAAATTTTAGTTTTTTAATACTTGTTAATTTGTTAATTTCCACATACTGTACATGTTAGTTCACTAATGCTATCTACGGTCTAATATTTACAATTATTAAACTTGCAGATGTCAAATCCTTCACGGGGGAAAGCAGTGATGGAGGTAGAATCCATGGTCGTATCGACCGAGGAAATATCTGGGCATGACATTCCATCCACTGATTCCTTGGTTGGTGGAGAGATTCATATAGAACCCATTGTCGTATCTCACATCAAGATAAACATTTTAAAAATGTCAGTTTTTTAATACTTATTAATTTGTTAATTTCCACACATTGTACATGTTAGTTCACTAATGCTATCTACGGTCTAATATTTACAATTATTAAACTGGAAGATGCCAGATCCTTCACGGGGGAAAGCAGTGATGGACGTAAACATTTTAAACATTTAAAAAATGTCATTTTTTAAATACATGTATGTTCGTTGAATCGTGATTTTTTAAATACATGTATGTTCATTGAATCATGCATGTCTAACTATATGAAATCTTGTTGACTATAGGAACCAACCGAAACACCTTGACCATTTCCTGGAGTTGTATCTCCTCATAGGCCATATGTGAATAAGGTTCATGTGTATATGAGGTGGCCTACTCCTAGCAAGAGTCCAGTTGTCAACGACCATGGAGCTACTGATACCATGGTAATGTATATCCTTCGATGATATTTCTTGGTTAACTTGAAATCCAGTGCATAAAATGTTTTGTTAATGTTTGATTTGCATGTTTACTGCATCAAGAGCCAGAGTTTACTATTGAAAACCTTGCAGGGATGGTTGATGCAGTAGTGAGTGTTGCATCTACAATGGAAACAGGTCACACAGAGGTACAACTATTTGAACATGATCGTTACAGAGTTTATTATTGTTGGCATATGTTTATTCATGCATGTCTAACTATTTCAAAAATTGGTGACTGTAGCCACCAGCAGCAGAAGTTATTGATGCAGCAGTCAATGTGGTATCTGCAATAACAACAAGCCACACAGAGGTACACCTATTTGAACATGATCTAGACATAGTGTGTTATTGTTGTCTATTGTTTATTCATGCACATGTCTAACTATTTCAACATTTGGTGATTGTAGCCACCACCAGCAGCAATAGTTCCTGCCCCCTCTGGTTCCACCATGGATGCGACCATCCTTGATGTTCAACCAATAGCTCCATCTGCTACACAAGGAACACAATCCCCTTTGTCACAGTCTCTCATTGAGGTGAGATGTCCATTAATGACCAATTGTTTCATGCAATGTCCATTAACATTTTGATAATTGTTGATTTAATTTAGATATGGTATTTTATTGAGCTAATGTATTAGTACATAGTTAGTTGAATTTAACAATTGATATTTAATTTGTAGGATCCAGAGATGCACATTGGTCCTAGAGTTTTGCCTACAGGATCAACCTCGAGAAAGAACAAGAGGAATCTTGAGTTTTGATGTGTCTTATGGGATATGTACATTTCGATACATGTACATGTGGCTTGGACAGTTTTGGATACATATACTTTTGGAGACATGTACATTGACATTTCACTTACATGTACATGTGGCTTGGCTAGTTTTGGATACATGTACATGTGGCTTGGATAGTCTTGGATACATGTACATGTGGCTTGGATATTCTTGGATAGTTGTGGAGACACATGTACTTCTAGTTACTTTTGGATATATATGTACTTTTGGATACTTTTGGATATATATGTACTTTTGGAGACAAGTACATTCACATTTCAGTTATAAATGAATGATACATTTCACTTTGAATTCGTTCTTTGGTTTCCACATGTTCTTGTATCAATCTATTGTATTGATTTGTGTGGATTATCTATTACTTATGAATGCACTATGTCAAAAGAAAAAACTATTATATTTAAAGGTTTCAATCATCTCACTACATGCACACTAAAGTCAAAGTTCTTGTTCATGTAATTTAATAAATATAAGTGCAATACAATGTATTTGAAGGTTTCAATGAACTCACTACATGCACACCTATTGGATATATCTAATTAAAAATTGTGAGTTTAGATGATTAAATTCCAAGTTAAGTCAATGCTCAAGTGTAATTTAATAAAACTAAGTGCAATACATGCTTCGCATTTCATCAACGACCAACAACATTATTCAACAAACCTCATGCACCCAATGACTAATCACTCAGAATTAAAGGAACTACAATAGAATCCAAAGACCAAGAACCAACTTCATGAATCAACATGATTTGAAGCATAAGTCCAACGGATTTGAAAAAGTTGAGTTGGACATTAGATTGATTCTGAATTGAGTTGTGACAGTAAGATAAGATTAGGGTTAGGATTAGGGTTTCCTTGGTAGGGTTATGGTTATGGGCCATGCATGTTAAACAATAAACCCTAGTTAGGGATAGGGTTTTCCAAGTTTGGTCTTCATTGGCATGAAATGCATTGTCCAAGTTTGGCCCTCATACATGTGACTGCATTGTCCCCTACTAACCGAAACCCTAGTTTCAAAAATCACCATATACGGTGGTCACCAGACAATGGATAAGCGAGGGAGGCCCCACCCTGGCTAAAATCCCACGTCACGAATCCAACAAAATTGACGGTTCATCGATCGAAGGCCCGAGCATCTATCTATGGCGAGTTACAGCTCACCTCCAGATACCGTTCAGGGACACTTTGTGGACTTGTGCCCGGTGCACAAAAAACCTCACGGAGCCAAAATTTTGAATTCTGTCAACTCCTGCTAGCATGTTTGGGCATGGGAAATATGGCAATGCCAACAGCATCCCCACCGTTCATGGATTTCCAACTTTGGCCCTCGTTGGCGTGACTGCATTGTCCCCTACTGAGCGAAACCCTAGTTTTAGAAACCACTGTAGATGGAGGTCACCGGGAAATGGACAAGAGGGAGAGGCCCCCCCTAGCTAAAATCCCACATCACAAATCCAACGAAATCAACGGTTCATTGATCGGATGCCCGAGCATCAATCTATGGTGAGTTGTAGGTCACCTCTAGATACCGTTTTAGGAACACCTAGTGGACTTGTGCTCGGTGCACAAAAAACCTCACGAAGCCGCAATTTTGAATTTTGTCAACTCCTGCTAGCATGTTTGGGCATGGGAAATATGGTAATGTTAGCCGCATCCCCACCATCCATGGATTTCCAATTTTGGACCTCGTTGGTGTGACTGCATTGTCCCCTACTGAGCGAAACCCTAGTTTCAGATACCACTGTAAATGAAGGTCACCAGGCAATGAATAGGAGGGAGAGGCCCCCCTAGCTAAAATCCCATGTCACGAATCCAACGGAATCAACCATTCATTGATCGGAGGCCCGAGCATTGATCTATGGCAAGTTGCATGTCACCTCCAGATTCCGTTCAGGGACACTTGGTGGACTTGTTCCCGGTGCGCAAAAAACCCCACAGAGACGCAATTTTGTATTCTGTCAACTCCTACTAGCGTGTTTGGGCATGGGAAATATGGAAATGCCAACCGCATCCCCACCGTCCCTGGCTTTACAACTTTGGCCCTCGTTGGCGTGATTGCATTGTCCCCTACTGAGCAAAACCCTAGTTTCAAAAACCACCGTAGATGGAGGTCACCAGGAAATGGACAGGAGGGAGAGCCCCCCCCCCCCCCCCCCCCCAGCTAAAATCCCATGTCACAAATCCAATGGAATAGACGGTTCATTGATCGAAGGCCCGAGCATCAATCTATGGTGAGTTGCAGGTCACCTCCAGATACCGTTCAAGGACACCTGGTGGACTTGTGCTCAATGCGCAAAAAACCTCATGGAGCTACAATTTTGTATTCCGTCAACTCCTGCTAGTGTGTTTGGACATGGGAAATATGGCAATTCCAACCACATACCCACCATCTATGGCTTTCCAAATTTGGCCCTTGTTGGCGTGACTGCATTTTCCCCTAATGAGCGAAACCCTAGTTTCAAAAACCACCGTAGACGGAGGTCATCAGGCAATGGATGGGAGGGAAAGGCCTCCCCTAGCTAAAATCTCATGTCATGAATCCAACGGAATCGACGGTCTATCGATCGGAGGCCCGAGCATCAATCTATGGTGAGTTGCAGGTCACCTCTAGATACCGTTCAGGGACACCTGGTGGACTTGTGCCTGATGCGCAAAAAACCTCACGAAGATGCAATTTTGTATTTCGTTAAATCCTGTTAGTGTGTTCAGGCATGGGAAATATGGCAATGCCAACCGCATCCCCACCATCCGTGGATTTCCAACTTTGTCCCTCGTTGGCGTGACTGCATTGTCCCATACTGAGAGAAACCCTAGTTTCAGAAACCACCATAGACGGAGGTCACCTGGTAATGGACAGGAGGGAGAGGCCCCCCCAACTAAAATCCCACATCATAAATCCAATGGAATCAATTGTTCATTGATCGAAGGCCCGACCATCAATCTATGGTGAGTTGCAGGTCACCTTGAGATACCGTTCAGGGACACTTGGTGGACTTGTGCCCGATGCGCAAAAAACCTCACGGAGCTGCAATTTTGAATTCTATCAAGTCGTGCTAGTTTGTTTGGGCATGGGAAATATGGCAATGCCAACTGCATCCCCATCATCCGTGGCTTTCCAACTTTGGCCCTCATTGGCATGACTACATTGTCCCCTACTGAGCGAAACCCTAGTTTCAGAAACCACCATAGATGGAGGTCACCGTGAAATGGACAGGAGGGAGAGGCCCCCCCCTAGCTAAAATACCACATCAGAAATCCAACAGAATCGACGTTTCGTCAACTGGAGGCCCAAGCATCGATCTATGGCGAGTTACAGTTCACCTCCAGATACCGTTCAGGGACACCTACTAGACTTGTGCCCGGTGCGCAAAAAACCTCACGGAGCCAAAATTTTGAAATCCGTCAACTCCTACTAGCGTGTTTGGGCATGGGAAATATGGCAATGCCAACCGCATCCCCACCATTCGTGGCTTTCTATCTTTGGCCCTCGTTGTTGTGACTGCATTGTCCCCTACTGAGCAAAACCCTAGTTTCAGAAACCACTGTAGATGGAGGTCACTGGGAAATGGACAAGAGGGAGAGGCCCCCCCCTAAATAAAATCCCACATCATGAATCCAACGGAATTGATGGTTCATCGATCAGAGGCCCGAGCATCGATCTCTGGCAAGTTGCAGGTCACCTCCACATACCATTCAGGGACACCTGGTGGACTTGTGCCCGGTGCGCAAAAAAACTCACGGAGCCGCAATTTTGAATTTCGCCAACTCCTGCTAGTGTGTTTTGGCATGGGAAATATGGCAATGCCAACCGCATCCCTGTTGTCCATGGCTTTCCAAGTTTGTCCCTCGTTAGCGTGACTGCATTGTCCCCTACTTAGTGAAACCCTAGTTTCAGAAACCACCGTAGACAGAGGTCACCAAGCAATGGACATGCGAGTATAAGAGGTGAGTTGTCAAGAAGGATATTATACAATCCTTAAAACATAATTTTATCATTGCGGCATCTTGTTTCCATCATCCTAGTTGTATATATCGGCTAAAAACATTGAGAATATTACCTACTTGAAAAATTAGGGTTTTAGTCCTGTAAGAGAGCCTACAAAGAACTTTGATAGGTATGACCTAAAGAGGTACATGTATGTATTCTAATCTTATGTATATCATGTGAATGAGATAATGAAATGTTCATATGATTGATATATAGGGTTTATTGATCATATGTAAAATTTGGCATGTTCATTAACTTGACATACAAGAGAACTTTTAGCATATTTATAAACAACATTATGGAAAATTTTGCATATCAAGAACACAAAATTGACATATTCATAAGAAACATACATGGGAAAATTAAAAATATGATACATACCTCATCATGCTAGATCCTACCTATTATCATACAACCAAGCCCTCCGGATCATCTCTTATAATGATGGTCTCCATTAGTCTCTCATGCTCTATATCCGGTAAGAAGTAGCGTACCTTCGATGAATTTTGGCTAGGCATTGTTTGTACCTGGAGGTTTGTACCAATGATTAAGTTGGTTTGCACCTGGTTTGTAATCCCTGTAAACATATCCACCCTTCTTTCTTGCATTGTTTTCATGTGTAAGGTATTCACCTTTAACAACCATAGACCTGATGGGGAAGCGGTTGTTTTCATGATCAGTCATGGACATAATGAGGGTTTTCTTTCCCTCTATACAACGTGCCAATCAGCAATCACCACCCCATTCACTATATTTTGAGGAAACCACTGCATATATGTGTCCTGCATAGTATGATTGTAGGTATATGATCAAATATTTTTCGTGTGATACAAGGCCATTAATGTGAGTTTCAAGACTACGTAAATTTTACAAAAAAATGTTAAGGAAATGCATCATACCAGGTTGTACAAGGTCTGATGCATGATCAAAATCTATAGAAATAGACGATTGGTCTTCTTCCAAAGGAGTTAACTCAACAATTGCACGCTGATCAAGTGGAAGTGATATGCAATCCCATCCATAAACCCAATCCAATGATTCACACACATCCCCATCACAACAAGGCGAGCAAAAACAAGCAAGTTTTCTGGTCCAAATTTCAAATACTGGGTTATTAGAGCTTCGAACCGAATGAAAGCCACAAGTCCCAAGAACAGTCTTGCATTCCCGTGCATGTGAACAATCTATGTCTACCACCTCCCAAAAAAATCTCTCCACGTGTCTCTTTCTTGTGGATTCTACTTGCATAGTTGAATCCTCTCCCATTACTGACATGCAACACCTGGCTATAGATTGAGCATTTCAAATAGTAGATATTGTAGATAATTTCAATTCCTCTCTTCGTAGGGATGTTTTGACACATGCTCCGGTTCCATCATGCTCTCCTTTACCATGCCCAGTCTCAAAATAGTTCCACATATGTGGAACTTTTTAGTTTTTATGCAATGAACACAACCATTAAAATATGCGTGCATTTTTTAACTGACCAACACATCCATCAGACCAAATCCAGTGTCGATCCATCTGTATGTTCCTTCCCTTCAAATGATCATAGAACATGATGAAGCAATGACGTACATAGTGGAATTCATGGCAACTATCATCACTTATGTAGAAGTGATATTCCTTTAGAATTTCTCTTTGCTCTTCACTGCTATTTGGGCCATGCCTATATGTGATAAGCACCATCAAGGAAACCTGCTCAGAGTGATAATACTGACTTTGGATCTCATTTTGAGGTTGTAGAGTGTAGTTCTCGGCAAAATCAACAACTGAAAGTATAGTACCATGAGGAAATGTATCTCTGCATATTCTAAACTTCTCATCCTTCCATCGTGCCAAGTGGACATGTTGAACATATTGATGTGTCTTTTCAATAAATTCCTTGACGAAGACACTAACTTGTACATGTTGACACAAAATGATCTCAATATCAGGGTTTTTTTGTAAGTAAGGAATGAAATGCAACTGTTCAAACATAAATTTATAGATAAAAGCATGTACTTGAGATGTCACCAATTGTATTTTTTTGCTTTCTTTCCCTAGGACTATTTCATAGCTGATATATTTGAAACTTTTCATGTTTGTAACCATATTCCCAAATTCATTGTCTCCAGTCTCGTGCATACATTGGCTCAATAATGCCATTCTATCACAGCTGGAGCAAGTTCCATCCAAACATGATTTTGCATAGTAAGTTTGCCCCTTAGGCCTATTACACATGATACTATAAATGAATTCTCTTGATGAGGTCGGTGGTATTGTCAAGGAGCAATCCTGCACATGGTTAGTATGCAACACACGATGAATGTACAAAAATGTTTCATAGTAATATTCATATTCTACATGGTATCTACAACAACAAGTGTTACGAAGAGTATTTATTCTAACATACCAGGGCTTACATTTCTCAAAAGATCTTTGCCCCAAATTCAATTGTCTATGTTCATTCCTAAATTTCTCGTATAGTTATGTCTTTGTTATATCAAGAAGATGCTTAATATGTGGTTCACGGTCCTTTGAACCCCTTCTTAATTTTAGTACATCCTTCCGGTTTGAAGAAGGCCTTGTGTGATCATGCCAAAAACTCTACACTAGTCCCTTTACTACATCAACTAGCTTCATGTCACAACGTAGCAACCGACCAATAAAGGCCCAAAAATCTATCTGGGCAATTGTGTCAAGATGTTCTCTTCTAATAGAATACCTACGGAGGGTTTTTACATTCAAATTAACTAGTTTAGATGTAGGCTTGAGAAAACAAAGGACCCTATGTTCTTATTCACAATTGCTCATGACAACACACGACAAGCCGCATTGCGGTCCTTTGACTGTGTGTTCTTACCAATTTTACCAAAGGCATCTACTAAGCTTTTAACTATATGATAACTTGGTCCAGAAGTCGTTATCATCTTTATCCCTAACGATTTCCTAACAATATTCATACCCCTAGATTTTAACAATGATAAAAATAATCTACATTTATCTCCATCACATTTAGAAACAAAATATTTATGTAATATCTATTGAGTTTGATAAGCAATACTATGTTTAGATAGCGTACCTTCAATGGAATTAAGGAGTCCTTCATCAAATTGTATACGCTTTGGAGTTCTTTGACATGTGCTTTATAATGGAGGTAAGGGGGTTGGATTTCTATCATCTAGCGCATCATGAATACGCTCTGGCGTTTCAGTAGCAACTTCTTGTCCTTCATTCTCTTCCTGGTAGTTGGATGGTGGAAGTCCAACATCCTCATCGAGGGTCCGGATAATATTTTCTTCTTCAACAGTAGGCTCCATGTCCAACACCTCTTCATGAGCTTCGTCTTGAGATGGTAACTTATAACTTTTGACTTGATGTGGGATTTGAAACATCCCCTAATGAGCACCTACGTTTTATTTCTTGAATACTTCCATGGGGTGCTTGTTCAACAACTATTGTGGAAATCAAAGGTCCCTCTAGTGAATGCTTCATTTTTTCTTATGCTGGATTAATAGGATGAACCGCTGTATCCTCTATAATTGGATTTGGATTAGTTTCCAAAGAAAGCCTCTGATTCATCATGTCTATTCTTTTCTTTTCTTTCTCTTCTTCGATAACTTCTTGAGGTCTCTTCTTCCTTGCTGATTTTCTTCCTCGGTTACGTACATTCCCCATCACCACAATGATCAATTCAATATAGTTTGTTTTTGTTACTCCTCAATTACAAGCTTTCAAACCTTTAACTTGCTTTATAACTATTGATCCTTCAAGGTGCTTCAATCTTCATTCTCAATTGTTCATATTTCCCATCAAAACAATAATGAATGGGAAAATTTACCTTTGGTTCTCTTGAATAATAAGCAAATGAAACTTAAATCATAAATTTTTCCTCAAGCTGATTCTCTTGTACAATTGTGTATATCCACCATCACCATGAAACGACATTGAATCTTGATATCATATCCTGTGTGCTCCTCAACCATGAAAGATGTCCTCAATGCTGCACCTACATAACAAAAAGAATGATGGAGAATGTGTATTGTGAGTATTTCCACAGGCGGGCTCGTGCTCTTAAAAAAAAACGCGCGGTAATCGGATTTTCGTAAAAACAGAGTGAAGTTGCTTTCGGACAAAAACAATTCACTATTTTTACAGTCCTAAAACATGCACGCGTTATATAGAGTAAAAACGAGTACGCGATTTGTATAAGTAAAACGCGCACGCGATATGTTTAAGCACAATTAATAGGGTGGGTGCATGGCTAAGGCAACAAATAAAATCATAAGAAAACAAGTGTTTTCTATGGTTAGAAACAAAGCAAATGTTTGTAGTGTTCCCTTCTTTTCATGCATATAAATGTTTCTCTCTATAGCCCCAATAATCATACCCCTACCTCTTTCTAAATATACCTCCCTCATTCTCTCTGCATCCCTCCCTATATGTTTCTTTCTCTCCCTTACTCCATCCCTCCCTCTCTCACCCTGAGGATGATGATGAAGACAAAGATGATGATACTGATGGTGATGAAGACAATGATGATTATCATGATGGTGATGAAGATGATGATGATGATGATGATGATGAAGATGACGATGTTGATGATGATGAAGATGATGATGATGTCGACGATGATGATGATGATGAAGACGATGATGATCTGTTGATGATCATGATCATGATGATCATGGTGATGAAGACGATGATGATGAACATCATGGTGATGATGATAATGATGAATAAGATCGGCACGATGGTGATGAAGAAGATGTTGATGATTATGATGGTTATGAAGAAGATCATGATGATGGTGATGAAGAAGATCATGATGATGGTGATGAAGACGATGATGATGAACATGATGATTATGATGATGATGATGATGATAATGATCATGATGGTGATGATTATGATGTTCATGATCATGATGATGAAGACGATGATGATCAACATGATGATGATGATGATGATGATTATGATGGTTATGATGATGATGATGATGATAATGATGATCATAAAAATATATAAAACACTTAATTATTAAATTATTTCAATAACAAAGAAAATCTTATATCTTTTTAAATATAAATAGCATAAATTTCTTTTAATATTATTAAAAAATATAAATTACATTTAATTATTTTAATGCTTTTTAATAAGTTTATTTTAAAATACCAATTATGAACGCAATTGATCTAAAAATTATATAAAACACTTAATTATTAAATTATTTTAATAACAAAGAAAATCTTATATTTTTTTAAAAATAAATAGCATAAATTTCTTTTAATATTATTAAAAAATATAAATTACATTTAATTACTTTAATGCTTTTTAATAAAATACCAATTATGGACGCAATTGATCTAAAAATTACACTTGTGATATACATCTTCAATCATAAACACGATTAAATTTACATAATGCACATATTTTCTTACATTACAATCAAAAGATTTGGTAAGCACAAGAATTATACATCTACCAAGCTAACTACATGGAAATTCCAAAACTATTACATAAGTATTCGTTGTCCCTTTCTCCTCGGCGGCTCCATAATTATGAAAAAGGGATGATCATAATTAACAAAATTTAAATAGAGTGGATTATTTTACATCCTTTTTAGGTATTATTTTGATAAGTTTTGTTATGATTGTTTGTTTTTTTTAATTTATAGATGTTTATTATATTGATAGGTGTTTTTAGCTTAGAATTTAAGGTGGGTTACCATTTATGTTTTTCATAAATTGAAATAAGATGAAATACTCTTCAAATTGATTTTACGAGAGTAGTTTAAAATTTGAAATAAACAATTTATATATAGTAGTTGATGCATGAATAACTCTTAACCATGCATGAATAACAAGTGATGATAAACAACCAACTAAATAAACCACAAATATTTAAGATATAGACAACGGATGATTACAACTAAGCATGGAGAACAAGTAATACATAACTTGTTCACCACCAAACTCTTTTCCTAGATTGCAAGACAAGTGTATTGTCCACATTGATTTTACGGCAGCACTTCAAAATTCAAAATAAACAATTATATTTATATATAGTTTATGCATGGATAAGTGGTAGCTTGCATAGATCATTTTTAGATGATGTATGGATAAGGAGATTCATGCCAACAACAAATAATAGATAACGTATTACTTGAAACACGAGTTAATAAACAAAATTTAAGTTTTCATCTAAATGATTTTTATAAATAAAATTTAATTATATCACTTAAATACAAATAAGTAAATATTTTCTTAACTTGAAATTCTAGTTGGAATAGTAATTTATGTTAAATCCTTACATTCTCATTTTATACATCGTTATCTCCTATTCCCTTGTTAACCATTTGACTTATATGTTATGTGTTAAACTTTAAATACAAATTTAAGAAAATATATTTTTAATAATCTTATACATAAAATTAAATTAGCAAATAAAAAAGTTGATGTTCATTCATAAACTAGCAGAGAAAAGTGGTTGGTGAATGTCCATAAGCACAACCAACTACTTAGCTTTATGCACACTTAAACAAAAGCTAAAATATATAAGTGTATATCCATTATTCATATCGGATTGTGAGAATTAATATAAGCACAAAATAAATACTATTTAACAAACAAAAAATGCAAAAACAAATTGTTACTAGTTTCTTTCACCATCTTTAACTGAAGCTTATTTAAATCTTAATCAAGATGTATTTAAGCATAAAAAAATATTAAGACCATGAAATGAATCCCTGCTATACACTTGTTACACTTGAATCAATCTTATTAATTAGCTCAAAAAACCCAAAAGCTAAAATAATATCTAAATAAGTATCAATACCATCATTATTATAAACGAGATAAATACCCCCTTCATTTAAACCCATTGCCCAATACCACTGCATAAAAATAATCTATATACCTGAAAGGAGGGGATGCTAATGCTTGATGTTTTCTTTATCATGGTAAATTCAAGAAATGCATGCACATAAACTTATAATCTTAGAGTGTGCATTGTCAAAGACACATTGGATTGGCTGCGCATATGCTATTGTGTTCTAGAACTTTGGATTGTAGGAATGGTTGAATGGCTCGCAAACGATTATATTGTAAAATATTCAACATTAAAGCCCATTCAAAACTCGCAGGTAGCTTCTTTTACAATAACTCCTAAGAAATCAAATTAACCAATGTTACCAATTGAACGATTACACCAATTATTAAATAGTAAATTATCCTCCAGTACGTGGAGTAATTGTGAGTTTCTTGTTTGTTGTGATTAGTAAGATGATGGGCCAGAATTGATTATCAACACAAATTAAAATTAATATAATTTGAATTTATCACAACATAATTAACACAAATTAAAATGAATATAATTCAACAGTTTTTAGTGAGTATAACTATAAATGAAATTCCATTATATAACAATAATATAAAATCTACAAATTTTATTTTGAAAACTCAAATGAGAAAAGCAACTTCAAATTCAAACAATTGTAAAGTTATAATGCAATCACACTGCTATATGAAACATTTACCAATTTACATAGTCAAAACTTTCTTCCTTTTTCCACCTCCACATCTTCAAAAATTGCAAAAAAAACAAAAACCACTGTAACTGACAAAAGATGGTGTAACATGAAAGGCCAAACATCCTTGTCTCTTCTCTCCTATTTCATACGTTTGTCCATTCATTTTTTTGTTTAATTGCTTAATGCTTGCATCACCATCTTATCTTTTCACATATCAATGTCATTACCATCTTTTCTTTTCGCATATCAATATATTTACCGACTTTATTGAATGTCATTACAATAATTGCTATAAAATTTACATTGATTTGTTCCTAGTAGCAATTGTGTGTCTTCAACGACTTTATTAAAATGATGTCTTTGAGCATTTGGATATGTCTTCAAAGACTTTAAAAGGGTTTGTTAGTGGGTGCATATCCTTTAGACATGCGCCCACACTCCACATACAAAGAAGGCAACTTTTTGACTAAATGGTTCTTATTGACTCTACCCACAATACGTTAGCTATGGCCGGTGGTGGCACGCAAGTTGTAACATTTACGGCTGACGTGACTGGTCGATTCGGTGGTGAAGGCCGCGTTATCTCCATTTCGAAGCAATGGAAGAATTGTCAATGTAACACACACCATGCAAATATGAATATCAAAACCCTCACACCAGGCTCGCTGTATATACGTAACGTAAGGCGCGCAGACTGTAGCCCTTCGGCTCTACACTCTGAATTTGCAGGCAGTGGTAAGCGTTAGAGATCATGGGATAAGATGGAAGGTCACCAGAATAAGGACAAATTCTGATGAAGCTGTGGAGTTATTTGTGTTTTAAAGTATTTACTAAGTATTTCGCAGCTGCAGCATTTAATTTTTGTGACTGTGAGGATGTGAACAATTGGATCAATCCAAAAGTTCACATCTTCTCAATGTTACATTCATGAGTTTTCTGATGACAAATTGCATTTGCATGGCTTGTAATTAGTGCAGATGACTGTGCTTGTGGACAAGATAAATCTCGTCAAAGAGGAAAATATGAAGCTCAGTTTCACGTTGGAGCGCATGATTAGTAAATATAACGACTTGCGGAAGCATATCAGGTTTCTCGCGCGGAACAGAGGTGTCGATGGAAGCCAGGTATTTAACGAAGTTAATTTGAGTTTGGACTATGAAACTTCGTGAATCTGAATATTTCACAATGTTGTTTTTTGGCTCTTCGACTTCGTAGGTATTCAATCCAGATCATTCAGGCCAAGAACTATTGTACGCAAGGTACTCCAGCGGTGCAGTTTCCCACCAATCTGATATGTGCGGGGATTGTCATAAACGAGGTAGAGAAAAGGAGAAGAGTACCAGATTGATAGGCGATCAGCAGCTACAGTCAAAGAAGAGGAAGATTGAGAATGGGAGCACTTCGTCCCCTTGCTGTGATGAGAAATCGTCGAAGAAGCAGCATCATCAGGTGCCGAGCGGTGGCTCCCGCGAACAAACGGCGGCCGCGCCAAAGAGAACCGTATCCGTGCGGACAAGATCCGAAACATCTGTGGTACTAATCAAATTCTTTTTTCTCTTTTTATTCATAGGTAGGATTTATGTGACCTGATCTAAAGTGGTAATGATAATCAATACGCAACAGAGAATTTAATGATTTACCAGTCATAACTTAGGTTTATAGCTATTTGTATGTAAGAGTGCATACCTTAAATTATTAAGTATTAAATGCTTAGAGACATAAGAATACTAAGACTATATTAATCAACTCATGTATTACAAATGAGTTCAATAACAACTATATGTCATTTACAATACAAGAATAAAATCTCTATGGAAAAGAAACAATCAATCTGAGGTAATAGAATCTTTATGAAAAATCTTTATGGAAAAGAAATAATTAGGTAATTTTTACTGGAATTGCCATTTTTTTGGTAGTTGAGATTGCAATTTTGGTTCCAAAAATGGATTCAATACTCTCTATAACCCCAGGGCACCCTAACTATACAATTTCAAAAACTGCAATTTCAACAATTCTTGAGGAATTTTTGTCAAAATTCCCCCCCTAAAAATGGTGCAAATAGTCTAGAGTTTAGCTCACTACCTCCCAACCACCCAAACTACATCCAATAAAGCTTTCAATATATTATTTATATTCTATATCTATCTATATTCATCTATAATCACACTTTAACTGATTTTATTTCTTCCCATTTAATAATCACACTCTAATTGATTTAATTTCTTTGTATGTGAATGTCTTTTTTCATTGGTATTATTTTAACATCTGAATACTCTATAACTGATTATGGAAGGCCTATTTAATTATCTTCTACTTCTCATTATTTCTTAACTAGCACAGCCACATAGTTTATGGTTGGATGAGGTTGATAGGGATCAAATGGTTAAGAGATAGTTATGGAATGGAAGATATTTTGGAATGTTATCACAGACATTCTTCCTCATATCCATTTATCAACTATAATGTTGGTTACCCAGCCATCAGCTATGAGTTATCCATGCATTGCTATCACTTATCCATTTATCGGCTATAAGTTATTCATGCATTGCTACCAGTTATCCATTCACATTCTCATCCATAGATTAAAAAGCATAAGCCTTAGTTCACCCCAAATCTCAAATAAAAATATCTATCCACTTAATAAATATATATTTGTTTTCTAATTAACAAGTTCCTCTTATTGTTACTTTGTACTCACCTCTTATCACCTCTTATTGTTATGATTATGTTATTACAAAAATTATATCATTATCTGCACTCTTTTTACAATATTCAGTTGTGTTTGATTTTATAAGGATGGAGTTACCATTTGAAATATTGAAACATGGTTAAACTCTAATACTGTAAAAAAAATCCACAAATGATGTTAACATAATGATTAATCAATCCTTATGATAACTTTAACATAATGATTAATCAATCCTTATGATAACTTTAACCTTATGATTAACCAATTTTTATGATAACTTTCACATAATCAAGTTTCAGAAATTTTTCATTTACAATCATTTTAATTTATTTTTTTCATATTTAACAATTGAAGTCATTTTGATTTGAAATTATTAGAATCTGTCATATCTTTCGACAATTAAATTAATTCAATAAAGCTCAACTATTATGCAAGTTAATCAGAACTGGTTGACAGAGTATGATTTCAAGTTTGTATATAGCAAGTTTGTTTATATTAGAATTCATGATTTAAAGTTTGTATGTAGCAAGGCTGTTTGTATCAGAATTCATGGTTTCTGTCATGTATAAAGTATCTGATCTCTAAATTGCATTATAATCAGATAAACGATGGATGCCATTGGAGAAAATATGGGCAAAAGAATACAAGAAACAACACACGTCCGAGATCTTATTACAAATGTGTTATGGCGCCTGGTTGCCCAGTTAAAAAACAGGTTCGACCTCGTTCTTTCCCATGGAATTCTCCGACTCAATCACTCATCGACTGTGAAATGAATAAAAGCCTCACTGCTATTTAAATATGTTAAAATTATGAGCAGGTTCAGAGATGCGCCCAAGACCCGACGATTGTAATAACAACCTACGAAGGTGAACACACTCATCCTCTGAGTCCCCTGGCTATGTCTGTCATGCACTCGTCCTCCTCCAATCAGCTCATCAATGAGGGACTGAATACAGTGAATTTTCTAACAGACAATCAGTTTATACCTATTTCCAGAATAACGATGTCGAGCCTTTGTCCCACAATCACTCTCGACCTCACAGATAACTGCCCTAATCCAGGGTTACAGTTGCAGCCTGCACATTTAGAGGCAGGCAGCTTCCAACAGACACCATTGTCTAACGATTTGAGTCAGGTATTGGATCATGATCAGAATCAATTAGATAATTATTCATCCATTATGCAGGAATCTGTGGCTTCTATATTAAAAGGAGATCCCAACTTCACTGAAGCCTTGACCGTAGCCATAGCGGGCTCTCTGTTCAATCTGGGGGCTCCAGTCCTGGGGATGCCTAAATCCCGATAGTTCAGCTCATGAAGTATGCACCGATAGTTAAGCTCCTGAAGTATTTGGCTAGAGACGTCTTCTTTGCAATATTTATTTGTGAAATCTTGCATACATCAGCATAGATTTATTTGAAAAAAGAAGAGGGGATATACTTAGCTTCCGAATCAAATACAGGAGGTGTAATTCTTTTTCCAATATTTGTTAATCTATATATTTGGGATGGTTTTAATTTGTCTATAAGTTTTTGTACTTAAAATTTGAGATGACTAAGGTATATGTTTTTCATCTTTGTACTGTGATAACATAAGTGTCTTATAGAGATTGATTTTATAGCACTGTTCAAAATTTGAAATCAATATTATATATATATAATAATTGATAAATGATGAATGGATAATTAGTATATATATAATAATTGATAAATGATGAATGGATAATTAGTAACGAAGTATGGATAACTAGTAACTATAAGAGGAAGAATGTCACAATTGAACCCATTTAACTAAAATAATATGAATAATAATAAAAAATTCAAAGTGTCTTTCATTCCATGACTATCTCTCAACCATTTGTTCCCTATATTCTTCATATTTGACTGTCTCTATGCCTTTGAAATAGAAACTGTAAATGTTTTAAATCTACACATGTTATTTTTTATAATATTTCTTTTTAAAAAAACATATTATTATATATATATAAGAGTTATACATTCTCCTATAACTTCTAAAAGAATTAAGGAATGGAAAACTCTAGAGTAATATAATAAATTATGGAGGAGCACTAATATAATAAATTATGGAAAATAGGTTTTGGAGCTTTAGGATTATATAAAAATGTAAGGTAAGCTCATCATGACCATCAGTCCTTAAACAATCTTAGGTGCATCATCATATAGATTAATCAAATCAGCTCCTAAGGGAACCTCATCCAAGACTCATGACATGAGCACTTTTACCTGCACTTCTTGGAGTTAAATTCTAGGCTTTGGTAGACTAATGTTATAGAATATAGAATGCAACTCTTGGCTCAATTAACGTTATCATTAGAAAATCAAATTTCCTTTGTTATATAGTTTGAAAAAACTAAAATAAATTCCTTCGTGGTAATTTGTCATTGCACAAAATGGTTCTACCCATTGTGAAAACTAACACACTTTGTAAACTCTTTCTCATTTAATTTCCAAGCACCGGTGCCACTAGAATAAACGCAGCAATCAATAATGACAACGTGACCAGTTTAGATCGAGCATTTTAGTTTAGGCCGTTCATGCTAATTTATGTAGTACTAAGGAAAAATATTAAAATGGTTATCATTAAGATTATTATTCCTCGTATTGGTACATTCAACTTTGGATTCTAAGATAGTATGTGATCAAATATTTTGAAATGATTTTTTAAAATATTTTTAACGTGGTAGATTTATATGTTTTTAATAAGAATTATTAATGTATGTTATGTTAGATTTTTATTATTTAATCAATATGATCTAGGATCTTATGTGAAAAAATAACATGCACAACAATAATCACAAGAGACAAGAGACACAAAGAGTTTTCCTCGCAAAAACCATAAAGGAGAAAACCCTACAACTTCCTAAGAGATAGAATGAGCACTGATGGCAGCAGTAAAACCCAAAGACAGAAAGATGATATTCAAGAGTTGTTCTCTCTCACACTTGTGCGAGCTCCTCTTCTCTCACCTATGCGCTATAGTTGGGTGAGTGTGTGTTATAAATAGAGAGGCTCACTCTCTATTTATACTAGTTTCTGACTTGACAATTGCTTACCACGGCCGACTTCACTAGGAGAGTCTAATAACCCTAGTGCCCCTTAACTGTGGGGACTTTGCCCCCCGATAAACAAGGAGGGTTAACCTCTATGACTTTACATTACTTGATTACATTAATGATTCTCCCGATAGGAACATCGGGGACCAATGAAATACAATATATGAAATATACAAGTGAATACATTTCGAAGTTACAAATACATCAACACTCCCTCTTAACTAGGAAGGTATTCTCTTGACACAATTCATCAGCACAAGTCTTCGTCATTGAATCATCATCAAGGCTAGATCATCATTGGATCATCATCAAAGTTGGATCATCATTGGATCAACTGTCTCGATCAAATGGTGTTATCTCTCAATTCTACTCGTCACAGGAAGTTCTACAGAGCCATCCCTTTTTCATGTTGGTTGTAGGCCTAGCCTCCATGTAGGTCTTCATCTTCTTCAGCACTTATATCTGACCATGGGAGGAACACATCTAGCATCCATGTCAGAAAGGCCCATCCAACACTTATATCTGACCATGAGAGGAACACATCCAGCATCCATGTCAGAAAGGCACGCCCAACACTCACATTTGACCATGGGAGGCCCAGTCTGTCACCGTATCATAAAGGCGTAGCACTTACATCCATCGGCATGGTAGGATACACCATCTACGATCCGAAGAAAGGCCCAACACTTACATCCATCGGCATGGTAGGATGTTCCATCTACCATTCAAGGAAAGGCCCTGTACTTACGTCCACTGGCATGGTAGGACGACACACCATATACCATCCGGGGAAAGGCTCTACATTGACATCCACCGGCATGGTAGGACACACCATCTACCATCTAGGGAAAGGATCTACACTTACATCCACCGGCATGGTAGGACACACCATCTACCATCCGGGCAAAGGCTCTGCGCTTACATCTGACCATGGGAGGAACCAATCCTACCACCATGTCAAAAGGGATCTGCACTTACATCTGACCATGGGAGGAACCAATCCTACCACCATGTTAGAAGGGCTCTACACTTACATCTAACCATGGGAGGAACCAATCCTATCACCATGTCAAAAGGGCTCAACACTTATATCTGATCATGGGAGGAACCAATCCTACCACCATGTTAGAAGGGCTCAACAATTTATTCATTACAATGAAAGATTAAACCATAAATTCATTACATATGACCATGGGAGGAATCAATCCTAAGACCATGTCAGAAGGGCTCAACAATTTATTCATTACAATGAAAGATTAAGGGCGCTCGCACAAAGTTGGTTCCACTTTTTAGTGCCACTTAAAAAATCAGAAACGCACTTCCGAAGTGTATATCAAGAACGCATATGTGTTATTGATGGTACGTTCGGAATAACACGAGCCCAAACACAAGGTTAAGGTTCATAAGGAAGTAGATCCCATATGCATTTTGTAAAAGTTAAATACCGCATATGCGATATATATAGCAAGTGCGGTATATCGCATATGCGATATACCGCATATGCGATATATATCGCAAGTGCGTTATATCGCATATGCGATATACCACATATACGATATATATCGCAAGTGCGATATATCGCACTTACAATATATGCAATATTGAAAAATTAAAATAAAAAAAAGCAAAGGCCATGGGCCTCAAATACCATTTGCACAGTGAAGCATCGGGAGAGCGATAAACCGCGTTGGCGAAAAAATGCAGAGGCGATTTGTGTTTCACCTTTTGGAGGTCGAGTTGGAGGTGGATTGGCTCCAATGGCAGGTAACTCCTTTTATCCATTTCAATTATTTTTCAATTCTTTATTGTTTTTCTTAATTTCATAGTTTTTATAATTATTTAAAAGAAATTTAATAATAAAAAAAATTGAATGAAATCAAAGATTGATTAAGTAAAACAAAATGTATTTTTTTGTTTAAATCTTAACAGATAACATAAATGAGCAAGATAATGTGGAAAATGAACCCTCAAATAACCCAAAACCTAACCCAAACATGAACCCAAACCCAAACCCGGAGGGGGAAAAAGATCGAAACTCACAGATTCTTGTGCATTTGGCGTCATTGAGGCGCCTTAGCTCATCTATTAGAGGGGGGGATCATTTGAGATAGTCTTTAGCCGATGCATTGGACACAATAACAAACACAATTGCCAATGCCCAAGGAGCTCTATACAACATTAGCTCATACAGAGAATCTAGGAGGCAATCCTACTCCAATGGATTGAGCTATAAAGACATCAAAGACCTAAAGATTACAAAAGACCAATTATTTTCATTATTTCGGGACCCTAGCACCGAATTGGTTCCACCCACTAGTTGAACACACATTTCCATAGACTAGTGCATTGAACCAAATATAAAGGCCAATTGGATGGATCATTGGTATATGGTCTTCGATGAAGACCCTCATGGGAATAGGGACATCCCATTTTATTTCCTTAGGAAGTTGTATGCAGAATTCATCCTAGGGAAACATGTTAACTATTTCGATATCTTAGGCTTCCAGGGTGTTATTCATGGGATGCCCCAAGATAGAGAAGGGGCCAAGACGGATCCTGACTGTGTGCCACGCCCTCCATGCACACCAAAATCCCCTCAACTATATCCTCCTATGGATCCTGTGATTGAGGATACATAGGAGGAATTATTTGACTTGGTAGATACATTGCTTCAGCATGGGACTGCTGTCCAAAGCAATGTAGACCAAGGGGTTGGCACTTCTAAGGTCGAACCATCTACAAATCACACAGGAGATGCAGAGCATTCAAAGCGTCGTGTTACTCCACACCCTTGCACATCGTGTGGAGGCATATGCTATTGCTCTGCTTCAAACTTCCGAGACGATGGATTACTTCGATTTGTAAGTAAAACTCATTATTTTCATATTATATTTTGTTTCATATCACAATTTTCAATTGTTTCGCAATTTATTTCTGTTTAATTATCTAACAAATTATTTGAAGAAATATATAGCTGGTGTCCCATGGCACACCAGAGTCGCATAGTCCACCAATCAATGTTGAGAACATTGATGTGTTGAAATATTGTAACTTCGAAGAATATTCTATATGTATCTTTTTGTGGTCCCCGATGGTCCTACCGGGAGAACCACTTGTATTACATTGTACCCGATTCTCCTAGTTGAAATAACTAATAAGAGTCATGAGGTAGTCCCCTCTAATTATAGAGGTGGGTCATCAGCACCCCAGTGTGGTAACTTGAGCCTACATGATTTAACTCGAGCCTACATCTCAAATGAGTTAACTTAAGTGAACGGATGAATATAAATAGAGGTGTAGTGCTCCTCATTTGGAAAACACACACACACTTGTATAGCGCATTAGTGGAGAAGAGAAGAGTAGCAGGAGAAGGAGGAGGATCAGGCTTTGATCTCCTTGCTGGTTTTATCATTTACCTTTTTGGGGCATCTATATTGAGGAAGCTTTTGCTGGGTTTTTCCCTTTAGGGTTTTCCTAAGATAAATATATCCTGTTCTTATGATACTGTTTCTTTCAGTGATCCTGTTTATATGCTTTTGTTATGAAAAATGAAATGATATACTGATGTCTTAGCTAAGCATATGAAAATTTAACATGGTATGAGAGCTAACCTAAATAGGAAAGCTTTCACAAGCTACAGAATCTAGGGCTTCTTAATTTTTGGTTCTCTCTCCACAATCGATCAGCAAAAGAAGGCTAGGCTAACTCTCCATTGAAGGGTGCATCTTTCTGTCGAAGCGGAATTCGATTCCGAGCATTTTCAGTTTTCGGTGCGGGAAATTAGGGCTTCTTACTGAAGAGGAATTTTTGAGTGAGCCTAGCATAGGATTGATCTCCTCATAAAAATAGAATTTTAGAGACCTGGATCAAAAATTTTGGTTGGGTGAAACTCCGGGAAAGTCAAACCCTAGTTTGACGTCGAGCTAGAAAAACCGTAAATACTAAAACTGCAAACTTTTGGTACGTTCGATATATCGCCTGATTGGTGAAGAATCAGGAGCTGAAAATTGCAAAGACTGAAGATAAAATCCTGATGTACACTGTGTCCAAAATTCAACCTCCTATTCGCTATAATGGGAGATATGATCCCTCAAAGTTAGGGTTCCAGCCTCCTCCAAAATTCATCCCTAAACAGGACACCTAGGGAAAATTGCTATAGCGTGGGCTACAGAGGTCCAAATTAAATTCCTGAAGATGTTTTAGAAAGAGAACGGACTTTACTTTCTTTGGTTCTAATTTAAGAACTAGAAGGTGAAACAGTAACACATGGTAGGCTGTACAACTTCACTGTTCTAAACAGTTCTGTAACATGTCACCTTGGTAAAAGGATCATAAATCCAAAGTGGTGAAATCAATTCTAATGAAACCTATGGTGTTGGATCAGGGACTTTCTAGGTTACCGGAGTGAGAAATTTCAGACACAGAGGAGTAGAAAGTTTAGAGATATTATAGAAGTAGTGACAGGCATTTCTGCAGAAGAAATTGGAAAACTAGGGCTTCCTATTCCAAGAGCTTTCCTCCACTGTTTTCAAAAAAAGAGTACATTGGATAGCTCCATTTGAAGAGATATATATTTCTATTGAATAAAATCTGAAAGATTCCAAGTTTTTAAAATTAGGGTTTCTCTGACAAACCCTAGATCAGCCAGCTCCGGAAGCAGGACGGACACCTCAAATCAGTAAGATCTAATCTTTTGCTATTTGAATTTGAGGTTCTCATTTCAAAGTGATATATCACATCAGCTTGTTGATAGGCTTGGTGAAGTTGACAACTTCCAAGCATGGAAGTATTTGATCTCTCTGAAGAAAATGAATTGGACACCTACATGAGTAGAGAGGTTCCAGTTCCATACAGAGATGAGGCCCAAAGCCTTACACAAGAAGAATGTGATCAAGGCCAAGAAGATCATTGTTGATTCAATCACGGATCAACTTGTACCACAAGTGTCTTCCCTAAAGACACCGAAGATGTTTGATTCCTTGATCAAGCTATTTGAAGATAAGAACATAAATCAAAAGATGGCTTTAAGAAAACAGTTGAAGAATGTGAAGATCCAGAATGCAAAAGTGGTGATAGCCACCTTGAATGGTCTCCCAGGATCGTGGGATTCATTCATGCGAAGAATGTATGCCAGAAGGAAATGATTACTTTCAGTTGACTCTAGGAAGAAGAATAAGCTCGACTCATAAGAAGAGAAGAAGAAGATGGGAGCAATTGAAGATCAAGCTCTCATCATTCAAAGAAGATCCCTCAAGCGATGAGGAATGTGAAGAACTCAATTCTTGAAAACCTATTATCCATCTTATCATTTGAATAAGAAATGATGATGTCATGAATGAAGAAAATGATGAAGCAGAATGATCAATATGGAGTTTACCCATGAAACAAATAAAAGATAAGTATTCAATTGTCATTTCATGATATTTTTTTGTTATACATTTGATTATATTCAGTTGTTGTGTTATGCATGATAGATTGTTTGCATTAATGACTGTATACTACTAATATGCATGTGATGGGTAAGTAGCTCATGGTGCTCTCCATTGCTACTTATCTAGAATGAAGCCGCCTTGATGACATATTGTATTAGTTCACAATCTCAATAATGTCATGATAGAGATGGAAGGCATCTAGAAAGTTTCTGTGAGATATGGATGAATGTTGTATTGGCTAAATAGTTGCATGATGCATAAGAATTTGTCGTTATGCATATGTTTTATGAAATAGTTCTAACCATGCAGCTAGTGCATTTGAATTGTAGGAAAGGTCCTATACAACCTCCCACAAGAAGGATGAGACTTGTTCTAAAGAACAAGTGATGACAATTCAAGATTCACTGCAATAAAATCTGAAGCTCCCAGGGTTAGAGACACCATGACGGAAGAAAGAGCTTTAGAGAGCGGTAGATCCACCTCAAAGGATGAAGACCACCATGGGTATGAGAGATAACTCAAGATGAAGAAAAGAATGCTATGAAAGAAGCCATGATCAAAGAATAATAATTGATCATGGGGAATGATGTATACGATATGATTTCGAGACATAAAGGGAAGTACGTATTATCCTCCATATGGATCCACAAGAACAAGTGTACAAAGCAAGGTTCGTGATTTGCCTCAGAAAGAATAGACTATGGCATGACATACTCTATTGACCAGTATATATCAAACATAGAACCACCTGTACAGAATGAAGAGAGAAGATGATACTCCACTTCAGGGGGAGTGACTACAGAAGATATCTGAGTTCGACATGGTACGACATGATGGATAGCTTCATGATGGATCGAGACTTTACTAAGAGTAGAGTGGGTTACAACCTTCAAGGTTGAATGTAGAAGACTAGGATATGTTGATGACCTGAGAAGACAAACTCATAGAAGATGTTATGATACTAGAATGATGTTTGGGATATAGTACTCAAACCAGAAAGCAAGAATGTGGTATCTTCCAAATGGATTTGCAAGATAAGATATGTTGCTGATAGAAGTAAGGTAAGACTTATGGCTAGAGGTTTCTATCATAAAGAGGGAATTAATTCTGAAGAGACACTTACTCCAGGAAGCAAGGTTCACTTCCTTCAAAACTATCATGGTAGTTTCTTCCATGATGAAGTAAATACAAGCCTTCCTTAATGGTATGATTGAAGAAGAGTTTTACATCGAATAGTCACGAGGATTTGAAGTTGAAGTCAGATGGAATCAAGTATGCAAGTTGAAGAAGGCCCTCTATGGCCTAAAGTAAGCTCCCAGAGCTTGGTAGATAGTTTCCTGATGAGCATGGGCTTTGCCAAGAGTAAAGTCGATCCTAACCTTTCCTACAAGGTTGTAGAAGATGAACCTATCATTCAATTACTATATGTGGATGACTTATTCTTGACAGGGAATGAGAAACAGATCATGGAAAGCAAGAAGAAACTAGCAGAAGAATTTGAGATGAAAGACCTTGGGTTAATGCATTATTTCCTAGGTCTAGAAGTATGGCAAAGTTCAGAAGGAATCTTTCTCAACCAGGGAAAGTATGAGGTAGACATATTGAAGAGATTCAATATGTTGGAATGCAAATTCATGGCCACACCCATGGACTCCAACCTGAAGCTATTAGCTGATGACTCATTAGAGTTAGTGGATGTGACTCACTACAGACAGATCATTGGGTCATTGATGTACTTAACAAATACCAGACCAAACATTTGTTTTGTTGTGAACACCTTAAGTCAATATCTTGTTCAACCAAGATGGGTTCACCTAGTAGCTGCAAAACATGTGATTAGATATCTGAAAGGGACTATAGACTTTGGTCTATACTATGATGGTAGACATGAGTATAGATTGTATGGCTACACAGATGCAGATTGGGCTGGAAGTATCTCAAACAGGAAAATCACATCAGGTAGATTCTTTTGTTTGAGGTCTGCTATGAGTTTATGGTTTAGCAGGAAACACTCCAGTGTTTCTCTTAGCACGGTGGAAGCAGAATACATAGCAGATTGCTCTACTAAGTTGTGAAGCCATATGGCTTCAAAAGCTAATATCAGGTCTCTTTGACCTGAAGATGGATACTACAATGATTCTATGTGATAACCATAGTTGTGATGACAAAGAACCCTATGTCCCGACGTAACACGTAGAAATCCGGTATTTCTACATACAAGATAAGATGCAGATGATGATACTGTAGATGCAGATGATGGTGATTCGGTATTTCTATACTAAATATAGAGATGATGATGTTTCAGTATTCCCATACTGAAGATATAGATGATGATGATTTTAGTATTCCCATACTGAAGATATAGATGATGATGATTTCAGTATTCCCATACTGAAGATATAGATGATATTTCAGTATTTACATACTGTAGATACAGATGATGGTGATTCCGTATTTCTATATTGAATATAGAGATGATGATGCTTTCATTATTTCTATACTGAAGATACAGATGGTGATAATTCAGTATTCACATACTAAAGATGTAGATGATGATATTTTGGATGATGATGTACTGACGAAGCCTCTGCCTCGAGTAGAGTTCGAACACTTTCGAGACAAGCTTGGTGTTGTTCGGAAAGACCTTCCTCGAAAGGGGGAGTAGTGATGTTGCGGTGGGATTGTATCATCCCTGGGAATTTGCCCTAAAGTGATTCGGAGACCTCGGTCCTCGAGAATGAAGAGGGATTGTATCATCCCAGGACATCTGTCCACAATAGATGCGGTGACCTTGGTCCTCGAGAACGTGGTGGGATTGTATCATCCCTGGGCATTTTCCCTAAATTGATCCGGAGACCTTGGTCCTCGAGAATGAAGAGGGATTGTATCATCCCAAGACATCTTTCCACAATAGATCCGATGACCTTGGTCCTTGAGAACGTGGTGGGATTGTATCATCCCTAGGCACTTGCCCTAAAGTGATCCGAAGACCTCGGTCTTCGAGAATGAAGAGGTATTGCATCATCCTGGGACATAGGTCCACAATAGATCCGGTGACCTCGGTCCTCGAGAATGTGGTAGGATTGCATCATCCTTGGACATCATCCTAAAGTAATAGGGATTGATTCTCCCGTAATCAATCCGGTGGCTTCAGTCCTCGAGAAGGGTGGTAGGATTGCATCATCCTTGGACACAGTCCTAAAGTGATAGGGACTGATTCTCCCGTAATCAATCCGGTGGCTTCAGTCCTCAAGAATGTGGTAGGATTGCATCATCCTTGGACATAGTCCTAAAGTGATAGGGACCGATTCTCCTGTAATCAATCCGGTGGCTTCGGTCCTCGAGAATGTGGTAGGATTGCATCATCATTGGACATAGTCCTAAAGTGATAGGGAGTGATTCTCCCGTAATCAATACGGTGGCTTCGGTCCTCGAGAATGTGGTAGGATTGCATCGTCCTTGGACTTAGTCCTAAAGTGATAGGGACTGATTCTCCCGTAATCAATCTGGTAACTTCGGTTGTCGAGAATGTGGTGGGATTGTATCATCCCTGGACTTTAAGTCCAAAAGTGATCCAAAGACTTTTTGTCTTTGAGTTATGGATTGCAGGTTGTTGTTGATGATGATAATGACGTACTGATCGAAAGATCAGAGTATGATGATGATGACGTACTGATCGAAAGATCAGAGTATGATGATGACGTACTGATCGAAATATCAGAGTATGATGATGATGACATACTGATCGAAAGATCAGAGTATGATGATGATGACGTACTGATCGAAAGATCAGAGTATGATGATGACGTACTGATCGAAATATCAGAGTATGATGATGATGACATACTGATCGAAAGATCAGAGTATGATGATGATGACGTACTAATCTAAAAGATCAGAATATGATGATGACGCACTATGGTTATGATGTTTCTGATCAAAAGATCAGAGTATGATGATGATGTTTCTGATCGAAAGATCAGAGTATGATGATGATGTTTCTGATCGAAAGATCAGAATGTGATGATGATTATGATCGACAGATCAGAATATGATGATGATGATGTTGTTGTTGATCAAAAGGGAAAAGTGTTGATGATGATATTCCTGATCGAGAGGTCAAAGTACTGAAGATGTTGCTGCTGATCGAAAGTTCAAGGTGCTGAAGATGTTGTTGTTGATCGAAAGGTCAAAGTGTTGAAGATGTCACTGATCAAAAGGTCAAAATGCTGAAGATGTTGTTGCTGATCGAAAAGTCAAAGTGCTGAAGATGTTGCTGATCAAAAGGTCAAAATGCTGAAGATGTTGTTGCTGATTGAACAGTCAAAGTACTGAATATGTTGCTGATCGAAAGGTCCAAGTGCTGAAGATGTCGTTGCTAATTGAAAGATCAAAATGCTGAAGATGTTGCGGATCAAAGACTGAAGATGTTGTTGATGATGAAGACTGAAGATTGAAGATGAAGACTGCATGATGTTGAAAAGATTCCAATGATTTATAGATGTGTTACCCTGTTGATGTTGATGATGTCCCCTATCTCTACTCTTATTGTTGTTGATGTTGCTATAGAATACCCTTCTCGTTAAGGAGGAGTGTTGAAATATTGTAACTTCGAAGAATATTCTATATGTATCTTTTTGTGGTCCCCGATGGTCCTACTGGGAGAACCACTTGTATTCCATTGTACCTCGATGCTCCTAATCGAAATAACTAATAAGAGTCATGAGGTAGTCCCCTCTAATTGTAAAGGTGGGTCATCAGCACCCCAGTGTGGTTACTTGAGCCTACATGTGTAACTTGAGCCTACATGATTTAACTCGAGCCTACATGTCAAATGAGTTAACTTAAGTGAACGGAAGAATATAAATAGAGGTGTAGTGCTCCTCATTTGGAAAACACACACACACTTGTATAGCGCATTAGTGGAGAAGAGAAGAGTAGCATGAGAAGGAGGAGGATCAGGCTTTGATCTCCTTGTTGGTTTTATCTTTTACCTTTTTGGGGCATCTATATTGAGGAAGCTTTTGCTGGGTTTTTTCCTTTAGGGTTTTCCCAGGATAAATCTGTGTTGTTCTTGTGATACTGTTTCTTTCAGTGATCCTATTTATATGCTTTTGTTATGAAAAATGAAATGATATACTAATGTCTTAGCTAAGAATATGAAAATTTAACATGATGCAGCTGTCAATATTGCATATGGGTTTGGTTCTTCACCATTAGGGGTAAGAACTATACTTGTTAATTTGTCAAATTTATTTACATATTTATAGTAGAGATTGTAACATTCAATACATCCTAATTTTGATACAACATGTTTTATGCATGGTGATCAAGATGAGTGCATTGAATCTCAGCCTAGTCCCTCTCATGCAGAGGTAAATTCCCAAACACATGTATTATTTTAAATATGTTTTTAATTATGCTTTTAATTATGTTTCTCTTTCTTTCGGAAAATCATTTTTCGTCCACACACAGATGTAATTTTTGTTCATATACACACGGATGTACTTTTTGATCCACTATTTTGTATTATGGCCATGTGGCATGCCAATTTTTGTAGCATTATTTCTATACATATATAATATAAAGAAAGGTTCAAATTTATACATATATGGTTGACTTGATCTTGGAACATGATATGTGTGGTTCACCTATGTGATATAATGATATGTGTGGTTCACATGTGTGCTAACTTATGAATTTCCAATACTTAAAGGAAGAATTTATGACTCATCAACTTTTTAACATTATGGTTATCCTCAACTTTTTAACATCATAACCATACCATACAGTAACTAAATTACATACACTAACAATCATAACACTAAGTCATGCATGGATGTGTAATATATACCATATCATACCATACAATACCCTATGATACTAACATCATACCATTCTAACATACAATAACATACCCTACAATACCCTATGATACTAACATCATACCATATTAACATACAATAACATGTACCATAACATAACATACTAACAGCATACCATACTAACATACAATAACATACCCTACAATACCCTATGACACTAACATCATACCATACTAACATACAATAACATACCATAACATAACATACTAACATCATACCATACTAACCTACCATACCATTGTAATATACCATACACTAACATCATAACACTAAGTCATGCATACATGTGTAATATATACCATATCAGACCCTACAATACCCTATGATACTAACATCACACCATACTAACATACATCATACCCTACAATACCCTACAATACTAACATCATACCCTACAAACCCTAGTTGGTTTTCAATATGTACATACATCCATGTGTTTCTAGTTCCATCTCAAAACTTGTAAAGAGGTCATTAAACCATAGTTC